>JAQPZY010001208.1:1200000-1666029 GCA_029931535.1 Margaritifera margaritifera | reverse complement strand
AGTCCATCTGTCATAAAACACTATATGAATGCAGGTGAGGCATGGAGTCCCTCTGTCATAAAACACTATATGAATGCCTGTGAGACATGGAGTCCCTGTGTCATAAAACACTGTATGAATGCAGGTGAGACACTGGGTTCTGCAGAACACTTCTTTATGTGAACTAATTCTATACCCTCTTATATTATATACTTAAGTGTTAATTATAGAAACTTATAGGTGAAATAATTTTGATATTATTTTCATTCCTATATTTTCACATGTGAAAAATATATCCTTATATTTTCACGTGTGAAAATATAAGATTTCCCATCATGCCATGTGACACTTGATTGTGTGGGCCTACAGAAGTTATACCTGAAGCAACAAAATCGAGCACTTTGTGAACTAGAACAAATAAATAGAAACTGCATTACATTTCAGACATGGAAATTAATTTTTGCTGAAGAAATTTGAATCGATGCTGTTTGCGTCTCTATGAAGTTATTTCCCCTTACTTCCTTGACAACAATGATAAACCCACTGTGATGCATTACTGAATTAGACTTGCTTTGTGGTCAGATATGATCAAATAGTTTACAGAATGTCACAAATGTAATTTACTCTGACAGATTAGGTCATCCCAATACTACCGCTCTCTAAAGTCACTGATATTTATATGATCAACCTATGAAAAGTGAGGTAAATTTACGAAAAGGGGGGTGTTGTGTTGTGTTGTGCTGAAGAGTGAGTTTAATCTTCTAAGCTTGGATTCTGGAGCAAATTTTGTATATACTAGAAAGAACATTTTCTTTTCCTGCGTAAATACTGGATATATTTCATCTTGTGGTGCAAAAAACTATATATTGTTTATAAGCATTTATACGCCACCATGAATGTGCTACAGAAGATAGTGTTATCCATGTCAGCTTGTCCATTTACTGTATATACTCATTTGTAAGTTGAGTCCAACTGCAAGCAACATAGACCCTGATCTGCCATCGCATAATGCACTGGCAGATCAGGGTCTGTGTTGTTTGTTCTACTGATTACTCCCAACAAACTGCATAGACCTAGATCTGCCGGCACATTATGCAACTGCACATCTGGATCTGTACAGTTTGCAGTTCTACTTGACTTATAAGTGAGTATATATGGTGAGTCATTTAGGTAAGTTTTTAGGCACTGTGGTGGAGCATTTAATGCTCCATAAACATATTTCTTGTTGAGCATAATTTAATGTCAGGAATTTTCCATTAATAACACCATCCCCCACTTTACACAAAATTAGTTTGTTGGGTGCCATGGTCATATGGGATAAACATTGTAATAGAGATGTTAAATTGCAAAGAAATCTTGATTCATTGAGATATTCAGTCTCAGACATTTTTTTAGACTGGAGATTTGCAGTTTCCATTAGGTCAAGTCACATGGTAGCCAGGTGAGCAATCTCAGGCTCAATTGGGCTTCTTTCATTCTTTGCAGGGATTGAACAGGAAAATGGCATGGACAGTGTTGAGGATAGTGACAGTTTGGGGAATTCTGGATCCAAAACAAGCAAAACTAGCACCACACCTACCAGCACCACAGCCACAGCTAAAGAGAAAAGAAAGCCATTCTTTAAAAAGGTATTAAACAAATTCTCCTCTTATGTCTTCTTATAAGTATAAAGCAGGAATGCAAATTTTCCAGTAAATTGCTACAAAATAAAATATGTTGATACACATAAAATACACATAGATTTAAAACCCCACAATAATTGCAATTTCCACTGCAAATCTGTTGAAGCAATAAGAATGTCACCATTTTGTACCAAATAAATTCTAAAAGCATAAAATCAGGCTTTTGGTGCTAATTGTTGTGATTAAATTAAACTTAAAATATTTTATGCTGGATTGACAGCTACTCAAAGATGTTCTAATTTCAGTCCATAATTCTGATTGTTTTTATGAGTTGCCTAATTTATTTATTTATTGATATTTTTTTCAGTCAGAAAATATACCTCCGTATGAAGTTGTGCCTTCCATGCGCCCAGTTGTTCTAATAGGACCTTCACTTAAAGGATACGAAGTAACAGATATGATGCAGAAAGCACTTTTTGATTTTCTAAAGCACAAGTTTGAGGGGAGGTTGGTATATTTAAGATGCATTATACAAGTTGTCGTGTAATTAGGTTGTGAAAACTTGTAGCCTGATTATATTTGCAGCACATAATTGCAATAAAATGTGTAAGGAGTACTTAGTGCTACTCTTATTCATCTGTTCATCTTTTCATTCATCTGTCCATCATGCATTGGATAAATTATGTAACTATGTCATTTCTTGTGTACTTTTGACTGCTGTATCATATAACTTTCGTTTGTAGTAAGTATTTCTAAGCCCAGTCACAAATGTGTAAGGGGCAGAATATTACTCTTGTCCATCCATCCATCACACCTTGGTTAAGTCTTGCACTTAGGTCAGTGCCTTGGGCATTGTTAGTCCCAGAGTCAAACAATTGTGTCTTAGTGAGTACAACATCATTACACCAAAATTATGTTACTGTGACATAGATTTTGCACTTCAATGACTTTGGTTAAGTTTTGTGTTTAGGTTAGTTTTTCAGGCATTGTTAGCCCCAGAGTCATGCAACTTTGTATGTATATATGTCTTGGTAAGTAAAATTTTTGACATTGGTTAAAGGTTTACATATAGGTCCATTTCTTGTGATTTTGTTGGCTGCAGAGGTATTGAACTTTGTGTATGGATTTGTCTTAGTGAGTCTAGTAACACCCTATCAATATAAAGGTACTGTGACTTATATTTTATGCTTTAGTGACGCTTGTTAAGTTGTGGAAGTCGGTTCTTGAGGCATTATTAGCTGCGGAGTAATAAAGCTTTGTTTCTGGATGCATTGTGGATACAACACTGTACCCTCAAAAGTAGGTCACTCTGATCTATATTGAATGGCTCAGTTATTTAAATTTGGATTTAGGCTAGTTTTTCATGCACATTAGCTTGTGATATAGAAGAGGTATGGCAGGGTATTTATTTTCTGTGAACACATTTTTAGTTTCTCTTTGGGGATCGGGGGGGGGGGGGGGGAAGGGTAACATCAAAAAAGCAACAAACAACACAACCCTTTAACAATGTAAATTGAATCCAGAAAATGATTTTCATTTATTAGTATTAAAGACAAAGACAAAGACCTCATTTACACAAAGAGAAACTAAAAATGTGTTCACAGAAAATAAATACCCTGTAATACCTCTTCTATATCACAAGCCAGTGTGCATGAAAAACTAGCCTAAATCCAAATTTAAATAACTGAGCCATGTAATATAGATCAGAGTGACCTACTTTTAAGGGTACAGTGGGGTTTTTTTTTTTTTTTGCTCTTGTCTCTAAATAAATTAATTGTTTTTGGACGAGTTAATTACTGTATATACTTTATTTACAGTCTATACAGTAAAACCTGTCATGAGAGACTGCCCCTTCTGCCAGCAAAAAGCGGTCTCTCAAGACAGGTGGTCTCTCATAACAGGTTTGTACAAAAAGACCAGTTTCCAAGGTCGAAATTCAGCACTGTTTAAGAGGGAAAAATAAGCACAATCATGTACATTTATTGTATTCTTTGTTCATAGTTCTTGTTAAAATATTGCATGCATTAATCTGAAAATAATTTTAAATAGTAATCAAGATATACATCTATCATTAAACATGAATCACATTTATATTTGAAGATCACACGTACATGTACTAGTATTATCATATGAGTTCGTTTCTAATTGACTCCTTGTCTTTTATAACACGCTAAATTTGAGTTTTACTGACGTTTCAAGTAACTGCTATGTTGCAAACGGTCTCCCATTATTCACTTCTTTCAATCACATTAATTCTTTCCTCCAATGTTAGAATTTGTTTCTTTTTCATTGGAGGTTCTGCCATTGTTATTAAAGTGCTAGGTGTTAATGTTATAAGGGATCAATTGTAATAACGACTGTAGCGGTTTTGATCACGCTTTGGGGAAATATGGAATACATACAGTACAGCTCACTTGATTTTTCGGAACCCCACGCATCGCGGTGGGGTACTTAATCCCCTCCACTCTAGCTCCGCGATAGCACTCCGCGGTGGAGGCATAAATTGGCATAAATACCTACAAATCACCACCGCGTTTCGGCAGGCATGCTGATATAAACTCCACCGTGGAGGGGCTAGTCGACATTACTGATTGACATCTGAACAGCCAATGAATAAAGACCACCTATGGAAAGACTGAGACGTCAAGAGTGATTTACAACTGGATACCATATGAAGAATCAGTCGTTTTTATTTCGATCATATATTTGGACAATAAAAAATAATTTTAAAAGTCTTGTATATTCAATACACATTACTGTTTATAAAAGGTTGATCGACTTCTTTTGCAATAAGTTTATGATTTTAATTTATTTCAAAGAAATATGAACAAACTTATGCACTGACTTGATGAGAAGTACACATTGCTGAGCCTCTCAAACAGAATAAATTTATCATTTTGTTCCAAAGGAAAGTAATTCTCTGAGATATGGACAATTAAAATCCAAAATCCAAATTGACATCCGCTTCTGCTTACCCCCCCCCCACAACAACAAACCTAAAACACTGAATTTACACTGAAATGCAAACCGCGTGCTTAGTCTTTAAACAGTAATAAAGACTGAATATTATGACTGCATGTGTGCTGTAAGGGACTGACCATTTAATATACGGGGTTTATATGTTGTTTTTTTTCGACCGGGATATTTTTTGTTCTTTTATCACAGTATTTATTTATTTATTTTAAGTGAAATATGGAACGGATTAACGTCTGTTACAAAAATCAGAGAAAGACAATTGTTTTCATGCATTTACACCCCCCCCCCCACGGTTGGAAAATTAAATTATCTCTCCATAATAAAGACTTGACTTCAGCGGATGTTCTACAGAAATCAAGGCAGTGACCCTTGTGAACACTGTTGTAAAATATTAACAAGGGTGTGCATCAAAGGATGATGTAAGTTTCAGCTTGGGAACAGTCTGTTTTTATGACATGAAGCCATCTGATTGTACTTTACAGCCGCAATTATGGTCTGGTCCCACCATTAACAACGGAAGTTTGATAATTGTTAGTAATTAATCTGAACTCGGCTTATTACCAAAATGAAAAGTAATATGGAAAATTCTAAAGTCTGAGATGTTCTGAGATTTTAATTTCCAACAAGTTTAGAGCATTTTGCATGGATGTATTGTCTTCACGTGTATCCTATTATTTGCTCATTTTTGTACGGTGAAAATATAAAAATAAAATATACTCTTTTAATTATTTTTACGCAGATATTAAAGAATGCAGTTTCCTGTTTGTGACTGTTAGAGCCTTTGGTTATTGAGCGTGTTTCTGTGCCTCGTCCCGCCCTGATTTAAATATATATCTATATAATATATATATATATATATATATATATATCCCCCCCCCCCCCCCCCCCCCCCCCCCCCCCCCCCCCCCCCCCCCCCGAAAATTCCTGCTTATGCCCATGAACACACACACGACTTTAGAGCACGTGCTCGGGAGTTCCGGTGCTGTGGTGGGAACATTTATTTCTTTTTTGCTCCATAACGCTATAATGTCTAGCACTTTATTACTTTTTTACCTTTACCACTATTGAACGTTTCCAGATTTCAGTTTGTGTACGTTGAGATTTATAATCAGTCAGATTTTAATATTTTAATTCTGACGACTGACTAAAAATGTCGACATGTCAAGCAGCGAAAAAGAAAAACTTTGGGTAACATTAATAAGCATTTTAGTGTTATTTTTGAAACTCGCATTAGTGAAAAACTCTTCAAAACATAAGCAGAATCACTAAAAACTTGAATGGCAGGAACATCTTTTTGGCTTAGTGTGAATGATGAGGCCGCTAATTGAAGAAAGCTAGCCAATCATGGAATACTTAAACTCTTACTGAAGCATGTACAACAAAAAAAAAAAAGGTTTATAATAGTAATATATTACAATAACTTGCGCAGTAGTGCTTTGGATTCCATATTTTATGAGAGAGAGAGAGAGGTGGGGAGGGGTCTTTTATGTATTATTTTTCTGTATTTTGCGTAGAATGCGATAGGAAACGAACAAAAAAGTAAAAAGTAAAACAATAATTTCATCTGAAGCTAAGTTTACTTGGTGATAAAGATATAGAAGTATATAGACGTACAGTATTCACATACAACAATACAGAAAACAATTTAGCGGTCAGACACGCAGTCTCCCCCTCCCCCCCCCCCCGGTTATATGTGCTTGTAAAATTACATAAACATGCTTTGTATTACTCTCTCTCTCTCTTTGTCTCTCTCTCTCTCTCTTTGTCTCTCTCTCTCTCTCTCTGTGGATAAAATAACCGATATTATTATTTATCAACCGATGACAGCTCTCCTCTATCCATGTCATATAGTGTGTAGTTCATATCGTCACTATATTTCCAACCACCGACGGGAAAATTTGTTTCTTTTTTTCCCCCTCTATTACGCTATAATGTCTAGTACAGTATTACTTTTCTTATCACTTGCAAACTTTTCCACATTTCAGTTTACGATAACTTGTGCAGTAGTGATTTTGATTCCATATTTTATGAGAGGGAGAGAGAGGGCGGGGGGGGGGGGGGGCTTTACTAAGAAGAGTTAATGATCTAAAATTATTCATCTTATTTTTCTGTATTATGCAATAGGAAAACGAAAAGAAAGAAAAAGTTAAACATTAATTTCATCGGATGCGCAAGTTTGTCAGATCTATGGCAAAGAAAACAAACCTGCAGAAGCGCTGCTGTTGTACTTTTAGGTTTACAGTTAGCACATGAAATTAACACGTCAATATCAGCAGTGCTGATGGCTTCACTTATGCTTGGTTACTTGCACGTGTCGACTACATGTATCTAGGATGACCTTTTGCAGCCATTTGTGATTTTTAAAAAAACCGCTACTTTGGTAATTAATGCAAATTAGTACAGTTTAAAATAAAATAACGATGTGAAATCTTAATAATGCTTTATTTAAGCGATTGGATGTCAGGAAAAAACGTACAATATGTGAATGAGTACTCATGCATGGAATAACCATCGGAACTTGTGCGATTTTGTTTCACTTCAGTCAGGTATGACTGCAGCTTTGTTATTAATTTGTTTGATGTTTATCGTTCTTTTCATTGCAGGTAGTACAATATCACTGACTTTCATATGATCATTACAATTTTGTATTGCGTTTACTGAAAAAGAAATAAGGATATGAATGCATGTTTAGATTCCGATAACATAGTATTGAAGAAAATAAAAATATAATTTTGCGCAAAATGTAGTATTAATACAGTTTGCGATGCATTGCCATTACATTATCATCATCTAAAATATGATTTGGCACTATGTATCATACATTATCTTCGTTAGAACAAGGAAATATTTATAATTAACTGAATTACTACGTTTTTTTCAGTATCAAAAAGTTAGCAAATTGCTCCCAAGAGGGATAACGATGTAGATAAATCGGTGCCCCCCCCCCGTCTCAACCTCTGCTTGCATGGGTGATAAACAGTAAACCACGCCCATATTATCGAAACCACGTTCACTCCGCGGTGGTGATCGGATGCGACTCCGCGAGGGAGCGTGGTGTGCAGGGCTATTCTCCGCGACAACTCCGCGGGGGAGCGTGGAGTAACGGTGGAGGGGTTTTTCTTAATCCTCTCCACTCACTCTCCACCCCCACCGCGATGCGTGGGGTTCCGAAAAATCCCGTGAGCTGTACTGTATACAATGTATATGTACCAATGAATGAAATAAAAAGACACAATTAATTTATCCAGAAACAGAATAAATTTATTTAGAGACAAAAGTCAAAGACTTTATTCACCGACGATACAAAGGGATTAACTCTATAAACAGAGGGTGTAACCAGCTACACTAAGGTAAGCATATGACAGTTTGGTGTGTGGGTTGTAATCTCTGTAACAGCAAAAACACCCCAACAAACAACACAAGCCTTTCACAATGACAATCGAATCCGGAAAACGATTCTCACCTAATGGTATTAAAGACAAAGACCTCATTCACCCCAGGCATTACGGATTAACTCCAAAGAAAAATGATGTATGCGACTGCTATATTGACTTTGGCGCTACAATGGCAGTTAATGACATGTACTTTAGTCTGGTTTACAGTCCAGAACAAAGGAAACTACATGCATGACCTGCAAAAGTTAGGAAACCGGTAGCCAGTCTAATTTGTTTTTATAATCTTTTTGTTGTTAGAACAGTCTTTACTTTGGAAGCGGTCGTTGTTACAAAGGATAAAATAAACGTCAGTGGTGTTTGTCTCAGTTTTTGCGATAGGGTCGTTCATTGCAGTACCGTATTTTGGTGTGTATAACGCGCAGTTTTTTCACCTAATTTTATTATCTTAAGTCGGGGGTGCGCGTTGTATACAAGAACAAAAAAAAAAAGGGATTTGATGCAATAGATTGAACTTTATCAACTAGACGAACCTTTAAAGGGCCCTTTTATATGCCAACCATGAAATCGGAAAGATACAATTTCAATATTGCCACATTTTCATTCACTATCCAAAATGACCGACTGTTGTTGCACTATGTAAACGGAGCGAAATACCGGTAGTCACGATTTTAAAATGTATTATATCACATGCGCGTTATATGGCAGAACTACTTTTTTTCCACTCATTTTGGGTCAAAAATCGGGGTGCGCGTTATACACACCAAAATACGGTATTATTTTAGAACAAGCTGCCATACGCAATTTCGTGGGAAATCCTATGGATCATACTTTTGTCTCGCAGAAACAGCCGAGATATTTCCGAATGAGCAATCGGCATGTACTCTAGTCTGGTTTACAATCTATAACATATGACACTACATGCATGACCTGTACAATTCAAGAAACCGGTAGCCAGCCTAATTTGTTTTTAAGTTTTTGATTTTGTTTTTAACGTCTTCGCTTCTTAAGTGGTCGTGGTTACAAAGAGTTAAATAAAGGTCAGTTGTGTTTATCTCTGTTTTTGTGATGTGGTCGTTCATAGCAGTGTCGAAATGCATATTTTGCCAATAAATTGCGGTCGCTGGTAGCGTTCTGCAGGTGGTCGCTCACCACAGTGCGTTTGTAAAATAAAATCGATCCGTGCATTACGATTGTGGTCGCTCATGACAGGTGGTTGCTCATAGCAGAGGTCGCACATGACAGGTTTTACTGTAACAAATTTTTGAATTGTACAGGTCATACAGGTAGTGTTATTTGGTATAGACTGTAAACCAGACTATTCATATAGTGTTTTTAAATTGTACAGGTCATACAGGTAGTGTTATTTGTTATAGACTGTAAACCAGACTATTCATTTAGTGTTTTTAAATTGTACAGGTCATACAGGTAGTGTTATTTGTTATAGACTGTAAACCAGACTATTCATATAGTGTTTTTAAATTGTACAGGTCATACAGGTAGTGTTATTTGTTATAGACTGTAAACCAGACTATTCATTTAGTGTTTTTAAATTGTACAGGTCATACAGGTAGTGTTATTTGTTATAGACTGTAAACCAGACTATTCATATAGTGTTTTACTATTCTAACTTTCCATGAATAAATCTTTTCAAAGAGCTTTAGAAGACTATAATACCTTTTGATAGGTCTAAAACATGAAGTAAGTTTGAATTTTATAACTTCTGCAGTGTTATTAAGAAGTGCTATAATTTGGACTTGTAAGCTTTTGTTTTTTTTTGTGATATTCACAGGAATGTTTTTAATACTGTAATATTTAAACTAGCTATGTTTCATTTTATACAGGATTATAATCACACGGGTAACGGCAGATATTTCTTTGGCCAAGCGGTCTCTTCTCAACAACCCAAGAAAACGGGAATTAATGGAGAGGGCTAACAGCCGTTCTTCAGGCCTGGGTGAGATATTTGCCTTATTGTCATCCCTGTATCAGCAGATTGTCAGACATAGATATCACTTTTGGCAGCGATCTCATCCTTGGTGACATTATCGTTTGGCAGTGATCTCAGCCTTGGTGACATTATTGTTTGGCAGCAATGGCAGCGTTGGTGACATCACTGTTTAGCAGAAATCGCAGATTTGATGACATTATTGCTTGGCAGTGATGGCAGCTTTGGTGACATCGTTGTTTGGCAGCGATGGCAGCCGTGGTGACATTATCATTGTGAATATTGTCAGTTGTTATGTATTGTGTAACAATAAAATTAGACCAGAGAAAAGTTGAAATTTTTTAGATTTTTAAATTGTATATTGTATGTAGTATAAACTGCATTGATGACCCTATGGGCTTCAGACCAACTGCTTGACTGATCTAACTCTGCATATTAAGAAAAAAATGCAATGAGGTAAACATACATAGATGGGAGATTTGATCGATCAGGAGCCCATTGACATTTCTGTTATGTGATTGTTTACTGATTGCCACTAGCTAGTTCCATTGCAGGTTTGAAGTTTGTGGTTTGTAATATGGCATTTTGTTAGCTGTTGGATAAGATTTTAAAGTGTATTTTTAATTGATCTGATCAAAACATTATTGGCCAATTCCAAAAATAATAACAGCGGAGGATTTAGCTCCATCCAAAGCTTTCTGACAGTACTGCCAAGAATATTTTCTTTGTCCACAAGTTTTGAGATAGTGATAATTATTGTTAGTGTCCATCAACACAGAGTAAAGATGATATGTGATAAAAATGGTAAAATACAGGGTCAAAATGATATGTGATAAAAATGGTAAAATACAGGGTCAAATTGATATTTGATAAAAAATTATAAAACACAGGGTCAAATTGATATTTGATAAAAAAATTATAAAACAGGGTCAAATTAATATTTGATAAAAAATTATAAAACACAGGGTCAAATTGATATTTGATAAAAAATTATAAAACATTGGGTCAAATTGATGCTTGATAAAAAAATTATAAAACATGGTCAAATTTATATTTGATAAAAAATTTATAAAACAGGGTCAAATTGATATTTAATAAAAAATTATAAAACAGTCAAATTAATATTTGATAATAAATGGTAAAACATAGGGTCAAATTGATATGTGATAAAAAATTATAAAACAGGGTCAAATTGATATTTGATAAAAAAAATTATAAAACATGGTCAAATTAATATTTGATAAAAAATTATAAAACACAGGGTCAAATTGATATTTGATAATAAATGGTAAAACATAGGGTCAAATTGATATGTGATAAAAAATGCTAAAACACAATGCCACCTATTTTGTGAGGTCACAATTTATGGATGTTTAATTCTTATTCTTCTGATATATATCATTAACGTTTTGTGAATATTCAGTATAAGTTAAAACATTTATGCTTAATTGTGGAAAAAATTTCGAAAAAATAAAACAAAAGAAACTATGATAGGAAATGTTATAGTAATGCATTTCTAGGGCAATCTCAGCTCTGACTATAGGTCAGTCCTCTGTTTGATGAACTAGTTTTGTTTGCAGCTGAAGTCCAGGCTGAGATCGAAAGGATTTTTGAGCTGGCTCGATCCCTTCAACTGGTGGTCCTGGACTGTGACACAATCAATCACCCCTCTCAGTTGGCCAAGACATCACTAGCCCCTATAGTAGTTTATGTCAAGATTGCTTCCCCGAAGGTAAGACAATTTCTGTATACTATGTAACGGGTATTTTTGGTTGCTGTTAAGATTTACCGATTTTTTTTCCCCCAACACCCATTTTATATGAGGGGATAGAGCTCTTTCTGTTTGCCTGTAATCTATCTCTCTGTTTGTCCATCTATAACATTTTCCATTACGGAGAATAACTCTCAAACCTGTAGTTACTGATATTGAACTAGTGGTCCAGATGTGATTTTTGCTATTAACAATTCTTCAGTTTAAATATTTTAGCTTATGAAATGGCATGTTTTCCATTGAGTGTCCATCTGTTAGCACAAGTTTGTAATCACTACTCCTTGTAAACTACTTGGAGGATTGCCATGAAACTTTACATATACATTCATCCAAAGGTCAGGTTGGTCCTAAATGAAAATGATGCAGCTCAGACTTCCAGTATGGCTGCCATAGTGGCTGTTTTGAAAATTTTGTTGTTGCTACTCCTCCTGAATGGATGGTTATGTCAACATGGGATTTTCACTACCTAAATGACTCTTTATGAAGTCTAGATGGTTCTAAATGAAAATGGTGCTTATCTGACCTCCAATATGGCCACCATGGTCGTCATTTTGAAAATGCTTCCTGGATGGATGGTCATATTGACATGGGGTTTTCACCAAAAGACTTCTAATGATATCTAGTTGGTCCTGCATGAAAATGGTGCCATACTGACATCCAGTATGGCCACCATGTTGGCCATCTTGAAAATCTTGTTATTACTTTTCCTCCTAAATGGAAAATCATATTGACATCGGGTATTCACAAGAAGACTTCTGGTGAAGTCTAGTTGGTCCTAAATGAAAATAGTGCCAATCTCACCACCAGTATTGCTGCCATGGTGGCCATCTTGATTTAATCCTTGATACACATGACCGCTTAGAAGGGTCTGCAGGCAAAGTGCAGATTGTTTTAAACAAGATTGCTATGAATGACCATATCACAAAAACAGAGACAAACACCAATGACCTTTATTTAATCCTTTGTAACATGACTGCTTAAAAAGTAAAGACTGTTCTAAACAAAATAAAAACAAAAAAATTAGGCTGGCTACCGGTTTCCTAAATTGTACAGGTCATACAGGTAGTGTTATTTGTTATACACTATAAACCAGACTAAAGTACATGTCACTAATTGCCATTGTAGTGCTTAAGTCATGTGAATACCCATTGAGATTAACCATTCTTTCTTCAAAGGGAAAAGTCATGGATGTACATAGTCAGTTCAGAGGTTTTATATTGTTTCTTTATCTTTTGTGAAAACCTGCACAACACCTATCATGTCATAATGGGAAATCATTATAAAAGGTTTCAATGTAGCGGTCAAGTACATCATTTGTCTTTGGAATTAATCAGTAATGTCTGGGGTAAATGAGGTCTTTGTCTTTGTCTTTAATACTAATAAATGATAATCGTTTTCTGGATTCAATTGACATTGTTAAAGGGTTGTGTTGCTTGTTGCTTTTTTTTGATGTTACACTGATTATAACCCACACACCAAGTCATCATCTGTTTACCTTAGTGCAGCCAGTTACACCCTTTGTTTATATAGTTAATTCATTTATGTTGTCGGTGAATTAAGCTTTTGGCTCTTGTCCGTAAATAAATTTATTGTTTTGGATGAGTTAATTACTCTATATACTTTATTATAAGTCTCCCCCCCCCCCTTTTTTATTGCTGCAAAAAGCCAATTTCTCTTTGGTCCTCTTATAAGTCGGGGTATATTTTGCAAGTCAGATCCATCTGAAGAGGTGAGTTATCGTCAACGAGTCAGTCCTTTTGAAAAATAAACAAGATGAATCAATAGGAAAAGTAAAGACAAAATCAGTGTAAAATACAATTATATTATTGAGTGGAATATGTCACAAATAAATTGACACCTTACAATTTGTCCATCTTCATGTAATAAAATCCATAGAAATCCATAATGATTGACATTTTAAATCTATTTATATGATACATCCATGAATTCCATTATAGGTCACATACTGGTATAAAAATAGTAGCCCAGAATGATCCGATTCAAAATATCCTGTAATATGTTAATTCCACACATCTTACAAATAAACAATGAAAGTTAAGTCAACACTTTTGTGATTTACAGTATCCTATAAATGTCACTATCTAATGTCATCTGGTACAAAGTCCAAAAATTCATCCTCATTGTCTGATAAAGTTCTGAAATCCTCCTTCGTCATCTAGTCATTGTAAATCGTCTAGTCATTATAAATATTGTCCGACTCCGATTTCTCTGCTTTACTGTTATATGCGGGTGCTTATGGAGAAACTGAGCTTGGGCTCTGTAAGTAACACTTTGATCATAAAGTCTGTGAAACCTATTAAAGGATGCAACTGAACACGTGTCAGTTGTGTGGCAAGATCACGGAGTTCAAATAACCACCCTCTGTTACTTGGCACTGAACAAATATCAAACTTGCGGCTCAATCAAAGCGTCATCACATGGGGAAACAAAGAGGGTGGTGCCTTGACAAGCTTAGGGATTAAGGTCAAACATGCATAGGAAGTTGTAGAACTCTACTTGGCACTGAACAAGTGTTAAAATTCACGGCTCAGTCAAAAGGATTGTCAGCTTGAAAACAAAGTGAGTGCTGTCTTTACAAGCCAAGTGCTTATCAGCCCTTGTGCAATGGCAGATAACTTGGGAAATATAACTTGGGATTTAAACCTGACTTATGGAAAAGGAAAATACAAATTAAATCAAAACTTGTATTGCATCAAACACAGTCTTTATACAGCAAAACACAAATATTAATACAAGTACAGGTTGTTCAGACTTGCATGAAAATGGAGGCAATATACTTACTAGTAAATAACCACGGTAAACAACATTGATGGACACTTCACTTTACAATGGGTAGTACTTTATTTACATGTAATATTTCCAAATAACTGTATATGCAAGTATTGTGTAATGAATAACATCATGAAACGGATAAACACAGTGCATACCATATATGCATTTCCGAATGGGAATAGTGGCATGAAATTGTAAAAATATTTCAATTGACTATTTTTATGTACTGCAAACATCTAGAGTTTCCAACATTACCCCAAAAGTTTATCAATTTTTTTTTGTATGTCATGCTTATTAGATGACCCTACTCTGCATGAATCAAATTTTCAGTAAAAAAATGTAGACTTATAAGCAAGTATATATATATGGTATGTCTTTTGATTTCATTCATTGGTACATATATATATATATATATATATATATATATATATATATATATATATATATACCACATAGTTACCCAAAGTTTGATCAAAACTGCTACAGTTGTTATTACAGTTGATCACTGATAACATTAATGATAACAGTGGCAGAATATCCAATGAAAAAGATAAAAATTCTAACACAGGAGGAAAGAATTAGTGTTATTGAAAGAAGTGAAGTTAACTTAAGGACAGGATAAATAAATACTACCTTTGTTAGCATGTAATATTTTAACAAGAACTATGAATAAAGAATACAATCATGTACAGTGAGAGGGGGTACTTTTCCTTCATAAACAGTGTTTAACCTTGGAAACTGGTTCTTTGGACAAACCCGTTATGAGAGACCACCTGTCAGAGAGACCACTTTTTGTTTGCAGAAGGGGTGGTCTATCATGACAGGTTTTACAGAAGAACACAAAAGATTTTGTTTCCAGATCATTCTGATGATGGGATCAAGGCACTAAAGCTGCCTACACATGTCACATTCACTCCTTGTGAAATATTAAATCCGTCGCATTGTAACTAAATTGTTTACTAGCCTTATTAAAGAATTAAATAATGCTTACAAACCTTGATAGTCTTGTTCTTTCATTGCTTAATGTTAATAAACTCATTTCATTTCACATCACTGTGTAGCTTTTTGCTCTCTGTCTTGACCGGAATTACATATACAGACCACTAGTAACTTGTTGTTCTACTCTCTCACGTTTCCGTTCAAGCTGTGCGAAGTACCACATTGCAGCAGAACAAATATGATTACCATACCTGTAAATGTTCAGTATATAATAACTGTTGATCTAATATATTTTTCTTAATTTCTTCATTTCTTTATTCAAGGTTGAATTGAAATATAATATTTAGAATTCAAACAGTGTTAATGTTCTCATTGGAGGCACATTTAAGGGACATCTTTTTCATGACTATGGGTTGCCTGTTACAGTAACATTGACACATATTGTGAAACAAAATAAGTTCATGTATGAAATTGGCAAATACTTTTTTTTCTTGGAAAATAAACTTTGTTCTTTGTTTTATTTCTCATCTTAAATCACACTATATGATATTTCTTTGTGACTATACAGTGATCACTGCTTCATTGACTCATTGTGATCTTTTCAAGGTAATCAATTATGGCTAAAGCTTTCATGTGCTAAACATAATTACATTGCTTTGTCCAGGTAAATTTGCAGTTTATTTACTTTTCTTTGGAAAATAAACTTGGTTATTTGTTTTCTTTCTCATCTTAAATCGCGGTATTTGATACTTGTTTTTACAATACAGTGATCAGTGTTCAATTGATTCAGCATGGTGTTTTTAAAGGTAATCACCACTGGGTAAAGTTTTGATGTGCCAAACATAATTATGATACATTGTTTTGGTAAATTGTAGCTTTTACACTAAGATATATTTCAGAGATGTCATGATGGTCCAAATAAGTAGAAATACTTGGTCTGAACTTTCACATAGCATCTTGTGTTCGATCTTGAATTTGAATGAATTTAGTCAGACAAAGTATCCACATGGGCCATGTAAGAAACTTGTACACTGTGAAAGACAAGCTAACCATCATTTGTCTCTCCATCCATCCATCTATCCATCATTTGCACTTTTGTTTCTGAAGCATAAAACTGTTAAAGATATCTCTGACATTTTGTATGCATATCATACTGATGATCTACATGTGCCTTTTGCTATTCAGAATTCTTCAGTTTAAATATTTCTATATACTTTTCATAAGTCTGGTGTATTTTGTTATAGTGTTTTCCATCCATCTGTTAAGATTTACTAGTCCAGGCCATAACTTTGTAAAGGTTGTTGAGATTTTTGATGAAATTTTGTCCAAGTATACATCATTATTAGACGATGCGTCACATACCATAGCCATGCTCACTGCATCAACATCAGTTTCTTTCTTTTGTTGTTTATCTTGTCAAAGTTGAAAATCCCACTTCACACATGTAGGTGAAAGGCAGCAACAAGAGCACACTTATTTTACTTAGCAGTTGATATTCTTTGGAAACACTAATCCAAAAAGATGAAAAGTTTATTCACTTGTGCCATGTTTTCAGGGTGTTATCACAAAATGATGACAAGTTTATTGACTTGTGCCATGTTTTCATGGTCTTGTCACAGGTGAGAAGCTGCAGTTCATTCTCTTGTTCAAGGGTCAGATTAAGCTCCATTATTGCCTCATGATTTTCCAAAGCAAAAGGATTTTTTACACAGCGTTTTTCATTCAAATATTCAAACTTGGTTTCTGGGAAATAGTGACTAAAACTGTCAGACAGAGCAGTGAGATGTAACTGTATAACAGTTTCCATTTTATTCACTTTTTCATCGCTGATGTTGTTCTCAATGTATTGCAACAGTGTTGGAAATATGTAGTAGCTGGGCCAATTGCTTTTCGGTCGTGCTTTCTACAGTGCCAATGGCTTTTGAATTAGTTGTATCTCTTCAAAGTGTCAAAACAAATCATTTGTATCTGCCTTGTAACTTCCAGTTTAGTTCATTTAAATTTTAAAAAATGTCAGCAAGGTATGACAACATTGTTAACCAACTGTCATCGTCAGACAAAGTTGCCAAGTTTTACTGTTTCTCCACCAAAAAAACATGAACCTCATTCCTGAGTTCGTACACCCTTATAAGCACTCTGCTCTGTGACAGCCAAATTCCTCAGTGTGAAACAGTAAATGCGTGTGTTCTGGTCCCATTTCTGAGCACAGTGCTTCAAAAATCCTGCAGCTAAGTGAGCACCCTTTATGGAAGTTTACGATTTTCACCGCTTCCTTCATTACTGCAATAAGATCAGGAGGAATACCCTGGATGCCAAAGCTTGACGGTGATTGAAACAAATATTCCAAACAATATCATTCCCAGCTGCCTCATAGATTCTTTTGACAACTCCACTGTTCTTTCTGGTCATATTTACTGCAGCATCATTTGTTTTTCCTTTACAGTTACTCCATTCCAGTTTGTATTTTCCAACTATACCTGTCATTCAGTGCTTCAAATATCTGTGCCCCCGTTGAATACATGTGACAGAATTAGGATTTTTAACCAGTAGATTTACAAATTTTGATCAGTAGATTGGCCTCTAAACCAGTAGATTTTTTATCGGCATAAATTTTATGTTTCAAGGGGATAGAAAACAAAACAAGTGTTTCTTGTGCCATAATATGTATTCACTTCATACTATAGTAAAATTGCAAGTTTGAACATGAATCAGATTCTGATTCTGATGAAAAATGTTACAATAATAATCACTTATTATGAGTCAGTATACGGTCGAATAATGAAAAATGAAGAGTTGTTTATCTGATTGTTCACTGCAAAGAGTTTATAAAATCTAATAGCATTTTTAGTTTCCTTCACAAGATCACTCTAGTGACTACTGATGACATTTATTGCGATTATTAAGCTTCACACTTAACAGGCTCTCAATAGTTCTCTGGTCCAGATTTCCCCTGGAATCAATTTGTATTTTGCGAAGAATGGAGAATGTCCTCTCTGTATCAGCATTTGAATGTTGTAATGACAAGACAACCATGCTCAGCTTGCAAAGAAGTTCTAACTTCAATTTTCCTGTTGCTGGGTTTGTACGGTTGCTGATTACTTTCCAATACTCCTCCAAGATATGTTCACCCCAAGTAGGAAGTTCCTAACTTGGACTTGAGATGTATTCCTGAGCCTCGTCCTCAAAGGGTTTCTTTCTCTTCATGGCTCAGAACCAAAAATCTGTTGGCATGTTTCACCACTGTAAATAAAAAAAAAGTAAAGATTTATTTAGACTTGAAATAAAAATGAAAAAAATACATCATGTATTTATGCTTTTATGAATAATTTATCCAAACTTTAAAATTAATTATCTTGTAATATATTTTGAACCTATATATTTTATCTAGGGCTTGAACTAAATTTATGTGCATGAAAACTTCAAATAGTTTATGAAATACAAAAGATGCATACCTCTGAAACACATAATGCAAACTCTGGACCTTTGCTACTCACCAGCACACACCGAAATGCTGATATCCAAGCATTGTTGAACTTATACTATTTCTTACCCGGTGGTTTCTTAGCATTGGGAGAAAGAACATGTTTAGAATTGAACAAAAATGTAAGAGCTGTCCTCTTAAAACTTCTGGAACAATACAATAACAATTAAACAGGACAAAAATCAAAATACTTACTCTAGTGTGTCAGCCAAAATCCATTTTTTATGTCTTCATTTTATCTCCCCTCCGTCAAGGGTCGGACAATTTTCATCAAAGGCTGAGAAGACATCGTGGACCACCTTTCATCCCTTTATTACTTATAACACCTCAAAAAACATTATGCATTTGGCCTTAAAATGCCAACAATACGTTAATCAATTAGCAGCTTGCTGTGTATACATGTCAGCTGTTCTTTAACAATTCTAATCCTATTACTCTGCAACGCATCATCGCACCGGTTGTTATACCGGTGGAACATTTCTGGTCTCCAGTAGACTGGTTCTGGCTGGTTTCTCTATTGTGTTGACAGAACACGTAAAAATACTGTTTGGGTATTTTTATTTTAAAAAATTTAAAAATTCTTTTAATTTTCAAAAGTGGTAGATTTTAACCACTAAACGGTATGTGCTGTAGACTGCCTTTGAAATGGTATTTTTGGCCTACCGCCGGTAGAATCACATGTATGCCGTTGTATTTGTTGGTAGGGTCAGACAACACAGCAAATCCTCCTTAAAATCATTTTGCAACATGTACTGTACCTAACGTAAACCAACAGCATTGCGCAATCTGAAATATTGGTACTTTCGTCAAGTTGTATAGCAAGATCCCTGACTGACTGTAACTGCGCTACAAGTTGGACTTCCAAATTCTCAGCAATATCAGATATTTGCCAAGACACTGTGTTGTCACTGAGAGGAATACTTTTAAATTTTTCAGCAGACTTCTCGTCAAAAATTGTTTGCACCATATCCACAGATGCTGGAAGAATAACTTTTTCAGCAACTGTATGGTCCATTTTCGCTTTTGCCACATGATATGCAACCAGATACAATGCCAGTTGTGCTTTATCATTCAAGGTAGTTGACCGGCTGAGAATGTGAGCTTATAAGTTAAGTTCCCATTGCTTCCTTTGAAAATAGTCCAGTGGTTTATCCATGAGTCCTCCATGTTTTTTTAAAAATGTCTCTTCAACTTTGATGGTTTTAAACTCTCATTTGCAGGCACTTTGGTACAAATTGGGGCTTTGGTTTTTGGTTTGCTTTTAGCACAATTGATGAAGCCATATTTCAAGAAATCAACACTGTACTGCCTTGACTATGATTTTTTTTCTTTTTAGCTGGCTGTTCAGATGAGGTGGAAGCAGCCTGTTCATTTTTACTGCTGGAATTTTCTGTTGTGCATGGCATACTTATATTTCTCCCTGTAGATGTTAAGGGATTTGATGATTGTGCTTCTTTTTCTTATTACAAAATGATCCATATTTTCCATATTTTGTGGGTTTTATCTCAACATGCATAAATCATAATCTCCACACCGCGGTAGGGGGACCAGAAATGGAATTTAGGCGATTGGTTATACTCAGACTGCTACGTTATCCACGTATGTAGTGTGTAATACATAGTAGGTGTATGATGCAACTCAGTCCAAATACCGGAAACAAGATGTTATGCATGAATAACTCTAATGTTATTCTAATGGTGCTGTAATTGTGTATGATATTTTGAACGATTGTAAAAAAAATTGAATCGGCAAGGCAACCCAGTGCCTGACATTCTGCAACTCAGTACTGGGTTGTGACTTGTACTTTGAAAACCTCTGATCTAGATTACCGAAATGCCTGCAGTGTACGATTGTAATTCAATCATGAAAGTGTACCCAAGTACTGGTATTACAAAAATTATTGAATATTCACCAATCAAAAATCACATCAGCTTATTATTAATATTAACCTGAGAAAGTTTGAGAAAGGTCATGAAATGAAAGTTGACCAATAAGGATTACCGGTATACCTTGATGAAAAAACTTGCTACTGAAATTTAAAAATGGGATATGCAAGGCATGAACACTGCACAAATAGCATGCCTTTATGGCCATTTCTTGATAGACTTCGGAGTGGCACATGACAGGAAAGAACGCTGTAGAAAGCATGTTTCAACAAAAAATGACATTAAATCAGTATGGTTAAATGCTATGTTGTATAAAAATTTGAAGTATTTCTATTTTTATATTTAAATTCCTATTTCATAATGCTCACATTCTAATTTTATGTGGGTAGGAGTTGGTATCTGTTGATATATTGAGTTTTCTTTCTGATCTGTACTCTGATATACTAGAGTTTTCTTTCTCATCTGTACCCTGATATACTAGAGTTTTATTTCTCATCTGTTTACCTAGAGGGCTGTGGCACAATAATGCCATTGAACCCTTGTGAATCACTTAAAGTCGTCTCTTTTTGAATCACTTTCATAGAAGAAGAATTTTAAAACATTGTTTGTTTTTTCAACAGGTAATGCAGCGTTTAATCAAATCTCGAGGCAAATCACAGAGTCGTAACATGAATGTACAGATGGTCGCAGCAGACAAGCTGGCGCAGTGTAGCCCGGTGAGTTAAAGCAAGACTTTCAAGTGCACTAAATATGCTCATACTGACACCATTTGCATTGGCATTCCAGGAAGCATTGCACATGTGTAATTGACATTTGTGTCACTCGGTGATCAAAACACATGTTTTAAAACATTTATGATATAATCTCAAAGAAATTTTGCAAAGTAGATGCTCGTATTTGGTCATGTAACTTTGGAGTATATATTATTAAATGTTTTCCTTTCTCACCCGATTTCCAGCATGCAACTGCATTTTGAACTTATCTGGCCATAAAGCCAAGTGAGTTTATTATATGATCATGCATCTGTCGTGCATTGTATATCTATCCATCAAATATTGCTTGTTGTCACTCTGAAGGCCATATTTATGATCCGAATATAAACTTTTATCATCACGACCTCATACGAGTTCAATAATGAGTGAGATTTACACATGTTAATGAGGTGATCTTGCACTGATCGGTTCAGCTTGTAGGCCGTATTTCTGATTCAGTTTTGACCAAACATGGATTATGACCTTATATTATGAAGATCTTGGATTAGTGCGGTAATGAGAAAGATCTACAGATATTAATGAGGTGATCTCACATCTGATTGGTTGAACTTATTACCACTCTGTAGGTCATATTTCGGATCTGATTTTTAATAGACTTGGAATATGGACTTGTATCATCAAGATTTCATATGAATTTGTTAACGAGTGAGATCCACATTCATGTGGTAATCTTGCATCCGATTTTCTGAGCTTGTTTCTTTCTGAAAACCATATTTCTGGCGTGATTTTGCTAAAACTTGGAATATAGGCATAAATGATCAAGCTCTCATGCAAGTTCGATAATGGGTGAAATCCAATCCATATTAATGAGACAATCTTGCATCCGATTGACCTAGCTTGTTACTACTCTGGAGACATTATTTCTGATCAGATTTTTATTAAACTTTGTAAATAGGCTGATATCATCAATATATTCGGTGAGGTTTATTATGAGTGAGATCTATGCATATTAATGAAGTCATCTTGCATCTGATTGACTGAGATTCTTACCACTTGAGAGAGAGTATTTTTGACCCGATTTTAATCAGACTAGATAAATAGGCTAATGTCATCAAGATGTTAAATGAATTTTATTATGAATGAGACCTATGCATATTTATGAGGTGATCTTGCATCCAGTGGACTGAGCTTGTCAACACTCTGCTAGTAACTCTATTTATGTTCAAAATTTGATAAAACTTGTTAAATAGTGTTATATCATCAAGATGTTGGTTGAGTTTGATTATGAGCAAGATCTATGGATGTTCGTGAGATAAACTTGTATCTGATTGGCTGAGTTTGTTACCACTCTGGAGACTGAATTTCAGTTGGATTTTGCTCAGAAAATAAGTTTATATCATCATTGCCTTAGGCAGGTTCTCTAATAAGTGAGATCTGCACATGTTACTGAGATACCTTGCATCTGATTGGCTGAGCTTCTGTTGCAGAAGAGGTGGCCCCATACGAGGGGGACCACTGTAGTAAGATAGGTAAAATGTACACGATATAAAGTTTGGGAGATGGTTTACTTAAGGTTCTGTTGCTAACAATACTACATAAGCCTGCTTACTGAAATGGTCAACTGTTAAGTTATGTAAGCCTGGTGAGTGATACCAGGTCCACTTGGGTCTCTTGTTAGTAGGATCATTCATAGCTTTCATACACATATGCTGGTATGCCTGGCTCTTTAGCTGTTATATACTTAATTCTCAACTGACATCATCATTATTTAGCTTTGTGCACCCTTCTTAGCTCAACTATTTGAACGGTTATGTAGTCACCCTGGCATTGGCATCAACATCCCACCTGGATTAAAGTTTTGGGGCAAGTTGTTGTTTACATCTATATCTCCTTCATGTTATCATTCTAGGTGGGCACTTTTTGTTATGAACATCATTAATTATCAGTATATCAATGTTTTACTTGCCACTCACACATCCAGTATGGCTGCCATCTTGAGAATCTTGTTATTGCTGCTCCTCCTGAATGGATAGTCATATCAACATGGGATTTTTACTAAAAGACTTCTTATGATGTCTAATTAGTCCTAAATGAAATGGTGCCGATGTTACATCTTGGAAATTGTGTTATTGCTCAAGTGTAATCAAGATGGTTTAAACACTCAGCAGTTAAAAGGAAGAAAAGGTCTTAACTTGGATTCCTGGACATTTGTTTGGCCAGTAGAGCACCAATCCCTGATAGGGACTCGTTTGAGGCAATCTTGTATTAAAATTGTATCAATGTAACTCTTTATCCAATGGTCATTAAATTGTATACATGGAAGCATCTGCAGCTGTTATAAACCACCACACAATAACTAAGTCAGAATGACTACAGTTGTCAGATTATTGTCATGTTATCAGTTTTTGCTTTTTTAAAAGTCATTTTGAATTGTCAAGTTATGCTGTCCTTTGACAGCTCTAATTTATTTTGAATAGTCATGCTATGCTGTGCTCTGACAGCTCTTTATTTTGATATTTCACTAAATATCTAACCACAAAGACATATAAAATTAATGTAACTTGTAGATTTCTACATATCTTTATGGAATTTTTTCTTCCAAAATGTAAGAGATGGTAAATTAAATCTGTTTTATCAATTTATTTAATTTGATTAGCACTGTTAGTTACATGGTTTTAGTAGGTTGGATTATTCCCATCAACCTGCTGTAATGCCATGGTAGAAAACTTTCCCCATATATAGAAATCCCTCCAGACATACAGAAAAAATGTAATAGTATTTAATCTTAGCCATGTGACATCAAAATAGATGTAAATGAAAACACCTACAAGAGCCCATCTAGGTCAGTGAGGTTTTTGGTGTTTTAAGTCATATCATACCAAGACAAGTTGATTTAAATGCCTTGTCCAAGGATACAGCACAGTAGCTGGTCTGGGCCAAGCTGATGATGGGAATCAAACCTGCACATTTTCAGTCATGAATCCAGTGCCTTAACCATTGAACTACTGTGGCTCTTAAGACACACATGCTGTTAAATAGTACAGCTTTTCACAATTAAAATTTGAATATGCTATTTGATGTTTACTTTGTAAGCATTTCTGTAGTTAAAGATACAAGTGTGAGTGGTGGTCTATTTAAAACAAATAGAACCCTGTACAATTTTGAGTTTCTGAAAATGAGGCATCTGTATTGCTTGCCATATTACATGCCAGATTCCATATTACTCATCAGAGATGGGTTGGTATGGAATGATCTTCCTAGGTGATTAGCAGTGTTTGTTCCAAAGATGGAAAAAATGGGACCCAATGGCCACTACCAGGTCAAAAGTGGAGTCATTAGAAAAATATGGGTTGCAAATACCCGTACCTTTATCTTGTTTATTCAAGAAATTTAAACACATATCATTATCACAGGCACTCACGTCATGGATATATTATTTTCTGCGATAAATATTACCCTTTTCAGCATTATATCCTTTGATTCAGTTGTTGTAGAGTCAGACTCCAGCACAGTTTTTTTACAATTTTCTTGTCTGCTAGAATAACTGTGTCCACAATAACTGGTTATTTTGTTGACAAGGAAATTGTAGCAAACTGTTCAATAGTCGGACTCGACAATTACTGATTCAAAGTGCCTGTGATCATTATCAGCATTTCCTGTCATGAGCCTTCAATACTGGGATTTCAATTCCTCATGCTCGATTAACCATTCCCCTCTAGAATTTATTTTGGACATTTGAGTCTTAATTGTTTCTTCTCTGTACATTACTATAAAAATAAATGCAGCAGTTTTGTCACTAAAGATTTGATCTTTTCTTCTTTACATTTTCTATTGGTGATCATGAAGCATGGGCAAATCAAAATCAGTAAGACATTTCTGTCAGCCAATGAAATTGATCACCTTTTGCTTCTTTGGCAATGAGTGTACTCTATTCAGTTAGCTTGGGATGTGCTCAGTTCAGTCTAAAATCAACCATAACGATCTTTTATTGTTATTTTCTTGGGTCTTTTTTATGTGCCCTATGGGCACCATGAAGGGAACTTTCTTGCACCAAAGACAAATAGGGGTTATTGGCACAAGGGTGCATCCAAGATTGAATGATGGATTAGCTGATCAGATTTCTAAAATTTTCTCATAATGGAGGTAAAGTTTTGTATAAAGAAAATGATACAGTCAAACAGTTCTGTTTGATAAATTGTTTAACAAAAATTAGCTAATACTAAGACGTGTTTTTACTTTGTAGGATTTTTTTGATGTGATTCTGGATGAAAATCAGTTGGAAGATGCTTGTGATCATCTGGGTGAATTCATGGAGGCGTATTGGAGAGCAACCCATCCCCCTAGTATGTCCCCTCAGTCCCCACGCTCTCCCCATGACCTGTCCTCTCCAACACCACTCTCCCGGCATAATACACTTGGACCCACACACCACAGCCACAGTTTAGAAAGGGATAACCATGATCCTTTAGACAGACATTCTCGTGGACAAAGTGAATATATTCATAGGTCAAATGAGCGTCACATGCATGACCATGATACAGATAGGTCATACGATCATTCACAACACCGAGACTTAAGAGGGTCTCAAGACTACAAACCCAATATAGATGTTGATAAAGCAAAAAATATAGAAGGTGGTATGAGGGACTCCAGAAGGGAGCGAGGAGATAGAAGTTACCGACATGAATCTAAGGAGAGGGTTCATGCATCTCCACGGAGTACACGACTACAGCCACAGAGCAGTATAGACATCTAGTTACTTGCATTAATAGTCTTTGTACTTTGATTTCCATATTCTACAGCCACGGTCATTCTCTACAGTCAAGGTTGTTGCCATAGTTACAGATGTGTGGTCATGACCTTCCCAACCTGGCAAATAATTTCAGGATGTGTGTGTGATGTGGATTTACAGAAGATGAGTCATCACCCTCTTCTATGAAAACAATTTTGAAATATGTGATGAGCATTTAAAGATGATCATATGTGAAAACTTTGTTGTTATGGCAACCATCAATATGTTTTCTTACATGAGTGATTTCAGATCTTAATCACCTTGGATTCAGTAAGGTGATTGTTAAATGCACCATTTTGGTAGTTTTTTAATTTAGAGCCATTAAATTATATCACATTTTGTGTGTATTAAGGTATATTTAGTGTATCTTACAATATGATTTCAAAATTTACAATACCCCTTTTTTATATTCATAATGAACTTCTAGAATGTTCTACTGATGTATTTATGCACTTGGTTTCACTTATTTACTCACTTGTGCAATATATTTTCAATGAAATATCTGTTACCATGAGATTTACTTGTTTGTATTACTGAAGAGTACTGTTTTTTGTTTGATAAAATTTCTCACTCATCCTTGCAGCTGTTTGATAAAATTTCTCCCTCTTCTTTGCAGCTGTTAAGAACTTGTTTAGGGAATTTCACAAGTTCATCAAGAGAATCCAATATACCCAGACATGGCAAATGAATATTTTGTGCCAGTCAAGGCTATTTTAGCAGAAATAAACAAGTTGATTTGTTCCACTGTTTGAACTAGTATAATTCGCCCTACTGTTTGGACAAGTATAATTCGCCCTACTGTTTGGACAAGTATAATTTGCCCTACTGTTTGGACAAGTATAATTTGCCCTACTGTTTGGACAAGTATAATTTGCCCTACTGTTTGGACAAGTATAATTTTGGCATGGTCACTGATTTGTCAAGTAAATGCTGTATTTTCGTTGACCTTGGATATATGTGAAATATTTAACGTGTCAAAATCTGGATTTCTTTTCCCCAATTCCGCTTGTCTTTGGAAATGTTTATTCTGCAAAAATTTGCTGAAGGCAAGGTTTGGTCCCTCCCCCTCCCCAAACATTGCACAATTGCAAGAATTAAACATGCAGAATTTCATAATTAGTAAATTGATGAAAATTTAGCAACATAGAAATTTCCCAAAATCAAATTATTTGACTTGGAGCTTGTCTGATAACTGCTTTTTCTGTCCATATTCATTTCTTAAGGTTATCATGTCTCTCTTCACAGCCTGTCTACATGTATGCACATATGCGAGAACTTGCTGTTTCTAAATATATCCTCACAGTCACGATGTTGTGGATAGTCTATGAGAATTTGATTGAGGGAACCAGAGAAACAGACTGGTGGCACATAACTTGGCATAACTTTGTTGTTGCAGATATACCGAATATACATGCATATAATCTGAATAATTTAGGAACAAATAAAAGCCTGGAACAAGGGGGGTAAGCTTATCTGCGGGACAAGGTCTAAACTGGAAAATTTTTAAGTTTTCTTGTTGACTGTCAGTATATATTGTTGTTAGCCAGGAAACCTTGGTACAGGAGGTCCTGGGGGTTCAGGTTAGACCGAAGCCATTATCCAGGAAACATTGGTACAGGAGGACCTGGGGGTTCAGGTTAGACAAAAACGGATGATGTTTTATGGGTTGGTTTATCTGCAGGTCATGCACTTTTTAATGTTTTTACCTATTCAATTTGGGGGGTTGGCTTATATGCAAATGGGCTTAAACACGAGTATATATGATAATTATCATCTCGCCAGTGAAAGGTGAGGCATAGATATCACTTTTCTGCTGCTGGCAGCATTAACAATGTTTAGTTCCTGTGTGAAAGTTTTTGAGAGTCATATATCTACTACATCAGTTGCTGTATTCAGCTAAGTTTGGTACAGTAATACCACAGTAGTCCCTTAACATAACAGCTAAATTTGGTACAGTATTACTACAGTAGTCCCTTAGTATTACAGCTAAATTTGGTACAGTAGTACTACAGTAGTCCTTTTGTATAACAGCTAATTTTGGTACAGTAGTACTATAGTAGTCCCTTAATATGACAGCTCAATTTGGTATAGTATTACTACAGTAGTCCCTTAGTTTAACAGCTAAATTTTGTACAGTATTACTACAGTGGTCCCTTTGTATAACAGCTAAATTTGGTACAGTATTACTACAGTAGTCCCTTAGTATAACAGCTAAATTTGGTACAGTAGTACTACAGTGGTCCCTTAGTATAACAGCTAAATTTGGTACAGTATTACTACAGTAGTCCCTTAGTATAACACTGATAATGGGAACAATAAAATAAGATAACACTATACTGGGGTACATTATCCACAAAACCCTATTCACACACTAAATGGGAACCATGACCATGTGTTATATCAGGGACTGTGTTATACTGAAATGCCTTATACTGCGGTACATTATACACAAATCCCTATTCACACATTAAATTGGAACCATGACCATGTGTTATATCAGGGACTGTGTTATAGTGAGATGCCTTAGAGTGGGGGATCGTTGTATATGCCTGAAGTTTGTCCCCTTGTATTCTAGGACTCCTGTCTAGCCAGGATATACATAAAGCTATGTCATCACAGTATCGTTAACAGGCCAGACATCATGTTCCACAGAACACCTACAATATAGCAGCATACATAAACTCTTATTGAAAAGGTAAAGTGTCTGATTACCATATATACTAGTATATAAGTCAGAGCCAGCTGCAAACTGTATAGACCCAGGTCTGCCATCGCATAATGTGCCAACAGTTAGGAGTAATCAGTAGAACAGACAACACAGACTCAGATCTGCTGGTGCAAGATGTGATGGCACAGTTTGGAGTCAACTTCTAAGTGAGTACACATGGTAATTATGGATCATAAAAGAACTTCTAAGTGAGTACACATGGTAATTATGATCATAAAACAACTTCTAAGTGAGTACACATGGTAATTATGGATCATAAAAGAACTTCTAAGTGAGTACACATGGTAATTATGGATCATAAAATAGATTGTGGGCTATGATACACCTTGGCTATTTAGTCCATAGTGTTTATTTGAAAACAGACACATTTAGAATAACTTGCTGTCATTTGTAGATTTAGGGAATAAAACCTGTATTTAATTGTTACCAGAAGGAGATTTGGGAGACACTCATTCATTCCAATTTTTTTTCTTCTCAGTTATTATTCATGAAGAACATTGTAGATGTAACATTAAGACTGCCTTTTTTCTCATTTGCCATAGTAATATATCAAGCTATCTGAATTCAGGTATTATGTGGTTGAGTTATTTTTCTATTTAAGTGCTATTGTTTTTTTTTTAAATTATGGTAAGGGGATCTTTTCAAATCCATCAGTATATTCACCTTGCAGTCTCATGTATTTGACCTAAATTACAAAATGGAATGTTAGCAAGGTTGTGAGGTATTATACCTTGGTGTTAAAACTTGTTCATCTTGACTACCATTTTAATACAAACTTTGTTCCTTGGGCAGGTTCCACAAAGAAAGTTCGACTTGTACAATTACAGATTCAAGAAAAGTGGACATTTTAGTTCATTAAGAATCAAATTCAACAGAAGGTAAAGAGGAGAATGGCAGAAGGATGTACGTTGTTTTGGACAGCAGTGGTCCCATAATGTATATTTCTGGGCATAACAGAATGCCCACTTTTTACTGTAATAGATGCATGTATAAAACAATTTAAACCACTTAAATATCAGTACAAATTATTTTGACAAAACTACTTCCAGGACTGTAGGATGGAGAATTTCTTTGTATTATTAACAGTGAGAGAGTTGGATTCCCGTTTGAGACTCCTAATGAATTGACCAAGAAGATATATCGTGCTTTGTACAACCTTGAAAAAGCCTTGAATTTGAGGGGTTGCCTTGAAAACTCCTTGAATTTAAAAAAACTTGGTTTTATCCTAAAAGTCCTTGAATTTGTCAATAATTCCATGAATGTTGCCACCAAACACTCCTCGAGTTTATCTGAGATAATGCATAGCACTCAAAATGGATACTCTATATCACATTTTATATTCAGAACTTTTTTATTTTTATTTTAATCCATAATTAATGAATAAATGGGATAAAATTGGGTGAATCAAATGACGCACGTGACCGTTAGTTTACAAAGTAACATTTGGAGAAGGTTCAATTTCAGTGAGATGGAATATTCCTCGAAATGTTTTGGAATCCTTGAAAACTCCTCAAGAAGGAACTCTCCAGTACTGGTTCATGCAATATATTGTACTCTGCTCTAATTTGTATAGTGAACCATTTATACAGATCAGAAATATTTGGTTATAGACATTGACTACTGTATGAGGAAATTGCAGTTTTGCTGGCACAGTCGAACCAGTATAAGTGGTTACCTCCACAAGGTCATCTACTTATAATTGTCTGATCACTGTTCTTTATATAGTGGCCACATGCATAATGTACTCTGAGGTCACTATAAATGGTCCTGAATAAACATGGTTTCAGGTTGGCATTGATCCTTTTTTTCTTTCATAAATGTTGTGAGTTACAAGTTTATTTCATAGGTTTAGATAAATAAATTAAACAAAAACAATAACACATATGTTTTCTTTTTTTTAACTCAGAATTTTAAATACTACTTCAGTTTTCAGTTGCAAATCGTTGCTTTTTTTTCCATCCTTCATATCTCAGGTTGTTCAGTTAGGTGAGCTTTTATATTAAGGCCACCTTTCCATAAAGACCAATTATGGCAAATCCCAAGAATGATCACTCTATATGTTTGACCATCTGGTGTCATTTTCGTTTGTATAGGGAATGTTACTTGATTTGTAATTGTTATTAATCTGAACATTTTTTTCTTCTTCAATTTTAATATGCACTGTTCTTTCTAATTAAGATTTAATACACTATACCAATCATTCATAGTGAATGAATAAAGTGCAGTAGTTAGAGGTTTTCACAGGGCTATACAGTAGTTGTCTATTCACGAGTTCCCACCTGGAGAAGAAAGAGCAAAGTGCAGTGGTTAGAGTTGGTCACAGGACAGGACCATACAGTAGCTGACCATAAGCAAGTTCCCACCTGAAAAACAAATTCCAGGGACTTTTGTAATAAATGATTTTGATTGAAAAGGCAGTAGAATAATAAAATTTGCCTGAATACCGTATATACTTGTGTATAATCTAGGTCAAAATGCAAAAAATATAGACCCTGATCTGCCGTCGCATTATGCACCGGCAGATCAGGGTCTATGTTTTATGTTCTACTGATTAGTCCTTACAAACTGCGTAGACCCAGATCTGCCGGCGCATTATGTAACAGCAGATCTGGGTCTATGCAGTTTGCAGTTGGTATTGGCTTATATGCGAGTATAGACGGTATTATCAGCCAAAAAGTCAGCAAAGCATGGTCAGCTGGGTTAAAAATGTAGGGCAGCTTAATGTAATTGAGACTTTGAGTGTTGTAATAAGTTTTCTACTCCATCCCTAATGGAGGTCTATGAAAGTTTTAATTAAGAATGCATGTTGCACTGTCTGTTGGGTTTAGTCTTGCCTGCAAAGCATAGACGAGATGCAGGTATCAGTTTTCTGGTGGTGGTGGCAATGTACAGATTGTTGTTTGAAGATTCGTCTACGCCTGCCATAAGGTATTACATTATGATGCATTCTGTCCATCTGTCTGTTGACCAATTTTGTTTCCACACCATAGCACGAGTTACCAATCATCTGCATTTACACAACTTTGTGGATGGCTTGCACTTAGGGTGAGGAAGAACCCTATTGATTTCAGTGACAAAAGGTCAAAGGTCAGGGTGACTGTAACTGAAAGAAGAAAAAATTGTTTCCACACAATAACGAGGTCTCCACTCTCTTCAGTTACCAAACTTTTGTGGATGGTTTGCACTTTGGCTAAGAAAGAATACTGTTGATTTGGGGTCAAAGACAAGTTCACTGACTGAAAGAAAAAAATCATTCCACACAAAAATGTTCTACATCTCATACCTGGACCAAACTTTATGGATGGCTTGACTCTGGGGTAAGGAAGAAGACTTTTGAGTTTGGGGTTAAAAAAATGTCAGTGGTTAAAGTCATGTGACTGAAAGAAGAAAACTGGTTTTGCATAACAATATTACTTCTACACAGACCTGGACTAAACTTTGTGAATGGCTTGCATTTGGGGTAAAGAAGCAAATCGATTTTGGGGTCAAAATGTCAAATGTCAAGGTCACTGACTGAAAGAAGAAAAATGGTTTCTGCACAAAAATTCCAGTTATCTATATAGCAGACTATTAAACGGGACAGGCATATAATGTGCCATTCAAACGGGACAGGCATATAATGTGCCATTCAAACGGGACAGGCATATAATGTGCCATTCAAATGGGACAGGCATATAATGTGCCATTCAAACAGGACAGGCATATAATGTGCCATTCAAACGGGACAGGCATATAATGCGCCATTCAAACGGGACAGGCATATAATGTGCCATTCAAACGGGACAGGCATATAATGTGCCATTCAAACGGGATAGGCATATAATGTGCCATTCATGGTATTATTGTTTTAAGTTATACAACTGCTAACTCAGTTGCTATATTCTGCTGAAACTTGGATACAGTATTATTCTGTGACAGAAGTTTGTACCCAGATATGCTGGGATTTTTGTCTTGACTACTTGAGCACATAGTTGCACTGCCATAGCACTGTTAGCAGATTAGACATAGCATTCTGGTATTAAGAACAAGAATTGTGTTCCAAAGAACCCTCATTGTAGATAGAAACTTGCTTATGGTTGGGTATTGTTGATTTTGACGCCATATTGTTATTCTTTAAACCGTGTCAGTATGTGTTAAAAACTGGAATTTTTTTTATAGAGAGTAACATTTTTTGTTGTTGTTATTTTGCAAAACTATTCACCGATTTTCTTATTTGCAACTTTGTTAATTGATGATGGGCAATATTTTAGCTCTATTTCAGGGAAAAAGAATAAGTTATCACTGTACTTTTTTCATGTAGTGCTGAATTCTTTAAATAGTGTCAGTATGTATTAAAAACTGGAAATTTTTCATGATGTGCAACCTTTTTTTGACCTGGGGTGGGGGTGGGGTGGGGGGCAAAATGATTCACCCATTTTTCTTATTCTCAAGTTTGTTAATTTGATGATAGCCAGTATTAATTTTACTCTGTTTCAGGGAAAATAAATGAATTATCACTGTCCTTATAGTGCTAAATATCTTTTGCAAGTAAAAGTTTTAGATTTGTATTTTCTACTGATGATTAACAGCTTTCAATATAGTTGTGTAGATTTGCGATAAAAGGTTAAAAAAAAAATTTGTTCTGGATATAATGTTACCAAATGGCTTCCATTGCAAATATTCCTTCCAGAAATAGAAGGGACATTGAAATTTCTTGCATTCAAGTAGACATTTAGATAGGATTTGATGCAAGGAGATGCAACTACTTGTATGATAGGTTTCATCACACAATATTTAACACAGGTTACCAAAACAAAGTATTTTTCAAGTGTTTTGATGTAATGTTTAAGAATTTCCAACCATACATTATTATTGTATGATTAATTTTCATTATGTTTGTTTTTTATTGGTACAATAGAGTATAGTAATATATGGAGAGATGGTTCAGTTTTTTATGGCACACAAAGCTGCAAGGCCAAGTGAGCTTGTGGTGTGGTCCATTGTCCATCATGCATTGTCCATTTACAATTGCTATTTATAACTTCTAAAAAACCAACACAAAGCATCCTGGCATGAAGCTCTTTCAAATTTGTTCAAATTATGCTCATCCACCATCAAATATGGCCACCAACACTAAAAATATATCCTATTTTTAAATGATTTCTTCACAAAAAACACTGAACAAAATTTGACAGAAAGCATCCTGGCCTAGATGGTTTTAATTTTTATACAGTGATGGTGATTCACCATTCAGTATGGTTGCCATTTTACTAAAAATTGGAAAACCTAAAAACAACTTCTCAAAAATGCACTGAACAGAAATTGACCAAATTTGACAGAAAGAACCTAGGCATGCAGGGCTTTAAGTTGGTACAAATTATACCAATCCCTATCAAATATGGCTGCTGCTACTAAAAATTGATAAACTTTTAAAAACGTCTAAAAACGCACTTAAACAAAATATGACCAAATTTGACAGATGGCATTGTAGCTTGAATGCCTTTCATATTTATAGAAATGATACAGATCCACAGTCAAATATGGTGGCCGTTACTAAAAATAGAAAAACATTTACACAACTTTATCTCACAAAACTTCTTAACAGAATTTGACCAACTCTGACAGAAAGCATCCTGCCAGAGACCTTTCAATATTTGACATATGATGCTGATATGCCATCAAATATGGATGAAGGTATAAAAAACGAGAGAAACTGAAACAATTGTTTTAATACCACATGCAATCAACCGCATTGAAAGAAATTTCAACAGAAAACATCCTATACTGATTCATACTTTTTGGCCAACTGCTCTTGCATTTGGCTATTAGTCAGATGCTAATCAGGTAAGCAATCTCTGACCTACTTGGGCCTCTTGTTAGTTATTTTTTTCATGATCATTGATTGATCATATGCAACATATTCTTCCCCTTGATTATTTGCACAGTTACATTTACTCTCGCTTCCATTTCCACATCTTTAACAAAATCAAAATGTTGTTATTGCATATGCATAGGATTAGTTTAAAAGTTACACACATCAAACACTTTAAAATTTTCTGCTTAAAAACTTTATGTCGCCAGTTAGTTTTCATGTTATGCATGCTTTACCTCACCAGTTGATTTTTAATACAAGGCTATCAGAATTTCTCATAAATGAGGATCCTTGGCACAAATTCTGCTATTATGAACAGGCATTTAAATGAAAGAGTAATTTTATTATAATTTTAAGATAATTTTCTGTGGTTAATCCACTTAACACAACTCCACATCTTTTGCAGAAATATTCTGACCAATCAAAAGGCTGAATTTATTTATATCCAATAAAAATTTCCAAGTCTGTTTTAACATTTATTTCTGGAAATGTTGAGTGAAGATTTATGATGAAGCATGGAACACGACATTAATAGAAGTCTTCACTCATCCTTCCTGGTAATGACTACCTTACTTCCAAGGGAGATAACTACTTTTGTTTTGTTTTGTTTTTTTGTTATAAGGAATGAAAATGCATGAATGAATGAAACTCATGGATGAAACATTTTGTCAACTGCATATAATGAGAAAGATACAAGCAATTAAAAAAATGATAAGGCTGAAACTGTGCCCGGTACATAAAATAAGGAGGGTATAATCGTATAAATGAACACAGAAATTGAGATACTTTTTTTTTTATAGTAATCTGTATTATCTATACCTTATTTTTTCCCTTATAATCCTTTGGAAAAGGATATTTCTGTTTTATTTGTTTATCTTCACTGAATGTTGTTGCCTGCATATGAATCATATAAACATAATCCAATTGAAAATAAGATCTCTCAAAAAGAATTCCCTGTACATGGAGGTTCTGAACAATCATATTAAGGCCAGTTAATGGATCATGTTGCATTACAGAGTCAGTAAATGCTCCATGATGCAGTACAGGGCTAGTAAATCTCCATGATGCATTACAGGGCTAGTAAATGCTCCATGATGCATTACAGGGCTAGTAAATGCTCCATGATGCATTACAGGGCTAGTAAATGCTCCTGATGCATTACAGGGCCAGTAAATGCTCCATGATGCATTACAGGCCTGGTAAATGCTCCATGATGCATTACGGGGCTATCAAATCTCCACGATGCATTGCAGATTGATGGGCCAATATGAGGACCATGACACAATACAGCCTTTGCTGCATAATATGGCCAATAAATGCTTCATGATGTTTGAATGGTTTGTGCAATGATAGGGTTATGACTGAAGTTAAAATCCAAACTTTTCTACACCTGCTCAATGCCTTAAGTAATTATTTTCTGTATTATTCAAAATGTTTTTCCATGTGTTTGTTAAGATTCGATACATTTTTAAGTCTATAAGGAGAAGTACAGTTGTCATGTTGCAAATGTATCATCTTGTAACATGAAAAATATCAACATACCTGGTTGTCTCACTTTTGATCTGAAATGTTTACCTTTAGGCTCTCCAATGTATACTCATGGCACTTTACTTCCTCAAAAGATCTGAAGGTTTTAGTTACATATTTATATTATTTTGTACTTGAGAATGCTTAAGTGATTAATATGAAGCTCTTCTTCTTGACTTTGCTAATGACAGATCTGATTTTATAATGTTATGGACTTTGACACTAACACTGAGCACACAAATCAATAGACAAATGGTCAGTGCTAAGTGTCCGGGGGGTCCTCAGCTAGGTATTTGGTTTCCTTTGCAAGGTGGTACATATGTACATGACATGTCAAGAATATGCTTTTGGATATGAAATATATTGAAAGTGTCTGTGTTACAAAATGATAGAGTGCATTATACTCATTTGTTGTATTTTTCTTTCATAAGATACAAATTACTTCACCTTGTTCCTGATTGTCAGTGATATGGGTCATGCAGATTTTATAAACTCAAGCTAGCTTCATATTTTTTGCATGCTCACCTAAGCTTTATCAGAACTTAGTATTCAAATGCATTAATTTTTATATTGGTATTGTTTCCACAAATTCATTAGCATGAAGCACTCCTCTGATAGGGAAGGTAATTTGTATACTCCAGAGTTACTTCCTGTTGTTTGTAACGGCTTGCACATACTATTTGCTATCTCCATTCATCTCTTAATCTTACCTCATCACTGTGAACAAACTCTCCCTTTTACAAGTTTTATTAAAATTTAATAAGGAATAAGAGATGCAAAAGTGTTTAGTCTATCTACTGATGTACCAACATTTATTGTGATGAGCACCAGTGGCTCAGTGGTTGGTGTGCCAGACTCAAAACCGAAAGTGTGTGGGTTCGAATGTTATAATTGGATCAGACTGGGCTGGCTACCATGGTGTATCCTTTGGCAGGGCATTGTAGTCCAATTGTCCAGGCAGTAAATAACCTACTTGTGTTGCTGTGCCATAACACACCAACCCAAACAAAACCAGTATTTATTGGTATTATGATAATAAAATTTATCCAATTAATACAAAATGTAATCTTTAAACTCGTACAAATGTGTGTACAGAACAGTAATAAAGTGCTTAATAAATAGCTATGGAGCAAATAAGTACACATTTACTGGTATTGGCTTCGAGTTTGTTTTATATTTTTCTTCATCACAGTGTTTCAGATAATAAACTGGAGGAAAATTTTTCGATCCAAGACCTGCTGCCAAGATTACTTGTAGATTTGTAAGGCGTGAGGATGAAGACATTATCTCTGTTTTGGCTTGAACCCTCCACTATTGGATTCAAAATTGAAATGATGTAGCTCTCACTACCAGTAGTTGCTTTTATAAAGGAAAATACTGATTGTTCATTGATTGATTGGTCTTTAATGGCAATGCATTGGAGCTGTGACCAGAAGAATGCAGGTTCAATCCTTACATTGGATCAGCTACCTTGGTGCCTCTTAATGGGCAAGGCATTTTACTTGATTTGGTATGATATATCATTGAAGTGTTGATGTGCTGTAAAACACCAAACTGAACCAAACCAACACATGACAGGTTATATTGGGGCAAGGAAAAGTGTCTAGCACAGAGACACGCACCATGGGGGCTGACCCAGCCCAGAGACACCACGGTGGCTGAATCAACCCCAACACATGCACCATGGTGGCTGATCTGACCCAGAGATGCACACCATGGTGGCTGAACTGGCCCAGGGACACACCATTGTGGCCAAGCCAGCCTGGTCAGGCTTCAAACAAATACACCCTCTGATTAGGAGTTTGCATATTAGTCACTGAGCTACTGTGGCTGAACTGGCCCAGAGACACACCATTGTGGCCAAGCCAACCTGGTCTGGCTTCAAACAAATACACCCTCTGATTAGGAGTTGGCATGTTAGTCACTGAGCTACTGTGGCTTCTGAGAATGTTACTGTGGTTTATACTTGTTCATTGCAACAGTTATCCAGAAGTTGTTGATGAACAACGCTCATAATTAATACATTTCTTTCTCTTATCATACCAGCTTTCGTTGAATATCAGCTCTGGAGTTACTCTGTTCACACCCATCCACCAACAAAACTACTGAAAATGTCAGTTGAAGTTTGAGATGTTTAAGTTAGTTTACAGTGATGAGGTAGAATTATGGGTTGTGTTGTCAAGCTGCGATTGTTTCCTCCCTCAGCCAATAAGCTTTGTGTTTGACATGGAGAGAGTAAGAACCTGTTATTATAATGCTACTTGCACTTGCCTTTCTGTCTATTATTTATATGTTTTGAGAATTACTCAGAATTTGTTGGACTTGTATATAATAAAGTTTTTATCTTATAACCATCAAGATATTTTCTCTTCTGTTTTACATACACCCCCATGATGAACATGGTCAGGAATTTGAGGAAAATATTGTAGATGTCAGACTATCTGAAGTTCATGTTTATCAAGGTTTTGTTCTGGAGTTTTGCACAGGGTTCAAAATTGAATCAATATATTCCCCCAATTTTCCACACTGGTAGTCCCAGGAATGTGTATATCTTATGGAGAGAGTAAAGAACCTAATTTTTCTTCATTCTGATATCTGAATGGTGAGGGCTGATGCTGATTTGAGAATACATAACTGAACCTTGCTTCAGATGTGCATCTCTCGGAAGATTGTTAGCTCTGCATGGCCATTTTCACTTTCACTTCAGTGGTAATTTAAAAAAACAAACAGTCAATACATTTTTTTGGGTGTATTTTGATATTGTAAAATTTCATAGTGCACTTTAAGAAAATTCTCCCTACATTGTGAAAATTCATTTCTATATTTTAAGAACTGGCCAAGTTAGTGCAATTTGTGCTACATTAAAGTCATTTTCTGAGCACACAGGAACACTTGCATAACAGACAAGCACATGGTTTGCAATTGGTGATAAAAAAAGAAAAAAACTCAACCCAAGTAGATGAAAGACATATACATGTTAACTTTCTCTCCACTGAGACTTTAAAAGCCAACAACTTTGCCCTGTACCTTCCTCTCTTTCAGTGGTACCCCCAAACCCCAGAGCAGAACCTTAACATTTCATGACCAGTCATTAGATTCTTCTACTGGTCAATGATAGATTACAAAAATTATTAATTCTTCACAAGACTTGCCAAAACTCAGATTTTTAATTCACCTGGACAAAGATCACGTAAAGTTATGACATGACCCCCAATCCGTCCATCCATCCACACTTGCTATCTTCAATTTCTCAAAAACCACTGAGCCAGTTTAGATAATAATGCTTCTTAGGGCATACTCAACCAAAATTGTGTCTGAGGTGGCTCCCCTAGCAACTGTGGCTTCCATTGCATCCATTTGGAAAACCTGTTTTCAGCCTTTCCAGAACTGCTGAGCCAATTTTGATTAAACTTGATAGGAAAATTTCTTAGGACAGGCTCTATCAAAATGGTGTCCACTCTGGCTACCCTAGCAACAATGAACTTCCATAGCAACCATATGGAAAACCTATTTTCAACTTTTCTCTTGAACACCTGTGCCAGTTTTGATCAAACTGACGGGAATGTCTATTAGGCCATGCTGTATCAAAAATGTGTCTAAGATGGCTCCTGTAGCAGTGGTGTGGCTTCCCAAGCCACCATACAGAAAACCTATGTTTTTAGTTCTTCTCCAGAATGGCTGAGCCAATTTAGATCAAAGTAATTTGGAATGTTTCTAAGGACATGCTTTATCAAAATTAAGCCTGATATGACTTCCCAAGCAGCAGTGTAGCAAACATATGGATAACCTATTTTCAACTTCTCCAGTACAGCAGCTGAGCCAATCTTGCGCAGAAGCTACGGTAGCTCATTTGGTAGAGTGTTGGACTCGTAGTCCAAGGGTTGCAGCTTTGATACCTGCCCAGGCCAGCCCTGATCAGCTGCCTCTGTGTGTCCTTGGGGAAATGCACATAGCTCCCATTTACTTGGCATGATGTAACCAGTAAAGTGTTAAAAGTGCCGTTAAAACTAACAAATGACTAAAAATCTTCATATACTTTTATAGGATATGTTCCATGAGAACTGGCTTTGGGATGGCTCCCCTGGCAATGATGCCACACATGTCCTTAGCAACCATATTGAAAACCAATTTTTAACTTTTCCATTATGGCTGAGCCATTTTTGATAAACTTGGTGTGAATGTTTCTTAGGTTATGCTCGATCAGATTTGTGTGCAGGGTGGCTCTCCTAGCAGTGGTGTGGCTTTCATATTAACCATGCGGAAAACCTATTTTCAAATTGTCCAGAATGGCTGAGCCAATTTTGATAAAACTTGGAAGGAACAATTCTTTGGACATGTTTTATCAGAATTTGTCCAGGCTGGAACTCCTAGTAATGGTGTGGCTTCTATAGCAAACAAAATCTGTTTTCAACTTCTTCTAATGCTGGACTCCACCAATTTTTATTAAACTTGGTAGGAATGTTCCGAGGATATGCTGTGTCAAACTTGTGTTCAGGGTGGTTCCCCCAGTAACAGTGTTGCTTCCATAGCAACCAGGTGGAAAACCTACAAATGATACTCATCATCACCCATTGTTACCAATACATACAAAAATGTAGAGAACTTTCAAAAACTGCCTGAACATATCAGATCAAATTTGATTGGTAGAGTCCTAGCATGAAGACCTTCAGTTACATTCATATGAAAGATTCCAATATAATACCTAATTTGGCTGAAGTTACTTAAAGTAGAAATACAATTAAGCAACTTTTCAAATACCACCAATTTCAACCAAATAGCTTGAAATTATTCTGACATGGGTGTCTTTCAACCAGGTTACCTGCTTTATTACTACAACATAAACATTTTAGACCAATGTATGCTAAGAGAACAATATCAGGCCCACTTGGGCCTCTTGTTGTTGCATCCTTATGGAGACTATGATGGATCCTACTTCCAAAGAAATCTAGATTTACATTACTGATAAATTTTAACAAGAGGCCCATCTGGTTTTCATAATTTGTTACCCATTTCACTAAGCAGGCTTATGTAGTATTGAAAGAACACAACCTATGCAGACTATTTTTCAAAGTTTATATCTTGTCAGTTTGACCTATTTTACAGTAGTCCTATACAAAATTCTTTCCAAAGTTTATATCTTGCCAGTTTGACCTATTTTACTGTAGTCCTATACAAATTCTTTCCAAAGTTTATATCTTGCCAGTTTGACCTATTTTACTGTAGTCCTATACAAATTCTTTCCAAAGTTTATATCTTGTCAGTTTTACCTATTTTACTGTAGTCCTATACAAATTCTTTCCAAAGTTTATATCTTGTCAGTTTGACCTATTTTACTGTAGTCCTATACAAATTCTTTCCAAAGTTTATATCTTGCCAGTTTGACCTATTTTACTGTAGTCCTATACAAATTCTTTCCAAAGTTTATATCTTGTCAGTTTGACCTATTTTACTGTAGTCCTATACAAATTCTTTCCAAAGTTTATATCTTGTCAGTTTGACCTATTTTACAGTAGTCCTATACAAATTCTTTCCAAAGTTTATATCTTGTCAGTTGGACCTGTTTTACAGTAGTCCTATACAAATTCTTTCCAAAGTTTATATCTTGTCAGTTTGACCTATTTTACAGTAGTCCTATACAAATTCTTTCCAAAGTTTATATCTTGTCAGTTTGACCTATTTTACTGTAGTCCTATACAAATTCTTTCCAAAGATAATGACAACTAGTAAGCATAGTTTTTTGCCCATAATCAAAGTCATCCAAGATCTTTATGGTTATAGAGAAAGTTTCAATTTGTGGTCTACAGAGTCACAAGTCTTTCACATGAATTTAAACTATACTTTACTCTTGTTCTATTTTAGGTCATGGGTTTCTTTTGACTTGGTAATTAAACCTAGAAGTGTTTCAGAAGAAAAGGATTTTGGGGTATTTTTTTGTAATTAAAAGCTAGAAATAAGAAACATAAATTCCAAATAATTTGTGAGTAGTGGAACTGAATATATGAAATGCCATAAAATAATGCACAATACATGTGGATAACATATAAATGAGAAACATTTCAGGCACTTTAACATGGCAATACTAGCAACTGTCAAACTCTATTTCACCAAACATATCAAACTTGCTTAAAAATACTGAAGAATTTCAAATGTGGCAAAATGTAAGAAACATTTCTCTGCAATAAATTAATAAACTTTGATATAGTTTTTACAAGAAATGTTCTTATTGGAGCAAATGTCAATATTAGAAAAAACCCACATTAACTTGCAAACAAATATCTATAACTGTGTAAAGAAATTATAATCCTTAATTACAAAACTGCACAAAGTTTATGCTAGCCTGCAATTGTACATTTACTCTAACAATATTTATATTTTTAACTTTTTCTTCAGTTATAATTTACAAAATTATTCATTTCAATCCCAACAGTGTATTATTTTGCTAATTTTTTAAAAGTTCTTTTGAAACCTGTGATTCTTAAAGATCAATATCATGGGTTAATTCCCTTGCTTTAATTGCAAAAGAGAGAGAGAGAGAGAGAGAGAGAGAGAGAGAGAGAGAGAGAGAGAGAGAGAGAGAAGAGGTAATTTAAAAGCCAAAATGTTGGTCAAACTGCATACAATTTTTGAGAATTATTTCTAAATGTGCTGAATTTCATCATTATGCACAGATCTTGCTCATAATAAAACTAACTGGACATCTTGACGATTTAAGTCTATTTACCAAGTTTACTCAAAATTCAATCACATAAACAGTTTCAAGAATTGTAAAAAGTTCAGCCAATCAGATGCAAGATCACCTCATTAAATATGTATAATCTCGCTCATATTTGAACTTGTCTCTCTGATACTGACAATATAAACATATATTCCAAGTTTGATCTAAACTGGATAAAAAACACGGCCTCCAGATTGGTAACAAGCAAATGTTGATGGATGGATGACTGATACATGGCCATACCATAAGCTCACTAACCCTTATGGCCAGGTAAACTAGAAATGAAATACTTTTCCTGGAATTTCGAGTTCAAGATTCCTAAAATAGACACAAACTTTGATAAGAATCATTCCTAATCATAATTTATTATTGCTTCTGCACATGAATGACAGATTTCATCTTGCTCTAAGAAATAGGTGGCCAAAGTATGAAACCGCATGAAGGACATTGTACTGAATCTTAACTAAAATGGATCACAGATATTTCTCTGAAAGTGATTGATGCTTGACCAAACTGATTAATCTGAACAGCTCTGGCCGCTACACTTGCAACTTTTGAAAGAGTGTGCTGAAACTTAGTAAACATTATAGTCATCTTTGGGTGACCTGTTGAGGGATTTTTAACAAACACCAAGTACATGTTCTCATGTATTCTTGTACGTGTGCATTCCAAATCGCCCTAACAACTAGACTGAATATTGGAACAATAAAAATGGCACATTACATGAGTTATGTGTGCTATCATAGTTTTCATCCACTCCTGCTTCAGAGTTTGTGTGAGTTCTCAGCACGAGAACAAAGTTCTTCATGTTGGGGCAAGAAGAATGTTCTCAAATCAAGAACTTTCTTGCCCAAGGACACCCAATGACTGTGATGTACAAATGTGCTCTTCATTCATTCGTTAGAATCTTATGATCCCTTTGACAAAGCAACATAAGCAATATTTGTCATTTTGACACATTTTTACTATGAGCCTGTCAATAAAATGTCAAAATTTGGGTCCTAAAAAGATAGGTAACATTTTTTAAAACTTTAAATAAAGAAATATATACAGATTTTCAGCTGTTCAATTGTGGGATATAATGTGCAAATGTGCATTTTTGAATTTAGTATTTGTGCAACAGGATGAATTCAGCATTTGAGGCACACTGCTAAACCCCAATGTTAGCAATATCAATACAATCAAAACATGCATACAATGAAACCTGTTTATAAAGAAGGTCCAGTTATAATTACATAATATGGCACTGTGTGATTTCTGTGCAGTAAAACTGAGACTATGGAACAAAAGTATATGTGTTCTCTGTCTGCGTAAGATAGGTCTCTCTGAAATATAGGACACTCATGCCTATATTTTCATTGGGGAGGTTCCTGAAAATGTCCTTCATGGACAGGTGTTCTTTATATGGAGATGTTCTGTGAGACAGTTTTCACTGTATTATGTTCCCTATTCTTGCCTAAATTTTTCTGTATGATAAGTACTCCCTCATTATAAAGTGCTTATGAATAAGACTGTCTCTTTTGCATCTCTCAGATGTAGCATTATGGTGGGGGAGTGCAGTATTTACTTTTTATTACGTACCCATTTAATCTTACATGCTTGATCTTGCATTTGATACAGCTGTTCAATCCATATTTCTACATGCTTGATCTTGCATTTGAAACAACTGTTCAATCCCTATTTCTACATGCTTGATCTTGCATTTGATACAGCTGTTCAATCCCTATTTCTACATGCTTGATCTTGCATTTGATACAGCTGTTCAATCCATATTTCTACATGCTTGATCTTGCATTTGATACAGCTGTTCAATCCCTATTTCTACATGCTTGATCTTGCATTTGATACAGCTGTTTAATCCATATTTCTACATGCTTGATCTTGCATTTGATACAACTGTTCAATCCATATTTCTACATGCTTGATCTTGCATTTGATACAACTGTTCAATCCATATTTCTACATGCTTGATCTTGCATTTGATACAGCTGTTCAATCCCTATTTCTACATGCTTGATCTTGCATTTGATACAACTGTTCAATCCATATTTCTACATGCTTGATCTTGCATTTGATACAACTGTTCAATCCATATTTCTACATGCTTGATCTTGCATTTGATACAGCTGTTCAATCCATATTTCTACATGCTTGATCTTGCATTTGATACAGCTGTTTAATCCATATTTCTACATGCTTGATCTTGCATTTGATACAACTGTTCAATCCCTATTTCTACATGCTTGATCTTGCATTTGATACAGCTGTTCAATCCATATTTCTACATGCTTGATCTTGCATTTGATACAACTATTCAATCCATAATTTCTACATGCTTGATCTTGCATTTGATACAACTGTTCAATCCATATTTCTACATGCTTGATCTTGCATTTGATACAGCTGTTCAATCCATATTTCTACATGCTTGATCTTGCATTTGATACAACTGTTCAATCCATATTTCTACATGCTTGATCTTGCATTTGATACAACTGTTCAATCCATATTTCACACACCCAGATTTGAACTACTTAGGTGTATTCTTTAATGTCCACATGTAGATATTTTTAGATGCAATGAATTAAACATTTATAAATCCCAATTTGTTTTGAATTTCATACATACAGTAAAGCTAAAACTATTTCAAAAGCGTAAAAGAGAGGGTATGTAATAAATACAAAACCGCATTTGTATTATGTTCCAAGTCGGGAGAAGGAACTCATTTGTTATGGCTTATGAATACGTCTCGGCCTGATGACCTTGATATATCCCTATGCCATATCAAACTTTTCTTTCTGCTGACTTGGAACAAAACACATATGCAGTTTTGTGTATATCTGGGATAGATATCATATCATATACAAACAGCACAACAAATTTACTTTTCTTGTGATTAATATTACAACCTGTTAAAACAGAAAAAAGTCCCTTGCTATTTAGCCAAAGTCCTTGCTGTAATTGTAGCCATCTGGCCGTTGTCTGTTAGCTGGTCCAAAATTGACAGTTTTGTGATACCGTACCACCTAATTATCCATACAACTATTCAGTACTGCAAACTTCGCTGATCCACTATTTTAGCACACTACATGTACCACCACCAGTTCTGATGATGCAAAGTCAAGCTTCATGGGACAATCAAACATTATTATAACTATTAAGGCTATCTCATCTTTTAATCACAGTGATCATTAATTCCATAGCTTGATTTTACTTGTCCAAATTTAATCATACTGTATATCCTCACTTATAAGTTGAGTCCAACTGCAAACTGCACAGAACCAGATTTGCTCTCACATAATGTGCTGGCAGATCTGGGTCTATGCAGTTTGTTAGGAGTAAGCAGTAGAACAAATGACACACACCCTGTTTTGCTGGCACATCAAGTGAAGGCAGATTAGGGTCTATGTTGTTTGCAGTTGGACTAGACTTGTGAGTGTATATGGTAACTCCAAATTTGCAAGCTTGACATATCAACTGTGATGTTCTCAGTTACAGTCAAATAAGCACCTGGCATCCTAAAGCAGCATCAAGTGCTTCAGTAACAGATTTGATTCGACTGAGAAATGTTACATCGCTGAGGAAAAAAACAAAAAATGACCATAAAATTGATATCTTGAAATATAATCCTTATTTTGTGTGGAAATTTCCACATAAAAGTCAACAGCTCTTAAAAAACAAGTTTACTACAAACAGCACATGATATGCCTGACTTATGACCTTTTCCCTACTAATGACCTTGACCTTTGAGCTAGGGACTTGGCAATTTTATGATAAGGTATGGACCTGGGTAAAGTTTCATCAAAATATCTGGATAAGGAAACAGGCCACTTACTTACATTATCACTTTTGTGACCTTGACCTAGAGGACAGAGGGTATGTGACTGAATACGCAAAAAAATTTCAAGTCAAGATATATAACAGGCTAATGTTTCATTAAAATATCTTCACTGGTTCAAATGTTATGTCCATACATTGATAGAAGTCAGATTTATATTTTCCCTTGCTGTGACCTTTACCTTAGAATATCTAAAAATTAAAATGGTTCAAAAGTTATACTTCAGACAAGGATACAAATCTGAGTTAAAATTTTCCTTGCCATGACCTTGACCTTGAGGTATGGTGACTGGCTATGGTATATATATATATATATATATATACACATATACACACGCACACAGAGTATACTCTCGATCATTCAAAGTCTGGGGGACTAGAAGAAAACTTCAGATAATACTGGGGTTAGAATAACCGAAGGTCAAGAAGATGCAAGTGTACATCAATCCACAGAAATAAAACAAAGTACCATTTCAATTATTCTTGTATTCTGTTTCCTTTATCTATGAAGCCATATCATTGGTACAGTTTAAAACAAAGACAAAAATAAGTGAAAATTATCATTGTCATCATTATAATAATCTGCACGGCATATGTATGTATGTATGTATGTATGTATGTATGTATGTATGTATGTATGTATGTATGTTAGTATGTATGTATGTATGTATGTATGTATGTATGTATGTATGTATGTATGTATGTATGTATGTATTAGCATTTAATGGCACCTCAGCACAAAAATGGCTATATGGTGCGAATTTAAAGTAAAGTCTAAAAATGAAAAAAAATGAAGAACTGCACAAAACTTAAGGAAGATAAACCCTTCTAAATAAACATAAAAATGAAGTACGACAAAGTAAAATATAAAAGGTTAATGTTAAAATTCTGTAAATGGTATACATAATAAAATATAAAGGTAACATATATAAAATCCTGAAAGGGTGAATGGACAGTGAGTGTGCCTTGTAGCATGCCAGCTTAAAATTGCTGGCTGTTGTCAGTGCAAAAGAAACAGCCTGTTGACACTTGGATCTTGAAGTGGCCTATCAATGCAAAAGAAACAGCCTGTTAACAGTTGGATCTTTACGTGGCCTGTCAATGCAACCAAGTATGTCAGCAACTTGACTAGATTGCTTTAGGAATGGCTGGATTTTCTTGACTAAGAGATAAATGGGTGCAGTAATTGTTAAGGGATCATAGGTGACCTAGAAGGTGGATGAGGACAGAAAACCTTGTTGATTGATGCATGGAAGTCTTTTCAGAACATTATGGGATTGATAAAAGATGATGGTGTTTGTGAGAGTGGATCATTGCAAATGGAAGAGTGGGGTGACAGGAGAACATCCTGTGAGGGGTGCAACGACAGAGCAGGTGAAACAGGCTGTGTGGGACAGTGAACAAAGGTTTGGGATTCTGTCTATGTTGGTACAGTTATCTCCAGGCATTCACTATGTGTATCACTACAGTATGGGGCTAGTGCCAGGTGTCTGGGAATGGGGTGTCGCCATAGCTGGTACCAGGTTATGACATAACTGGAATTGGTAATGGAACCGTCAGGTGCCAGTCCGCTATACTTCCATCGGTCCAGTACTGGGTAGCGTGAGACGGTTTACTGATTCCAGTACCAAATATGCTCAATATACTTGGTGTTCAGGTCAGAGCCAATGCTCTAACTGTCATGGCTGGGTGCTGGGAACTATTGGTGTCTTGAAGCCAGAATGAGTATACTGGGAAAATCAATCACTGTACCCAATTTTGGTACCGAATATAATTAATATAATTGGTGTCTAGGTCAGGGGTGGAGCTGGAACTATCATGGCCAGGTGTTGGCCACTATCTGTCTTCAATCTGGGAACTGGTATAATGAGAAACTTGATCACCATACTTGATCCTGGGAGTAGAAGGCATAGGTAGAGACTGAGCCAGTACTAGTGTCATCCATTGCCATGTGGTTTCTGGTGGCCCAAGTCTAGTACTAACAATCCCGGGAAAGATCACTGTAGCCAGTAGCAGGATACGTTTGTGATGATTGCATACTACTGGTCCAGATGGGCCACTGTACCGTCCTGGTCCTGGCCCATGACACTGTAATGAAAGTCTGAACTGCTGGCAGCGACTGGAAAGGAAGTGTCAATAGAGGCACAAGACTGATGGCCTCTGCATTTTTGATCGAACATTTTCTCACTCTCTCATTATTCATAGCAAGTGGTAATAATGGTCGCCCATACCTTCTCAGGCAAGTGTAAGCACACAAAATATGTACGACTAAATTTCACCCCATACAATAGAAATACAGGTAGGTGATTGACATCAGTCTAGCTTGAGATTTTTTTCATCCCAGGCATTTAATCCTACCCAACTGTAAATATACAGCGCAGAACAATGGCATGCACAGGTGAAATCTGTCAAATGTCACGTTAACCTTACTGTGAAAGGAACGCTAATAAAATAAGAACACAATGTCTATGGAAATTACATGGATGACTTTGTACTACGGACCCTAGGGCATGTATTAATATGGTGCTGAAATGCTTATTATTTGATAAAGTCAAACAAATCAAGTGTGAAATATTCATCTACAATGAAGATTGAGTGAGAAATAGATGGAAATACAGCTGGAGTATACTTCCCTGTGTTAGAAATATAAAAAAATACAGCTGAAGTATACTTCCTGGTGTGAGAAATAAACAGAAATACAGCTGCAGTATACTCTCCTGTGTAAGAAATAGACAGAAATACAGCTGGAGTATATTTCCCTGTGTGATAAATAGAAGTACAGCTGAAGTATACTGCCCTGTGTGCAAAATAGACAGAAATACAGCTGGAGTATACTTCCATGTGTGCAAAATAGATGGAAATACAGCTGGGGTATACTTCCCTGTGTGAGAAATAGAGAGACATACAGCTGGAGTATACTTCCCTGTGTGCAAAATAGGTGGAAATACAGCTGGAACATACTTCCCTGTGTGAGAAATAGATGGAAATACAGCTGGAGCATACTTCTCTGTGTGAGAAATAGACAGAAATACAGCTGGAGTATACTGCCCTGTGTAAGAAATAGACAGAAATACAGCTGCAGTATACTTTCCTGTGTGAGAAATAGACAGAAATACAGCTGGAGTATACTACCCTGTGTAAGAAATATACAGAAATACAGCTGCAGTATACTTTCCTGTGTAAGAAATAGACAGAAATACAGCTGCAGTATACTTCCCTGTGTGAGAAATAGACAGAAATACAGCTGCAGTATACTTTCCTGTGTGAGAAATAGACAGTAATACAGCTGGAGTATACTTCCCTGTGTGAGAAATAGATGAATACAGCTGGAGTATACTTCCCTATGTGAGAAATAGATGTACATACAGCTGGAGTATACTTCCCTGTGTAAGAAATAGATGTACATACAGCTGGAGTATACTTCCCTGTGTGAGAAATAGATGTACATACAGCTGGAGTATACTTCCCTGTGTGAGAAATAGATGTACATACAGCTGGAGTATACTTCCCTGTGTGAGAAATAGATGGAAATACAGCTGGAGTACACTTCCCCATGTAAGAAAATTCCCCAGAATCACTCAAATGGTGAAGAGGCACAAGTGGATATTAGTTTTGCAAGGTCTCAAAAAAGAGTGTGTTTCCAAGCACGAGTGGAAGTAGTAATTTAAGAATGTATGGAATTTGGTGCCAATCCCTCTAAGCAAGGGAAGACCACTCTAATCTGACTTCCACCTTTGGAATTAGATGACATTTTAATGCAAGCCTGAAAGGGCTGGATTTGTGAGGTAGTGGATGTCTTCCTAACATATTTTGATTGGGAGACATATTTGAAGAAGAAACACTGCAGTTATTTATGACATCATAAGCATAATAAAATCATCTACAGTATCAATGAGTGCACTCATGTTGGATAGATATATCCCACATGTCTTTCTTACAGGGGCAAACTGTATTACATATATACAGGAATTAAAGAATATGTCTTGCAAATATCATACCCTGGACAGCAAAAGGAATTATGATTTTGTTTTGGGCCTCTGCAGTCCTGAGTTTGATCCCTAGACCTCTCATGTGAACGTTAAGTGGTTGACCATCTATGGTTTTCTCTTCGTCTGAGTTAGCTGCTATTGTGTGACTCTGGGCAAGGCACTTTACTCCCACTGTCTTGGCACTCGATAGTCTTTTATGTACTATGTGCCTTTAAACACCAACCAATCCATTCATCTCAAAGTCAACTTGCTGACATTTGACCCTTCAAGCACTTTGTGCAAGCTGTTAGAATTTATGCAATTTACATAAAATAAATAAAGTTTAAAGTCTGAAGAAAAAAAAATTTATTTCATATCTTGCAGGCATGAAATGTCATCTGAAACAAATCTTTATTGCATAAATCTGAATCAATGAATAGATAGATCCGACAATTGAGAGAAGAATGAATATGGTCCAGAGTAAAATACATGCAAAGTAATGAACAATTTATATAATTCATTGCTTGTCATCTGATTATGTAATGTCTATGTTTTCAAAAACTTGATAAATATGTCTATTTAGCTTATACACATTTTTATACTTCATAAAGTCTACCACCAAAACATTGAAGCAAAATTTTTTTACTTGCGATAAAGCTTCTCCAGAAAACATCTATACAAATAATAACAATAAGATGTCGATCTCCCAACCCAAAAGAAGCTGAATAAGTGTCCCAAATCTCCATAAAAATAACCTTCGAAGTAACAACTTTATCATCTCTCTGGTGTGTAAAGGGAGAAAACTCTAGCTGTCTTGTCATCTGATGTGGATACCAGGAAGTTACTGTCCCTGAAATGGTAAAAAACACATAAATGGAAATCAACTGATAAGAAAAGGTACAAAAAATGGTTTAATCTGCTTTGATGTTTTATGGCACAGCAACACATAAAGTTTATATCATGCCAAGATCAATAAAATAAATCACCTTGCCCAAGAGGACATCATGGTACCTGACCGGACTAATCTAATCCGAATCCACACTGTACTGGTACTGAGTCTGACTACTGAACCACTGAGACACTGTGGTAAAAAAAAATAACTTGAGGACGATGAGAATAATGTTCTTGTAAGTATACCCTGTCTCTCCTGCATCCCACCCAACACTCGGCAAGAAAAAAATAACTACAAGAATGGTGAGAAAAATGTCCTTGTAAGTATACCCTGTCTCTCCTGCATCCCACCCCAACACTCATGATGGCAAGAAAAAAATAACTACAAGAATGGTGAGAAAAATGTCCTTGTTTATATATCCTGAATCGCATTCCAATCCCCATGATGACACTGTATATACATTATAGTCTTCATAAAAAACAACAGTGAGATGAGTAGTTGCCTCAAACAGAAAGCCAACAAGGGCAATAACTCTTACAAAAATTGCAGGAACATAGTAGTTTGTCAATATGAACATCTTTAGATGATGCCTGTAATATGTGCAAGTTCACAGCAATCCATCAAAAAACAGCAAGACCAATTGTGGTAATAAGATTGTGGTAAAGACAGACAAATGGAAAGACAGATGGATAGAGAGACAAAGGAAATCCTATATATCCCCACCTCTGTGTGATGGGATTATGTTTGTAATATTTAAATTCAAAACTTCATAGCAAGAGGGTCATTGTGGCCAATATACGAATGGATCTGTTCAGAGTAAGACACTAGTTATGCACCTCTTTTGTCCTGGGTTTGATCCCACATTCCAGCATATGCATTGGTATCTAACTACCCATCCAAGGTCTGTCAGTGGTTTCCTTCCAGACGATCAGGTGGAACTTGCTAATAAGTTATGACTTTTTGTCAAACACTGGTTTGAACATAAAATTCTCATACATGCACTCTTACAATTTTGTTACACTTGGCATATAATTTATGTGACTACACTTTTTTCTGTTTCTTTGCCCAGTTTCTTCCATCTTGTATGTCACCTAGAACATAATCTAAACCTTGACAATGAAAGTTTTTGGTTTTTGTGCTCTGACGAAGAACTGACAGAACATGTTTCACTGCTTCACTAGCAACAATGATCAGGTAACATCAATAACGACAATCTCCTTTCATCCATCATGATTTTGTTAGACAGGACAAAAACCTTGGTTAAATGTTTGTAAAAACATTCCATCATAATCAAGGTTGAAAAAGAGCTGAACAATGACCAAAGTTAAGCCAAGTTCCTGGTCAAAGCTGCACAGCAACTGAGTAATTTCTTAGTGCCTATGATCACGCAAGTCACGAGTTAGCACAGCTAAAGAGCGAGTTCCTTGATCTTGGACATAAGTGTATTATTCCATATGCATGTAATTGTTATGCTAAAGTGTAGTACTCTATTTAATATACACATTAAGAAAAACATTGATTTGCAACTCTCTGTTTTGTAGTCAAGAAAATTAAAAAGTTGTGTAGACTGTTTTCATTGTTAGTGAATTAATACACTGTGCCTACCATAAATGTAAAAGTAGGAATGTCATAATGAATGAAACATTAAAAAATGGGTATAACAAAGTTATAGGGCAAAGTCCTATCACTGATGCTGATAGTGAGCTTAAATAAACCTGTCCCACATTTTAAGTAGTTCCTGATAAAGCATTCAAAGCTGTCATGTGACTGATAATTTACTAGTGTATAATTTTCAGTAATTTTCTGAGTAAAATTATGAGAATATAAGGTGAGAAATTTTCCAGTAAATTTAACTCAGGTATGTAATAGAGTGCAACTTAGTTCAGTGATGTCTCATTATATTGTACATAATAGAGTGCAGCTTAGTTCAGTCAAGTCTCATAATGCCATATATAATAGAGTGCATCTTAGTTCAGTCAAGTCTCATAATGCTATATATAATAGAGTGCATCTTAGTTCAGTCAAGTCTCATAATGTCATATATAAGATAGTGCAACTTAGTTCAGTCATCTCATAATGATGACTAAACCTGATCCGCATTCAAACACTAGAAATAACTGATCTGAAAAACTACAATAACATCTTTGACAAAGGCCAGTCTTGAGAGACAAGCAATGTTCTCATAAATTTTTTTCCCTCAAACAAGAAAAGCATCATTTGTAAACATTGTTCTTGGGCTGAAATATCACACCACCTCTGATGTGCGAGTGAAAGAGAACAAAGATGGTGGAACAATCAGAATGATGGGAAAATTCTTTGTTTAAGAGAGATTTAAAACAAAGAATATCTGATAATATGTTCTTTGCATTTGGGGGAACATTTGAAAACAGATCACACCAAATAACCAATGTTTTACATTGTTATTTATTCAATGACTAAATCATCTGTAGAATTCAAAACAGATTTAATTGTATGTAACTTCCATTAAATTGTTCCACTCATATCTTCATATTCTTACACGACTGGTGGTTGTGATATCAGCTATACTCAAACATCGTCATTTCACATTCTGCTTGAGTACAGACTTTTTTCATGTTTAAAAATTCCTTCTGGTACGTATTTGATATCAAATTCATGTACCTAATTGATAAGCAAAAAATAATGACAAAACAAAACAAACCATGTACAATCCCTATACTGTGAATTACTTAAAATTTGTGGGTACCAGTTTTCATGGTTTTCATGGGCAAGCTTGACCAGGAATTTAAAATCGCAAAAAAATGTTTTCCAAACCGATACTGAAAGTGCCACCCCCTTCCCTACCCACCCCTGCGATATCCAATGGTAAAGCATTTGTGTGCTTGTTTAACAGCACTGTTTGTAGTACTAGAAATATACATCATAATATGTATATGAAAGATGATGAACAAGGGAACTTTACTGATTACAATTTATTCACATGGAAAATTTCATAAACTTGAAGGCTCTATACTAATGCAGTGACTCTGTCTGATGCTATAGTAATACAAAATTCATGGTTTGTGTCCTTTTGTACTTACCAAAGAACATATTATATCCATTAATAGTAAATAATACTCACTAAAACTTTATGCAATCCTATGAAATTTGGAAACATCCGAGAAATGTGGCAGTGTTAAAGTTCAAGAAAATGAGATATCAATGAGCGTTTGTGCCTGTTTTAGCACACGTATTCTTGAATTATGATAGACTCTATTAATCCATGAAAATATTCAACATAATGTACGAATCATGAAACACTGTATTATCAACTGTTGCATACCAAAGCATATAACAGTGTGGTCATGTAGGTGCATTTACTCATCTTAAATTAAATATTAATAGTTGTTCTAAAATTTAATACTAATATAGTTTAACCAAAGTCTATTCAATCCTGATTATTGAATGCTCTGCACCTTAATGTCATCAAGAAACTTCCAGACGAAAATTACTGATCACTATGGACTTTTACAATGGTGGCCAGATACTAAACTGGGTCAAGAAAAGAGCATGTTGGGTCTAATTGTCACAATATAGGGCAATAAGAATTTTGTTTTCAATTTGCGTAGCTTTCATTGTGACATCACAGCACACAACATTCAATCCGGTTTGTATGGATCATGAAAATACTGTATTATCTATTATTCCATACTAAACATAAAATTATACAACATATTTGAGCTGGAAGTTGATCAATTAATTTTCTCACAGTTGGATCTACTGGAACAATATTAGAGTGCAAACATGCCATTTCAAACATTTTTACTCCATAAGCTGAGACGCTGACTACAGTGGGTCACTAGGTCAGTAAGGCTAAGTCAAGTCACCATTTTAAAGTTCTTATTATTCAAGTAATGTATACAGTGTGTGACTTTCAAAGGTTTTGTTGTTTGTCATAGATATATATATATATATATATATATATATATATATATATATATATATATATATATATATATATATATATATATATATATATATATATACACACACACTATTCACTATTCCATTGAGCAAACAGAATACAAGGGCACATTTTTATTATTAAACATGTTTCAGACATATAAGCAACTGTTGAATAAACAATCCGCAAAACAGTTTCGCTTTCTCATGGCCCATTTTCGTCACATCCATCTGAGGTGAAACTTCGTCATGTATGTAGATGATTCACTTTGTGTGATTTGCCTTAAGTGTATATGTCTTCAGGTCAATCAAGACTTTATCTGAGAGTATATCTCCACTGTCCTCAAATTCATTCAACTGAGCAATAACCTGAGCCATAACATATAAATCCCGGGCTTGCATGTATCTGGCACAAACAGTGGTATGATGCCGTTTTCCCTTAAATTAGACAGCAGCTTCTCCCCGCCATTTGCTTCGAAAACATCAAAGAGTACTACCGCCTTTCAAGCTTCCCACTTGTTTTTACTGCTGTCTCAGCAGCATTGTGATAGCTGAGAGAGTGAAACTCAGTTTATATATATATATATATATATATATATATATATATATATATATATATATATATATATATATATATATATATATATATATATACACACACACACATATATAAGCTAGAAAGTTTATTTCAAAAAGGCTTGGTTTGCTGTCACTGGCTTTTATTTTAGCACCTAATCCCTAGCTGTCAAGGGTTTATGTTTCAATAGCAGTCTTTAAGGAGACAGAAAAAGCTAACTGAAGTTTTAATACAAGCAGCAGAATAAGGCTAGTACATACATGCAAAAGGATGCCAGCATCTTGTTTGATTTAGATCACAGAATTCATGCTAAGTATTAGTACTTAATAATTTACTTAATCAAACTAATTACTGAAGTAGGCACTAGGCCTGTTTGTTCAAAAATGAGTGGAAGTGAATGTCAGCATTATCTTTTATTGAGATATATACATCACTCAATATTTTGTACATTTTTTTTCTTCTCAAAATAACAAATCATGAAATTAAGTACCCATGAATATGCATTTCCTAACCAAACAACTAAAGTTGATACCAACGAACTGAAAGTACCTCAAAGTATTACAGATTTTCTATGATAAACAGAAATAGGATTACTGACTATTCTTAGACAATTGGAAATAGGATTACGGACTATTCTTAGATAATAATTGGAAATAGGATTACTGACTATTCTTAGACAATTGGAAATAGGATTACTGACTATTCTTAGACAATTGGAAATAGGATTACTGACTATTCTTAGACAATTGGAAATAGGATTACTGACTATTCTTAGACAATTGGAAATAGGATTACTGACTATTCTTAGATAATTGGAAATAGGATTACGGACTATTCTTAGATAATAATTGGAAATAGGATTACTGACTATTCTTAGACAATTGGAAATAGGATTACTGACTATTCTTAGATAATTGGAAATAGGATTACGGACTATTCTTAGATAATAATTGGAAATAGGATTACTGACTATTCTTAGACAATTGGAAATAGGATTACTGACTATTCTTAGATAATTGGAAATAGGATTACTGACTATTCTTAGATAATTGGAAATAGGATTACTGACTATTCTTAGACAATTGGAAATAGGATTACTGACTATTCTTAGATAATAACTGGAAATAGGATTACTGACTATGCTTTGATTAAGTCTGCACTTATTTTTTCCCATTGTTTGAATGAATAATTTTCTTACTGTGATATGGCAAAGTCCAGTATGGAATCCTCATGTCCTGTCCAAGAGGCCACTGACTGACCATTCCGTATATCCCACAGACGAATTACTCTGTCCAAGCAGATAGTGTACACAAGGGGTGATTCTCTGGCCCAGGAAAGTTTGACTATGCCTCCCTGAAAATGGAATTGATTAAGAAATGTCTATCTGTTCATCGATCTAATCTAATCCATCCATCCATGTATGTCCACAGGGGTCGATTTAGCCACTGGCCTGTGGGTTTTGAAGAGTGCCAGGTAATACTGACAGCAGGAGGCCCATGGGGCTAGTTAATGTTTTCAAAGTTGTCATTCAATAAATTCTATTAAATCATGAAGTTTCATCTGACAATATTTTCTGATGTCAAGTATGTTCCATTGCTTTGCCAAACATATTTTCAGAAAACAGCAATTTAACAAGTTAATGAATTTTTTGTTAGATTGGGAGTGCCAGCTGATTTTCATGCATGCTGGCACTGCTGGCCAATGGAAAAATCTGTGTTATGTTGATGCTTGTGTCTATCAATCTCTCTCTCACTATCACCACCACCAACAACAACATCATCATCATCATCAACAGCACCATCAATGTCTCAGCTGTAAATCATAGGCCAGACATATGTATGTATCACTTTTTGACAGCATCAACAACTGTAAGGTACTGTGTGGAATTTTTTTATATTTTTTATTATTTGCTGTATTTAACTCAAACTTTGGGATAATTTTATTGTATGTCTCATATTGTATACCCTAATATTGTAGGAGTTACTGTCTAGCCAGCATAAGCAAAAAGCTGGTGACATCATTTGTAAAACTTGTGCTATATTTAAGTTATTGAAAGTCAAATATCTTCTACATAAGCTGCCATATTCCAATGAAACTTTGGTACAATATTGCTTTATGTTTAATACAATCACAATGCCTGTCACAAGAAAGACAATGGGTTGTATGAAATACGTTTTGTGACCGGCTTTCATAGATAAGCACACAGTTTGTGACTGGCTTTCATAGATAAGCACACAATTTGTGACTGGCTTTCATAGATAAGCACACAATTTGCTGGCTTTCATAGATAAGCACACAATTTGCTGGCTTTCACAGATAAGCACACAATTTGCTGGCTTTCATAGATAAGCACACAATTTGCTGGCTTTCATAGATAAGCACACAATTTGCTGGCTTTCATAGATAAGCACACAATTTGCTGGCTTTCATAGATAAGCACACAATTTGCTGGTTTTGTGACTGATTTTCATAGATAAGCACACAATTTGCTGGTTTTGTGACTGACTTTCATAGATAAGCACACAATTTACTGACTTTCATAGATAAGCACACAATTTACTGGCTTTCATAGATAAGCACACAATTTGCTGGCTTTCATAGACAAGCACACAATTTACTGGCTTTCATAGATAAGCACAGAATTTGCTGGCTTTCATAGATAAGCACACAATTTCCTGGCTTTCATAGATAAGCACACAATTTACTGGCTTTCATAGATAAGCATACAATTTACTGGCTTTCATTGATAAGCACACAATTTACTGGCTTTCATAGATAAGCACACAATTTACTGACTTTCATAGATAAGCACACAATTTACTGACTTTCATAGATAAGCACACAATTTGCTGGCTTTCATAGATAAGCACACAATTTACTGACTTTCATAGATAAGCACACAATTTACTGACTTTCATAGATAAGCACACAATTTACTGAATTTCATAGATAAGCACACAATTTGCTGGCTTTCAGGTAGAAGAGTAATTGAGTTATTTACATCAAGAAATAGTTCAAATTGAAAAAAGTTGAAGATTGGACCTTAAGCAAGGTCATGAACTAGTCGTATCACTATACATATACTGTAAAATGACCCTCATGATTGGATTTGATATAGATGTAAAAGGAATTTTACACTGTGGGTGAGATGATTTTTCCCCAACATTTTATTTATTTCTCTCATCCACATTGTTTTTATAAAAACCTTTTTGAAAAATGAAAGAAAATTGATTGGCCACTGTGCTTCAAAGAAAACTGATTGGTTACTGTGCTTAAAAAAAAACTAATTGGCTCCTGCGCTTCAAAGAAAACTGACTGGCTATTGTGCTTCAAAGAAAATTGATTGGCCACTGTGCTTCAAAGAAAACTAATTGGCTACTGTGCTTCAAAGAAAATTGATTGGCCACTGTGCTTCAAAGAAATGTAGAACATGAATAAAAAATCCTGAAAGTAATGGAGGTACCCAAACACTCACTGAAATATTTCTGAATTTCACCAGGTACAAGTGATCTGACAAGTCATTTTATTTTGAAAATTGATCTGTTCTGTACACAAATTTACAAAACTGCCTCGATCTGTCTGCAGTGACAGAAAATTTTGTTTTAAAAACATTCAAGTTCTACTCACTTTAGACCATTTTCCAGTATGTTGTAAAATGTTTTGCTAAATTTACATTTAATGTGGCACTCTCCAGTTTCGTACTTTGCATAGGGTTTGATTTTTAAAGAAAGAGAATTACTCAGGTTTTCCTCACTGGTTGTCCAGGCTATTTAAAAAAGACCTTGTATATCTTATGTATTGTTAAAAGAACTCTGAATTCCCTTTATTTTGGTGTATGATTGATATGATTGATGGGTGCAATTTGGGTTATAGAGTATACAGCTTGGTCATTTTCACTTCTGGACTTCAAAGGTAAATTTTTAAAAAAAGAGCCGATAACTTTTTTTACTTTTTATATATTTTGTAATTCATTCATTGTACTTTCAGAGGTTGGTATTGCCTACTTTGGCAAAATTTGTTTCCCTATTTTAATAACTGCTGAAAATAGTGTACTTCTGACTAATTCCAGCTGTTTTTTCGAGTACTTTGGAGCGGCTATTTCCAATTTTCACAAGTACAATATGTAAAGAAATTTCAGCCACAGAACATGAAAGTAGCATAGAGGCATGCCAACATTTTCTCCATTGTGCATGTTGCAAATGCAAACAACTTCATCGTACACCTGTCACTCTCTCAGAAGCACTTATTATCTGTAGAGCGCCCCCTAAGTCATACTCACTGTAGACCATTTTCCAGTATGTTGTAAAATGTTTTGCCTAATTTACATTTAAGTCATACTCACCTCAGACCAGTTTCCAGTATGTTGTAAAATGTATTGCCAAATTTACATTCAAGTCATACTCACCTCAGACCATTTTCCAGTAAATGCTCTACTAAATTTACAATCATGTTTAGCAGAGGTAAATATTAAACATAATAATTAGTTTCTGTCTGTTACCAGATTTAATTTACAAGTGTATATTTATCCAATTTATTGATCTCGAGAAAAAAAATGGCATCAACTGGACTATTAAGGAACATCTCTTGAACTTAATAATGACTTGAATCAAAATATAAATGGAATTAGACAAAATTAAATGTACCTCATGTTTACAAGTGTGTCGACATACTTGTGTGGAGACATCCCAAATACTGAGTTCACCAGACATTGTCCCTGTAGCTGCATAATTATGGCTAAAAACAAAAACAAGAACATCATTTATCATCCTACAAATTTCAAAATTCTAAAATGTCCCTACCTGGAAGAAAAAAAAAAAAAATATATATATATAAATATATAATACAATCAATGTACATTTATTGGCACCATTTTCATTTAAGACCAACTAGGCATCATGAGAAGTCTTATATGACTATCCCTACAGGAGGTGTAGCAATAACAAGATTTTCAAGCTGGCTGTGGTGGCCATATTGGATGTATGAGCAGTACCATTTTCATTCAGGACCAGCTAGACCTTGGGATGAATATGTCTGTATAGTTTCATGGCAATCCTCCAAATAGTTTAGGAGTAGCAATTACAAACTTGTGCCAACGGACTTACAGACATCAGATGTCGGACGATGGACAACAGGCCAGCCCATAAGCTCTCCTGGTCTTAAAATAAGTAAAATATAAAGATCAAGAAAAAAGAAAAGTAAAATAGAAAGAGCAAGTGAAAATATATTATCAGGCACTATAGCAAGAGTCCCTCAAAGGGACTGATGTTCTACTGGCCAAAAAGAATTTCCAAGAATTCAAGATAAGACCCTATCTTCCTTTTAAGTGCTGAGTGTTTAAACCATCTCTGATATTCTTCAGCAATAACAAGATTTTCGAATTAGCTGCTATGGTGGATATATTAGATTTCAGATTGGCATCATTTCATTTATGACCAACAAAACAACATTTAGTACCAACTAGATATCATAAGAAGTCTTCTGGTGTAAACCCATTGTTGATATGACTTTTCATTGTGGAGGAGTACTGATAAAAAGATTTGTAAGATGGCTGCCATAGTGGCCATATTGGATATCAGACAAACCTCATATGAAGTCTTTTAGTGACAGCCCAATATCGATATGAGCAGCCATCTAAGAGAAGTAGCAATAACGATTTCAAGATGACCATTATGATGGCAGTATTGGAAGTCTAATTGGCACCATTTTCGTTTGTGACCAACAAGTCATCATAAGAAGTCTTTCAGTGAAAACCTCATGCTGATATGACCATTCATTCAGGGGCAGTAATAACAAGATTTTCAAGTTGACCACTGTGGTGGCCTTATTGGATTTCTGAGCAGCACCATTTTCATTTAGGACAAATTAGACATCATAAGAAGTCTTCTGGTGAAAACATCATTGCAATATTACTTTTTGTTCAGGAGTAGTTGCAATAACAAGATTTTCAAGATGGTTGCTGTGACAACCATACTGAATGACGAAGCTGCACCATTTTCATTCAGGACCAAGTAGACCATGGATGAATGTGTGTGTAAAGTTTCATGGAAATCCTCCAAGTAGTTTAGGAAGAGTAGCAAAAACAAACTTGTGCTAACAGATGGACCGACAATGGACGATGGACAACAGACCATCCCATAAGAGTCTCCTGGTCTATGACCAGTAGAGCTAAGAACATGCAAAAACCTTAATGCAGATAAACTCACAAGCATTAAAGTGTTTAGTTTAATAATGTTATGTTTGAAAAGGCTGTCGGATTTGACTGCAATGTGATGCTATACCCACCATAATAATGTTCACTATATCAATCATTTTTTTAATGAAAACAGTCATTAACTGGACAAAAGACAAAACTGGAAGTATCAGATAAGTACAGACATTTTCAAAATGTTATTGTCCTAAATTGTTGTCAAATTTCTGACATTTCCTTCAAAAATATATAAAAAGAAACAACATTTAAAAAAAAAAATTGTTATGTATTGTCACTCATAGTTTTGCCCCTTGTGAGAAGTGAAATATTTCCTTATATCTATGAACCTTTTTAAATATTCCCTCTCTATGATATATATGTATGTATGTATATATATATTGTATGTATATATATATTGTATGTATATATATATATATATATATATATATATATATATATATATATATATATATATATATATATTTGTGAGAGAGTGAATATTACAAATATACACCAAACAGAGCAGAAAGAGCTATCCCTGGATCCTACAGGAGAATGCTTGATAACATTAGCAGACAATGACTGTATCTGCTAATAACAGAAAAAAACTGCATTAAGTGGTGCAAGGAAAAGAGACTTCTCACTGTTGAAATATATTGGAATAAAGTTATATTTTCTGAAGAAACCCATGTTATCATCATATGTGAAAACCATCTGTACATGTGGAGAACCAGTAAAGAAGCTTACAGATCCAAGTGCCTAGGACTACATGGATACAATGTCAGGGTAGGTGCCATGTTCTGGGGCTACATTATGTACTATGGAGTGGGTACTTAGGTCAAACGTGAGAAAAATATTAATAACGAGAAGTACATTAATACTCTTAACATTCATTTATGGCAATTTGTTGCAAAACATTTTCCAAATTCAGAATTCATATTTCAAAATGACAATGCACCTTGCCACAATTCTGCATGTTCTTGTGCCTGGAAACAGGAAAACAATATTGACAATCTTGAATGGCGATCACAGTCACCTGACCTCAACATAAATGAAAATGTGTGGCATATTCTCAAAATCAGACTTAGAAGATCTCTGCATGCAATGGCATTTGTACAAAAATCAGCCTTGTGCTAAAAATAGACCATGATGTCATTGCCTCCGACTGCTTTCTATTCTGCCATATTGTTTTTCGGACAAAGCATTCAACAATGCATAGATTCTTGTAACTTTTTCTCATATCATTTACTGCTGCCAACATCATCTGTGATATTCCTGCCTCGGACTGCCTTGATACAGTCTTGGACTCGGTCAATAGTAATAAAAATAAGAAGGAGAAGAAGAAAAAGAAGAAAAACAATAGCAAAAACAGACATCAACATGTATAATAATAACCTGTATCACTTACATACCCATGCTATATTAAGAAAAAAATACTGGAATTCTTTGCTATAATAATAATAATAATAATAATAATAATAATAATAATAATAATAATAATAATAAAAATAATAATAATAATAATAATAATAATAATATTCATATTACCACCAATATGACTCTAAATAACCTAAATAATATGCTTGGCCAAGTTGTAAAACAATTCAATTCAAATGTTATCAATGTTTCAAGATCTTGCATCTATATATATTTTCAAATATCAGTACACTTAATGGTCAGACACCTTGCTCAACTTCCATTTATAACTGAAAAAAAAAATAAACCTCAAAATTTGTTGAATACTTTGACATGAAGCTTGCAATATATTGCCCAACCATCCTAAACTGGCTACCAATAAAAACCAATAACAGCATGATAAAATAATTTTAGACAATCGTCATTTTCATTTCCATGGGACTGTGATTACTAATTAACAAAACAATTACTGGCTAAATGAAAATAACACATTCCAAGATGTAACTCCGCATACTTATGTCGATTGCAGAACTGAATGGTTTAAGCAAAGACTAGTTAATATAATATTTAACTGATAATCAATTCAGTTCCACCAAAACAATAATGAAATGCACATTGTGTGATATGATATGTAATAATCATGCATCACCTAATAATGTCACTAAATCATATTTTTCACTAATTTTACACATTTACTGTGTGTATTATGCCAATTTAATGTTTATAATGCATTTGTTGGATATATCTTTGTAGAACATCCCTGGAAATTCAAGGTAGTACTTCTGTAGTATATAACTTCTGTCATGTATATAGTCATTTTGGAGCATTATTTACCCGAGTCAGGTACCTCAAAATGAAAATATACAAGACAATCGGGTACCTCAAAATGAAAATATACAAGACAATCGGGTACCTCAAAATGAAAATATACAAGACAATCGGGTACCTCAAAATGAAAATATACAAGACAATCGGGTACCTCAAAATGAAAATATACAAGACAATCGGGTACCTCAAAATGAAAATATACAAGACAATCGGGTACCTCAAAATGAAAATATACAAGACAATCGGGTACCTCAAAATGAAAATATACCTGACACTCGGATACCTCAGAATGGCTAGGTACCAGACAGTCAGGTACCTTAAAATGGCTAGGTACCAGACAATCGGGTACCTTAAAATGGCTAGGTACCAGACAATCGGGTACCTTAAAATGTCTAGGTACCAGACAATCGGGTACCTTAAAATGGCTAGGTACCAGACAATCGGGTACCTTAAAATGGCTAGGTACCAGACAATCGGGTACCTTAAAATGGCTAGGTACCAGACACTCGGGTACCTTAAAATGGCTAGGTACCAGACAGTCGGGTACCTTAAAATGGCTATATACCCAACAGTTGTGTATATCGCCTCATCCCACCTTTTAAACAGTATGGTTCTGTTTCCAGTCTTGGACAGGCTTCAACATTCTAATCATCAGTGTAACTGAGTATTGGAATGCTCATCTCATCTATAATCGAATGAACAAATTTAGCACCTGGTACAGCGTTTTCAGTACGAACAATAACACAGAAAAGGTCTCTGGCCATCATTATGTTGGTGCCCCTTGTCCAAAATCGAGTTGCAGGGTATTTTTAGGATCTAATGTCACTGTGTGTGATGTATCATTGAGGTAAAAAGTACAAGTCCTATTAAAATCTCAAGAAGATCTAGTGAACGAGGTGCAGGCCATTGGATATCAATCATCACAGACTGTATCAATGCTTTATACAGCAACATTCTCAGGAGACTTGAAGAAGTTAAAAGCTCAGAGGCCATATTACAAAATACTGAAAATCCAAAGTAAGTGCCATACTTAGTTTTTGAGTTATTCTGTTTTAATATTGTACATTAAGTGTTCATGATGTTGACATCGTCAACTGTGTGTTGTGTCATTTGTGGCACTGTATATATTAGAATTACATAAAAATTTTGTTCAATAAAAAAAGTTTAGAAGTTATGAGCCAGTTCATATAGTGCTTTGTTTTGTGATGATCTAATGATATGGCAACCTCAGTTTGTGCAGAAAATTCACATCATTACTCATGTAACACATAATGGCAGCAGTCAATTCACATCAATACTCATGTAACACATAATGGCAGCAGTCAATTCACATCAATACTCATGTAACACATAATGGCAGCAGTCAATTCACATCATTACTCATGTAACATATAATGGCAGCAGTCAATTCACATCAATACTCATGTAACATATAATGGCAGCAGTAAATTCACATCAATACTCATGAAACACATAATGGCAGCAGTAAATTCACATCAATACTCATGTAACACATAATGGCAGCAGTCAATTCACATCATTACTCATGAAACACATAATGGCAGCCGCAAATTCACATCAATACTCATGTAACATATAATGGCAGCAGTAAATTCACATCATTACTCATGAAACACATAATGGCAGCCGCAAATTCACATCAATACTCATGTAACACATAATGGCAGCAGTAAATTCACATCATTACTTGTGTAACACATAATGGCAGCAGTCAATTCACATCAATACTCATGTAACATATAATGGCAGCAGTAAATTCACATCATTACTTGTGTAACACATAATGGCAGCAGTCAATTCACATCAATACTCATGTAACATATAATGGCAGCAGTAAATTCACATCATTACTTGTGTAACACATAATGGCAGCAGTCAATTCACATCAATACTCATGTAACATATAATGGCAGCAGTAAATTCACATCATTACTTGTGTAACACATAATGGCAGCAGTCAATTCACATCAATACTCATGTAACATATAATGGCAGCAGTAAATTCACATCATTACTTGTGTAACATATAATGGCAGCATGTGTTTGACTGGTTGAATAAAGTTTAGTCAAGGTAAGACAGTTACTTAAATTAGTATTATTTGGAACAGTTGGTTTCTTGTCTAAAAACAGAAACAAACATTTAACTACAACAGTAATAAGAAGGAAAACAGAGACAAGCATTGACTTAGTACAGTAGCAAGAAGAAAAACAGAGACAAGCATTGACTTAGTACAATAATGAGAAGGAAAACAGAGACAAGCATTGACTTAGTACAGTAGCAAGAAGAAAAACAGAGACAAGCATTGACTTAGTACAGTAATGAGAAGGAAAATAGTGACATGCATTGACTTAGTACAGTAGCAAGAAGGAAAACAGAACCAGATTTGACCTAGTACAATAATAAGGAAAACAGAGACAAGCAGTGACCTAGTACAGTAATAAGAAGGAAAACAGAGACAAGCAGTGACCTAGTACAGTAATAAGAAGGAAAACAGAGACAAGCATTGACATAGTACAATAATATGAAGGAAAACAGACAAGCATTGACCTAGAACAGTAGCAGGAAGGAAAACAGAGACAAGCATTGACTCAGTACAGTAGCAAGAAGAAAAACAGAGACAAGCATTGACCTAGTACAGTAATAAGAAGGAAAACAGAGACAAGCATTGACTCAGTACAGTAGCAAGAAGAAAAACAGAGACAAGCATTGACCTAGTACAGTAATAATAAGGAAAACAGAGACAAGCAGAGACCTAGTACAGTAATAAGAAGGAAAACAGAGACAAGTATTGACCTAGTACAATAATATGAAGGAAAACAAACAAGGATTGACCTAGCACAGTAGCAGGAAGGAAAACAGAGAAGCATTGACCTAGTACAGTAATAAGAAGGAAAACAGAGACAAGCATTGACTCAGTACAGTAGCAAGAAGAAAAACAGAGACAAGCATTGACCTAGTACTGTAAAAAGAAGGAAAACAGAGACAAGCATTGACCTAGTACAGTAATAAGAAGGAAAATAGAGACAAGCATTGACCTAGTACTGTAAAAAGAAGGAAAACAGAGACAAGAGTTGACTTAGTACAGTAATAAGAAGGAAAATAGAGACAAGCATTGACCTAGTACTGTAAAAAGAAGGAAAACACATCTTGCTCTACCTAGACAGTTATAAAAAAAGGTATTCCCCAACTCTGTCATCTCTCTTTGCTTTCAATTATGCCCCTCTCCATATCAATAAAGATGTAATGAAAACTGAATGTACAGTAAAACCTGTCTTAGCAAACACATGCCCAAGTTCAATTCGATCTTTGGACCCACCCTAGGAATCTACCTTCTATACTCTCTTATAAGTCAAGTTCAAACTGCAAACAACATAGACTCTGATCTACCGTTGCATTTAGAACATACAAAATACATTCACAATGGATACAAAACGGAAAAGGGCATAACTCTAAGTAAAATTATTGGAGCATGATGACAAATTAATATGCACATGTTTACCGGATGCAAAACAATGTCTGCCACATTTCAAGGAAATTCTTTAAAAGCTGTGGGACTAGTTGCACATACAATAATTATTATCTATAGTGCCTCCAGTTATCATCAAGGGGCATAACTCTGGGAAAAAATCCTCAGAGTGTGATGACACAGCGATATGCACATGTTCACCTTGCGTCAATAATAGCACAGTATATATATATATATATATATATATATATATATATATATATATATATATATATATATATATATATATATATATATATATATATACACACACACACACACCAGAAAAGGGGGCATAACTCTGGAAAAAATCCATCAGAACATGCAGACAGAATGACAGGCACATGTTCACCTGATGACAGTAATGTCTGCAAAGTTTCAAGGCAATTCCTCAAAAACTGTAGGACTAGCTGCACAAATAAGAATAATCATACATAGTGTAAACAGTTAACACTAAAATGGGGCACAACTCTTGAAAACACATCCGAGTTTGACAACAAAACCAAATGCACATGAATACCTTATCGCAATAATGTCTGCAAAGTTTCAGCGCAATTCATCAAAAGGTCTGAGACTAGTTTTGCACACAAGAATTTCGGGATGTATGTATTTACACATTGGACAGATGGACAAGTATGAACCTATGTGCCTCATCCATAGGCATAAAAAGAACTTACATATTTGAGAATCCAACAGACTCCACCGAGTCTTCATCCCTAATATCACTGTCTCCTCGGTAACAATCCAATGTACCTATTACCTGAAGAAAAAAAAAGAAATCACCATGGCTGTAGTGGACACCACATTTCCTTCAAAAACAAACATCAAATTAACATGACGGCCATGTTCTATGTAGTTTTCAATAACCACATATGTAAGCCTCACCTACAAAATCAACCAAGATTGCAATCTAGTTATATGTTTTCATAGATTCATGAATATTAATCAAAGGATGACTATATGTTGACTGATAACAGGTCAAGTTTAAGTGTTGTTTGGCCCCTCCTGAGCCAGACAAACGTGAAATTTTCATGGTGGGTCACTTCAAAGTGAATTTATCTCTTATCTCTGTGTTAAATTCTAACAGGTAACTTCATATTCTAACAGGTAACTTCAAATTTTCTGGCTCAATTTCAATTATTCAGATGAAAGTTATCCAAACTTATCTACCACATGGACCATATAAGTGTCTCCCTCCCTCCATCACCCAACCCTGATTTACAAGAAATTGCGCACAAAAGTATTACCATATATAGGGAAATTTCCATATTGCTTCTTTTTCTATATTTCCATGGTCAAGTGGAAAATCTTGAAAATTTTCCTTGCAGAAAATTTGAGAGCTTAAAGATTTTGTGCCACAAGGCGGAAATTGTGAAAATTAAACATGCACTCACAGGCACAACAAATACCGATGATCCACTATCTGACATCAAAGTCTTAACTAGGGCAAAATGTGAATTTAGTTGGGTTTTTTGTTGCTATATTTACAAAATGTACATGCTCATAAAAATTGTTGGTATCTGACATTTATACCTTGCCTGTGCTGGTGCTTATAAACTTAGCTGTGACATCAGTTGACCCGGTGATGATGAGGTTGTTGTCATGGTGACAATCCATGCAAATAACTGTGGATTTATGGGCATCATGACCTAAAATGGACATATCATCAGCGATTAATTTCATTGCTATCCTGGCTAAAAGGTGAACTCTATAACATGATATATAGTGCTATATTTAATTTTAGTATGTATACACTCCTCACTTTGATCAAAACTCTCATAAAAATATCTATTACATGTATTAGTGCATGTGTGCATGTGTCTCAAGGAGTGAAGCAGATACTCAAAACTGCCTAGAACATAATCATTTTCTTGTAAGTTACTACCATGCATGCCTGGTAGTGCCTAACACCTTAACTTTGAGGTTTAAATCAATCTTACGCGAGTTTTTGTAGCAGGGAATAGTTTTGTAAATTGGCCCCCATCTAATTTCCTAACTTAAAGCAATCATGTGACTTTTTCCAGCTATTATTGTTTAATAATTAAAGATATGGATATATTTGTTAATTAGGTCTTTCACGTTTGCATTGTTCTTGAAATGTATGTGAGGCATATACACCTCCCAGAGTTACTTCACAGTATGTTGACAGTGAAATATCAATAGTCAGCTAGGAAGCACTGCTGGCCACTCATAGTAGTAGACACACTGGGTTCAAGGCAAGTAGAATATCTACAAAATGGCTAGGATGGCAACTATTCTGAATTAGATCAAACTGTTTAGTAAACAATGTTTTTCAAAATTATCACACAGGGAAAGGGCTTGCATTTGCACTGTGAGTGTCACTTGGTATCAAAAATTACCTTCAGAAAAATGCATCTGTGAATTTTGGGCCCAGGTGCATAAACTTCCTTTCCTACGAGTTTCCATTGACTTTTCAGACCAAATTATTAAACGTACCGAAAATGTGTCCTCTTGGTTCCAGATTTGCTGCTGCTTTAGTGTTAGTATTATCCTTCTATGATTAACTGGTTTCCTCTCAAATTAATTATTTAAAAACAAAAATCTCTATTTCTTTCAGAAAATTATAATATAGTATTTCATTGAACAACTATTTTATTCCACTATACTGTTTCTAAAAATTAATTACTAACTGACAACAAGCTGACTTACTACCTTGAAAATATGTAACTCCTAATTAATGGGCATTTTCGGTGCAGTTGGTTGGTGAAGTGATATTTATCAGGTCCCGAAATACGGCATGGACAACAATAATAAATGTTACTCGTTGTTGCAAGTACCTTTATTTTAAGATTGGGCCTAGGCTTCTAATATTTTTCTCTAAAGGTATCATGTGCTGACACACCTCAAAACAAACTACAGTATGGGTTAATCATTCAATTATAGGTCTGTTTACAAATCCATAAGATAAGCGTTTACACCTTTTTTGTCTTGTATTTTGTCATTGTAGAGCGTTCAAACAACTGGGAAAACATAATGACCAAACTAGCTTGATTATCCAACAAAGAAACAATGTAGTCACCTTTGAATTAAGCTTAATCGGCAACATCTTTATTGATTGTTCGACAAAAAGAAACAATCTGTAAACTAGACCTAGTGACCTCTGAATTTTTACTTTGTTAAGGTGTTTATCTGGCAATTTAATGGATAAACAAATCAAAGACAAGTAGATATAATGATATTTGAGAACTCCTATGACTGATGTCTGGTTTCTCAGAGTATGTGCCAGTCAAATGCCGGCAAATACAGGGATTTAAGGATCTGTGTGTGTGTGTGTATGTATATATATATATATATATAGAGAGAGAGAGAGAGAGAGAGAGAGGGAGAGAATTAAATGGTCTTTTTTACATGGTTTATAAGATCTCGATCTCTCGGGAGTCGTGGTGGCTCAGTGGTTAGTGTGCAAGACTCGTGAATGAAATGGTGCTGGTTTGAATTGTACCATCAGCTCAGTTCGGGTTGGTGTGTCCTTGGGCAAGGCACTTCACACCCATTGCCTCTGCACTAAATAACCTACTTGTGTTGCTGAGCCATAAAACACCAAACCAAACCAATCGCTCTCTCTCTCTCTCTCTCTCTCGAGAAAATGAAATGGTCTTTTATACTTGGTTGATAAAATCTCTATTTCTCTCCATATATATAGATTTATATGTACACAAACACACACACATATATATATATATATATATATATATAGAGAGAGAGAGAGAGAGAGAGAGAGAGAGAGGGAGAGAGAGAGAGAGAGAAAGACGGTCACAATGGCTGCCATGGTGACCATACTAATGTTAGATCTGCACCATTTTGCATTGATCAGATATCATATGAAGTCTTCTGGTGAAAACCCCATGTTGATATGACTTTGTGTTAATCAGGAGTAGTGATAAAAAGGCTTTTGTACAGTACTAAACTTTGCATAGATCAAGTGTGCAAGTCAGCAGTCTAGCCCCTAGTGTGCAAGTCAGCAGTCTAGTCCCTAGTGTACAAGTCAGCAGTCTAGCCCCTAGTGTGCAAGTCAGCAGTCTAGCCCCAAGTGTGCAAGTCAGCAGTCTAGCCCCAGGTGTGCAAGTCAGCAGTCTAGCCCCTAGTGTGCAAGTCAGCAGTCTAGCCCCAAGTGTGCAAGTTAGCAGTCTAGCCCCTAGTGTGCAAGTCAGCAGTCTAGTCCCTAGTGTGCGAGGCAGCAGTTTAGCCCCTATTGCGCAAGTCTGCAGTCCTCTTTGTGCGAGGCAGCAGTCTAGCCCCTAGTCTGCGAGTTAGCAGTCTAGCCCCAGGTCTGTGAGTCAACAGTCTAGCTCCTAGTAAAAGTTTACTTTGCAGATTCACATCAGCATATTAGAGCCACATACCTGTTTCCCATGACAGATGTCTATCTGTAGTTTATCAAAGTGCAATTCATAATTTTAGCCACCTGTCCATAGCTTGTCCTACAAACACTGACAGCTGGTCTAACATTAACAGTTTGGAAGAAATTAAATAAGTATGTACAGGGGAACCCCATTATAACAAGATAGTTGGGATCCATAACTGCTGACTGCATTATGCAGCAAACAGCAAATTATAATGATACAAGTATAACAAGAGTGATCAAAATCTTGATGAATGCCTGAATGAGTGTCGGGGGAATAAACAAAATTGTCATTCATATATAAAGTAATAATTTCACTACCTGCCAATTTATATAATAATTGTGATTAATATAATCCCATGATTGTAAAAATGAATAATTGCTATGTAAGAACATTAATAATGGTCTGTAAGCTAAAGAGTTCCGAAACTTAACTTAATTATTTTTATTTATTGGTTGATGGTTTGAGAAGGTTCAGGGAATAAGGGAAATCTAAGACAATAAATTGGGAAATGATGTGGCTGTGTTATATCTGAATTTGTGATATAATGAAGTATGTTATAGTGTATCAATTAGGATATCAATTTTCATGGTTTTGCCAAAAACTAAATTTTTGTCAGAACTTGAATTCGTTTTTCTTTTGGGGGGGGGGGGGTAACTTGCACTTTTAACACAGTATTGGCAACTATATCAAGCAGAGGAAATGGGAGCTGAATGCCTTTCCTATGGACACACCATGGAAGCCAACCCACGCTGGTCTGGGCAGGTATCAAAAACACGACCCTTGGATTAGGAGTCCAACGCTCTACCAACTGAGGTACTGTGGTTACCTCTTGAATTTGTGAATTGGAAAAGGAGTGCATTATATCTATAGAAGAATCATTGTTTTACATTCATAGTTTGTAATGTAATGAAATCCATGAAAACTGATATCGTACTCACTCGCTTACAAGTTCAGTCCAACTGCAAACTGCACAGACCCAGATCTGCTATCACATAATGCACCAACAGATCTGGGGCTGTGCAGTTTGTTAGGAGTAATCAATAGAACAAACAACATACACTCTGATCTGCCAGCACATATGCGATGGCAGATCAGGGTCTATCCTGTTTGTAGTGGATTCGACTTATAAGCAAGTATATAAGGTAACCCATGAAAAAAGTGAATTCACAGTATAGGAAGCCTGATCCGCCAATTAGCCAACATCCTCCACCCTTCTATGCCAACAGTAGTTTGCATAAATTGGCCAATGTAAAGTCACAATTCTTCCTGCATCGCTTCATTTCTATTAAGACCCTCTTGTCTGTTTTGTGGCCCCGGGTAGTCTAAGTCACTCACCTTTACATACAGATCACTCACACATCTCACCTCTGTCTGCACAAGTTTAAGTCTCAGCTATACAAACGTGGGTATGTAAGAAAGCCTGCCAGTAGCTTCCTGTTTGTCATTGTTTTCTTCCCGGGTTTTACTGGGTTCTTCTGCCACCAAATATACTAACCACCATGTATAGCCTATCATGTGCTGATAAATGGAGTTGAACCCCACAAAACCAAACAAACCATGTCTGTTTTTTAGAGTGATCATAAATGCCATTGCCTTATTTTATTTATCAATAGTTCATCACAACACAAAACTCATGGGAATAACATGTAATGGCTTCTTTCATAATAAACATGCTTGAATGCAGTATGAAATTCACAAGAACTTCATTAACAGGGTTGTAGAGACTAATAAATGAATGGAACTCTGGCAAGCAGCATCTTAATGGAAAAAGGCTTGATAACTTGAATCACAGTTCATATTTTTGTGAAATATTCCATTGAAACTATTGTAAAATTGTAGTAGTAAACAGCTCTGGAACCAAAGAGTATTACAAATCCACCTGCCTGATGCATGGGACAAGCTCAAATTCAGCCCAGGCAAGCTCAAGTTTGCAGGGAAAATGCCCACAAGCAAGTCCAAAAAATTGTGAGAATGAGAAAGAGGGGTTGTGCTCAGTTATTAAAGTTTCATGTTCTGCAAGCTTTATACTCTCCGATCTTGCCACAGTACATATATCAGTATCTTTATTTAGCATTTATATATACTGCATTCTTCTATTACATAAATACCTGCATTTTCTTTCATCCACTGATCCTTTATTTCACACGACACAATGTCAAAGTCTGTCATTTCCATTTTGAAGTCAATGTCACAGTCAGCCTCACATTTTCTCACACAGACATGATAATGTGAATATTTACTATTTGAAGCAAGTTTTGACAAAATGGGAATAAATATTTATATTTTAACTTATAAGTTACATTTTAATTGTAATATTTGTAAGTATATGGGATTCGCTGACTTTCAAGTCATAATCTAGTCATGGGCAGTTTGTGAGTAGGCTCCAAATGTGACAAGCTCATTGACTCTCAAATGTCAGCTTTTCAAAGACTGTTTTAATGCATGTTGCCGATTTCAAAGTGTCTAGGTGTTAATTGTTAAGTACATGGATAAAATAAGTGTTCTCAAATCCTTCAGTTGTGAGTATAAATAAATCTTTACAAAAAGTCTAGCTTTCATTATTGCTAATGTAGTTGAAAAGATGAGTCTGCCAGCATATCTTGGCAAAAAAAGGAGCTTGACAAAAGTTGCCACAAACAAATCTTAAAAGTAGATACAAAGAAAAATGTTACAATGTATTAAAACATTATTGAAATTAAAACATTATTGAAATCGTCTCTCTCTCTCTCTCTCTCTCTTATAAAAGTAGCTTTTTCCAAAACCCTTTCCTGTCTATCTATCCATTTATGTGTCTATCTATATGTAAACATAAAGAGATAGTAGAAAAAATAATTGTTACTTGTTTGACATCATTAGGTACTCATTTAACAGATCAAAAAACATTTTAAAACAGCAATTATTCAAAATAATACCTAAGAAAAGAAATAATACCTAAGAAAAGACACTTTCATTAATATTCACTGAAAAATTAACAATAAAGTACCATTTTAATGTCCAAAACATGTGGAAATTTCTGTTCTTGTAACTTAGTTCAGTCTGCCAGGTCAATGACAGGACTTCTTGTGCCAAACACATGCATATCTCAATGTGACTGCCAAAAAAATGTGTGTATTCCTCTATGAACATTGACTGCCATGTACATTCTCTCAAAAAAAATGTGTGTATTCCTCTATCAACATTGACAACAGTTGCAGTATTGGATTTACTGGTAGATGCAACAGCATTTTTCCACGTATGGGATATTGGAGCTAAAAAGTGGCAAATGGTTATGGAAGTTGTGCAAGATGTGTTACTGAGAATGGAGGAGATTTGTTGGTGTTGAATTCCCTATTTGTGTATTGTATAAGTTACCTAACTTTCTTGCAAGGGATTGCCTCTCCATGGTTGGTATTTTACTACAGTGGTCCCCCTCTTATAAGGCCATCCCTTCTGCAGCAGGAAAGTGGCCTTATAAGAGAGGTGGCCTTTCTAGAGGGTGATCACACAGATGCCAGTAATAACTACATATAAAGTATGAAAGGCTTAACTAATTTTTATATATTTAATATTTTCATTTAAAAATCACAGGAATATTATCAGGTTATGGACTTAATGTGATCAAACTAATATAAATGTAATTTTTAGAAAAAATATGAATAATCATCAATCGTGGTGAAAAACCACCTTGTCAGCAAAATCTGAGCACAAACATTTGGTTGTAACTATCCCTGTATAACCATCAATTCCGTCTTCCCACTCGCTGCAGTTGAATGTTTATTGATGATGTTTATTTGAATCTTTCTGACATCAAATTTCTCAGTAGTGATCAAAGGACTCTCCCTCTTATCGTTTAGTCTAATTGCTTTCACTTTTTTTCTAAACTAAGAATGTCTGACATTTTGCACTTTTGCAACAACTTATTCCTTTGTGGGCAATATTTAGTTATCACACGAGACGCTCAGTTTTTACAAAGGAAGTGGGCTTGTCACATGATCGTCTTTTTTTTTCCTTGTTCTCCAGTCTGGTACCCGGTTAAGTACATTTCATAATCTATGAGAGGGAAGCCAGAAAGGCTAACATACCATTTTACTATCTGGCAACTGGATGTCAAGCTGACTTGAGCTGAACAATACTGTGCTTCTCAGTAGTTAGCTTTTGTCATCTTGATTATTATCAGTGGTAATAATAGCCAGTAATTATCAAAGTGACACAAGCTACGTCTAAGGAACACACAGCAGTAAGGATAATCAGATTACTTACCTCTTTGTATGGATTAAAGTTACTTTATCGGCATGTTGGAACAAATGTCAAAGTGTCGAGTTGAGCAATTACAAAATATTAGTGAGATTTCAATCTGTAAACAACCATTATGTTGTTACTCACGAGGGGTAAATTTGACAGTTTTTGCACTACAATGCCAGCTGCTCGTTGCGTTAGAGGACTGGCCAAAATAATTTTCAATGAATTCATATAAAGTTGTGTATTTATAAAAATTAGAACCATGTAGTGGTCTTTTTTGTTGTTATTATGACTATTATCAGTTAAAAATGAATAAAGAGTTCATGTTTTTACTAAGCATTATTATCAAGATATCTACTGTGGGAAGGTAACTCCTTGATACAAAGGGACACAACCTATATGATGCTAAAGGGGTCAATTGTATGCAGTTGGCTGTATAGATTGACAGACTGACTGCTTTTATGGCTAGATATCTGGATGAATTCATTTGGAGGTATGCAGTTGTCACCAATTTTTTAAAATTAAATGCTCTCTGTCACTGTGGTCTAACATATTTTTTTTCTGTGGAGTGGCCAGAATTTGTGGGAAATATCAGTCATCTAAAACTGATATGGAAATACAGAGAAGTTGTAGAAAACCTCAGCTTTAGCCAAACAATGAAGCTACTTAGTTTGCTCTGCAAACTTAGATAAAGGAAACCAGCCTGAATGTTTCTATATACCTGCTATGTTGTGCAAAACGCTTCCAGCTTTTAAATCCCATATCTTCACAACTCCATTGTCATATCCTGCACAGACTCGCTTTCCTATAACAATAATAATAATAATACTAATAATTGTAATAATATCAACAACAACAAAAAATAATATTAATGTTGCACATGTCAGATTGTCTCTACTATTAGTTAAGCCATGGCTTTGTTGTCATGGAAATATCTCAGCACAAAAACTAAACTCTTACAACAACGCTTCGAAATTTTTGGTACTGTTTGTACCGTTAAATGATGAACTTACAATGAAGCTTTTCCTCAGACTTAGTACTCGGACTAAAGTACTTAAAACAAATTGTTGGTCTTTTTAATCCGAGTTTAATTTATTGATTTTGTGCAAATATTGGCACTTTATTCTCAAAACTTCTTGAGCATGTATCTCAAGCTGAAACAACCTCAAATTACACGGGTGCTTGGTGTAAATCCGCATCAATAAACAGCTATAGTTGATAATAAATAATCCAATACCGGCATTTTTCCATGATATTTTATTATGTTCATTAGTTATTTTGTAAGTAACAAGCATGACATACCTGAAAAAAATCATCTATACAATCTATTCACAAAATAACAACTTGGAAAAGCTTGGTTTAGTAGGATTACACTACGTTTACAATAGTCTACAAAAATAAAACTATGCTGATGGATTGCATCCATGCTGGAAGAATCAATAAGCAAGGGGGTGTTCCAGCTGTAAAGTGCAGGCTATGACCTGTTCTTGGTCTCAACACCTACTGGGAAAACCCATACACTCAAAGTTACTCTTCAAACTGGCTGCCATTTTGTGTCAAAATACATGGAAAATCTTCATACATCCCAATAATTTTGTGTCAAAATACATGGAAAATCTTCATACATCCCAAACATTTTGTGTCACATTACATGGAAAATCTTCATACATCCCAATCATTTCTTATGTCAAAATACATGTAAAATCTTTATACATCCCAATCATTTCTAAGAATGAAATGATTCTAATTATTAATATGATATCTTATAGCAGCCACTAAATTAGAAAATACTAAAACAGAAGGTTTATACAATTCCATTGCAAACTTTAATTATGGTTTTCAATAAAAAAAAGAAAAAATGCTAGTATAAGCTCATGTTGAGCATACTGTTGTTTCTTGCTCCAAATATTTTGAGAATACATGGCCTGGACTATTAGAACAAGGTAAACTGTGCGAAATCAATTATATGTGGTGAATAAATGGCACTAGTACGAGTATTTACTTTATGTGTGAGACAATTTTACTCAAAAAATTTCCTCATAATTTGACTTAGTGAATTACTGGAAAGAGGCATGTGACAGCTGTAACTGCTATGTCTGTTCTGTTGGAAACTGTCTGAAAAATGGGAGTGGCTTATTAACATATGATATCTACATAAACTGCAAAACTAATCACATGACCTCACAATGTGTGCGATTGGGCATTGCACCCATTATGATGTCAGGGTTCATTCATGATTTCTACTATTATGGTTGACACAGTGCATGAAATGTTTCCTATTGCTATTGTTCCCACTGTTTCAATTCTTATTTATATTTTACTATCATGTATTATTACATTTTACTTATATTTCTATTTTTATTTCCCCAAGCACAAATTTGTTTTTGGGTAACTCGGTTATTATCTGAATTTATAAATGTATATCATCCAATAACTGTCACCTTTTATTTAAGAAAAAAAATTCATTTTACAAGTTTATTATCAAAAGTGACTGGTACTTTAACAGTTGAGAAAAGGTTAGCAATAACAACATTCATTTCATATTTTTCATTTACAAAATTTTCATTAAACGATGGGAAGAATTAACATTATGAAAAGAAGTTAATTTACCATCAGGCAAAATTCGACCACAGGAAGTGGTACTGCCAGGGCCCTGGAAGGTCCGACAATCTCCACCAGGAATTTTCCACATCCAGACATCACCATCCACAGTTCCAGCAAGCAGAACATGGGCTGATGGGTGCCACTGTAACCACTGGAAACAATCAAAGTACTGGGAGTACTAAAAGTCAGGCCTGAAGACTCTCGGATTGCAGCACGAGTCTTAAAGGGGCAGAAATTATTTTATTCATTGTCACAATTCTTTAAGGAAACTTGTATATGTAATAATTATGGAGCAAACTTTAAATAGATTTCTTCATTCCAGAGAGATTTGACAAAAATATCTACAATAAATGAGGAAATTATTGATCAGCTTCAAGAAGATTCAGTTTTTTGTTTTTTTTCTTTGTTAGGGCAAATTTTTTGGGCCTGAATCAGATAATCTACCTGACTATTTGGGAGATATCACATGTAACAGAACCTGAAATAGATACTTTTACCAATGAAATGAAAATGGAATACAAACAGAATGCAGAATAAATGCAAATGGAATGTAAACTGAATGCAAACAAAATACTGAATGATGCTGATGAAATAAAATGCTGAATGAATACAAAGAAAACGATGACTGCATTTTGAAGAAAATGGAGAGTACAAATGCAAAACACAGAATGATGAATGATTAATTAAAACGGAGCAAGATGCAAATGCGTTTTATGCATGGACTTGAAAATTGATTGTTTTCAAGCTGCCATTAAATTTTCACAATTGAACACCATTTCACATGATAATCCATATCATTCTTACACTGATAATTTTTCGCCCCTTACAAGCCATGACAGTGTTTTTGTCGAGGCAGACATAAAAAACAACCACCACTGATGTGATCACATTATCATTGGTGATTGTATCTGTAAATTCTTTATTTGAATAAAATGAAATAAGAAATAAAAAATTTCTGACAAATACTCTACATCTATATTATAACACTTATTGCAGCTGTGGTTACAATTTAATATATTGCAAATCAAATTCTGTCTTTGCATTTTATGCAATTGCTATTTCAGTATGTAATACTTTTAATATAAGACAAGATATGAAAGCTATAGTTCTCTCTTTAACAATCTCGAAAATGGAAAACCCAACTTCAGTAAATGCATTTCCATTTCATTCCAAATGAGCAAAAATGAAAGGAAATGATTGATAAAAGCGATGAACACAAAATTTAAATGCATTTCTGAGACCAAAAAAGAAAAATGATGAGATGATAGATAAAATGCAAACGTGAATGGAATGCAAAAAGGAACACAAGATAGACTGCAATCGAAATGCAGATTTTGTAAAATTATCCATTTCGTGATCTGTACCACATGTTCATAATTTTTTTTATGCCTGCCTTAATGTGCACCTGTAATGACAATTTGCTCCTCCTGTACCAAGTAAGATAAAGACTGCAAACCTAAAGATTTACTGTGCATGCATGTATAAGGTTTAATGGCACATCAGTACAATCCTGGCTATGTAGTGCTCAGTAAAAGTCGCACAGTAAAAACAGTAAATGTAAAAAATTGCTGAAATCCAAAACAGAGATAAAGCCAGAAAGAGGGTAAAATCCTTAAATACAAGGTCATCATTTTTCTATGTAAACCACATTCCTTTAAATAGTCCAAAACCTTCTCAGGTATAACATCATCACGGATGTGTTGTATAGCATAGAGACTGCCTCCGTTAGTCACCTCTTATGACATGCTGGAGGGTACATCAGGTATATTATACATTTTTGTTATTATCATTTTTGGTGATTTTGTAGAAAATGGTATTTTTTGCTCAAACTTTAAATTCATGCCACCAAAAGGATGAAGGATCCTATTTTCCCACAAGTCAAAGCTTGTTGACTGGGTCCTGAAATTTGTGGTTTAAATGTAATGGGAAGGGAACCAAAGTATAGTTGTTGTCGTGAGCAAATAAACCCAGTTTAAGTTATCTGTTTCACAGTCAGGTGCACATACCAGTAGACTAAGAGGTCAGAACCAGCTATTAAGTAAATAGCATAGTATACCTCAACTGCTACACTAGCAACCATGAAATCTATAAAAACTGGTACCCAATGAAAATTGGTACCCAAGAATTAAAATGGATTGATGGTAGTTGGAGATTTTTTAAGAAGAGTTTAATGGTCTTGAATTTTTGTCTATATACTACAAGAGTTCAGTTATTGGATGGGTTGGGTTGAAGGGAATTAGTTACTGAAAGAAGCACTGGCATAATGATTCTTTGCTTAAAATGCATGGTTTAATGGTTTATGCATTCATATTTTTCAAAAAAAGTGCACAAACTATTTCTCAAAGTACAAAATCTTTTGCAACAAAAAAGAACTTGTTATTATTGGAAGTTCATAATGATTAAATTCGTGAAAAGCCGATTCACCATTTCAAGGTTTGATGATGTCTTCCTATTCCAACGGCATATTAAAGGTCCTTGGGGATGACAATACAGTCAAACCTGTCCTAACGGTCACCTTTACTCAGCAGTCACCTGTTCACAATGGCTGTTCTAATTTCCCCTCTGCAAATTTCCTATATAAATGTCCTGTATGTAATGGTCACCTGCCTTCTGCGGTCAGGGGCCAGGTGTTTCTTAACCAAGTAATGGTTTCTCCCTGCCTTAAGTGGTCAATGACGCATATCTACAGCAGTGACCGCTCAGTCTTTTTCTTCATGAGCAAGGCATTCTTTAAATAAAGAAATATCATATGAATCGATGTGCAAACATTTTTTATCTTGCTTTACTCACCATACCCCAGTCATGTTGATAGTGTAACTCAAAGGTGCCATTTTGTCAAATTCAAAAACGAGGCAGTTTTTATAACTAGGGTAGAAGGTCGAAGCAATTCGTTTCCTGGATGGTGGGAAAAGTAGTTGTGTTATTGCTGCAGAAATGGAAGTCACTTTTTGTGGTAGTGTGACAGGTATAGTTAGATATCTTCATCTATTTGCCTGTGAATTAAAGCTATCTCTGAAGAAAAAAGTTTGTCTTTGAGAAGAGATACAAGTTAAATCCCCTTTCATTAGGGTCATGGGTCATTCAATATTAAAAACTTGTCTGTAAACTGACTAATCTAGATATTGTGTTTGAAAGCAAAAATAAATGGAGATTGGTGTAGATTTTAAGTCGGTGATGATTTCATTTATTGGATGGGTAAAAGTGAGCAAAATACAGTAATCATAAATTTGGGAGAGAACAACATATACGCATAATTTATGATTTTGTTGTACGGTGCACATAAATTAATCTTGATAATGTAATAATAATAATAATAATAATAATAATAATAATAATAATAATAACAATAATGATATTTGGTCTATGGTATTTGTTCAAAAACCAATTTTAAAAGGTGAACCTGTGTACAGAGGTCACCTGTGTGCAACAGCCAGTTTTGCTTTTTCCCATGAGTGGCTGCTAGTGACAGGTTTGACTGTATCATCTTTTTGATATACTAGTAATTAATATGAGCGACCTAAGACAAGATGATGAGATATGTTATTGTCAAATGACCTCTTGGAAAAATAGAGAAGATCTGCCCAATATATGGCCTAGCTATTTCTTTGAAATTGTCATTTTTTTCTTGAGAAAAGAAATTAGTCACCGACACACGACTTTGAAATATGTGGTGAAAATTTCATGAAAACTGAGGAGAAGAGAGATGTTTAAGTTATAAGGATCTGGAATTCTACACATTATGTAGTAAAAGCTGCTCCAGAGACTCACTGGACTCCTAACTGACTTTGTATATGGAGTAAATGTGTGATTAGCTTAACAATCACACCTAGTATATTAGTATATTAGTCAGCAGGCTGTTGGATTTTCTGTTATGCAATGGTTGATTGACTGCCGCCGCACTATGTTTTGAGGTCAATTTCATCTATTTCTCCTCTTTATTTTCATTAACATAAAATTTGCCAGTTTACAGAACTCTGATCATGAAGTCGTCAGCCCCAATACCATTTTTATGGATATCACAGTTATGAAAACATGCTCTCAGACAAGTATCACAAACCTCAATGTCAGAGTATTTAAATGACCACATCTCTTTTTCTGTTTTGAGTAGCTTAATAAAGGTAATACTGCAGGGATTAAACTAGACATTTCTGGAAGGATCCCTCTTTTGCCCAATTGGAAAATGATAAGTGTGTAAGTATTTAAATTGGACATATATTCCGAATTTATGAAAAGAGCTTTTTTTCTCTTTTCTGTCTGATTACATTTTGGCCTGATTAAACAAAGAATACCCCATTTTTCCCATATTTTTCAACAAACTAGTAACTATGAGATTGCAAAATTAGTAAACTGGGAAGGGAAAAGGGCTCCTTGGAGAAAGAAAAGGGACCTTTACATTTTGGGAAAGGTCCTGTATTGAGAACATGACAACATATTTGTTTAATCCCTGCACTTAAATACCAGTTGATACACACCTCAATGTCTGAGCATTCAAATGACCACACCTCCTGCTTTGTTTCCACTTTCCACACCTTTATCAAGCCACTGAGGTCCGATGTGGCTACGTATACACCATCGTAACTAAATCCTACACAAGTAACAGAGTCCTTGTGACCTGGAAATTAAATTACATTATCACATGACATCAATAAGATGTTGCTTTGACCCACTTCAGACTTTTTATGTCAATGTGTAAAATATTGGTTACAACATCAGACAGCTTTCCTTCGTTATAACGCAGTAGTTGGGGTCAATAGCCGCAGACCACATTATGTACCAAACCACATTATTGTGAGAACCACGGTATGTTAAGAATCACGATATATTCAGAACAGCGTTAATTACTGAAGTGTGGTATAGCAGAAATGATCAAAATTATGTTAAATAATGGTGTTTTGAAAAGGAAATAAAGATAAAACACTAAGCTTCACGTTGTTTTCTTTCAACCCATGTTGTTATACACTGGTATGGTTCTGGTCATGGGGTCCATAGTAGTACAGTGTTATATCCTGTATTGCATTATAATGAAGCATGTTATAACGAGGGATAGCTGTATTAGGCAAGCGAGTCTTATCATAACGTCACAATAGATGAGGGTGTAATGTTAAAAGTGCTAGATTTAATAATTTCTGGCTATTCAACACAAGTAACAAATATTTATTGAAGAATTCGTGATTTTTATCATGTGATAAATATAATCTTCTTGAGTCACAGTTGCTGTTTCATAAAACATCAAACCAAACCATCTGGGTCTGTGCAGTTTTGTTAGGAGTAATCAGTAGAACAAACAACATAGACCTTGATCTGCCGATGCATTGTACGATGGCAGATAAGGATCTATGTTGTTTGCAGTTGGACTAGATTTAAAAGTGAGTATGCATGATAATATACATGTGACATTCCATAAACAGATCTCATATATTTTGGACATTACAAACATGCAGCATCATGTCATGACATCACTAAAGAACAAGGGAAATGGTTTATTTTGGTGTTTTATGGCACAGTAACACATATAGGTTATTTTGTGCTGAGGCAATTGGTGTAAAGTGCCTTGCCCTGAGACACACTATTGTAGCTGACCTGGGCTGATCGAATGGTAGAATTTGAACCCACACCCTTCTGATCATGAGTCAGGCATGCTAACCCCTGTGCCACTGTGGATCCAAAAGGATAATGTCAAAGAGAATTTCAGTCATACCATTAATCTGTAGCCTTTTTCAGCCTATTTCATAATGTGAGAATCTTAAAATTGTGATCATTGTATGAAACTGCAAAACTGTCCAAATTTTTAATCGGATAGACAACATTATTTCTCAATTTTATCAAGATGAGATTTTTTGAGAAGTTTGTGGCAGTTCTCATGAACAAACTGTATAAAAGACATATTTCAGAATTATTACTAAAATTTTATTGCAAATAGACAAGTCTAAAATGTATTTGAACAGAATTTATTAACCTTCCTGAAAACCCACATGGGCGGGGGGAGGGGGGGGGACATTTATTCCTCATTCAGATTTCAATATTTATTTTTTCTCAATGATTGGCAAATGCAGCAGAAAAAAAACATTATGGTATATGGTAGTATTGATAAAATGAATGGATCTTCTAAGTTTTAATTCCATATTATCTATTTGAAAGATATTAACCTGTGCATTCAAAGATTATCTCCCCTGTGGAGATCTTCCACACAAAGGCCCTATCATCCTGGCCTCCAGTCAGAGCTAGGTCACATGACTTGGGATCAATGCTGACACAAAACACTGAATCTGCAAATAAATAATTTAACTCATTAAAGTAATATGAAATAGGTAATACCTAGGAGCAAGTGAAGCTTACTGGACATGTTTGTGTGCGTGTGTACTAAGTGATGCAGCATTATGTTATGGAGACATGACGAATTGTATCTTGTGTGCATTCTTTCCCTGTGTAAAGAAATGTTCCTGAGTTGTAAGAAACGTTTAATGATTTTGTTGAAATAAAAATAAGAGTAAAAAATATCCTGGATATTTTTAGCAATGAATAAGCCCTTAGCAAAATTTTAAATGATGGATGTTATGAACACTTGTCTTTCTTCATTCTTTTTATAATGGAGCGTCTGCAAAACACTATGATAATGGCACTGACTTCCAGTGACAATGTAAGATAATGATGGTGACTAGAGGCACTTTAAAACTGCTTGTAGTATACATTACCTAAAGAACTAACTCCATGAGTGGGGCCTGTAGCACTCTGTATATTCAAAGTTCTAGAATAATTTTCCTATCAATAAAAGCAAACATCTCCAGATTGTTATGGTATATCACTTCCTTTGTGGAGTAACCTAAGTTTCACATTCATATGACACTAGAATTGTACTGCATTACAATTTCAACTGGACAATCCAACAAAACCATCACATAAAGAATTGACTAGATTTGTGTTTGTAAAGCTTGTGTGGTGCACAACAAAAAGTCTAAATTAAAAAAAAAAAGATATATGTTCATTTTACTCTGTGCATCAGTTATTGGGATTTATCTAATGCACTATCTTTTGTGTAGATAATAAAAAGAAATAAAATAAAAAAGAAATAACCCATGATGGAGTGATGTATTGTAGCTTTCTTATCTCAATCTTTGCTAAATAAAAAATAAAAATATGTTACAAATTTGAAGTAAACAAAAACAAACACTAGTATTTATTATTACAATAATTTCAAAGAATCAAATTCAATAATTTAGAAGAATCAAATTCAAACATTAAAAATTAAGTGTTACAATACACTATAACTGATCTGTTAAATTAATAGGCATGGTCGGGTTGAAAGTGAGAATCACCCCAACTCCCATATTTGTGGTACAGGAAGCCCCTAAGGCCTCTTCTCTTGGAAAGCTGGAGAAAATAATGTGGCTTACATTAACAATGTAAATAATATTTGTGATACAGGAGGAAGCAGAGAGTGTGATAATACATGTACAAGTATCATACATGTGACATGTACAAGTATCATACATGTAATAAACCCAAAACATAAAATCTGGAAACCTGTGTCAAAAAATCTGGAATTTTCATGACAAATTTTACAATTTTATCAGCCATTCTTTTTTTTCCTCTGTCATTCTCAGATATAATTAGGTTTTTTCATTATTTCAGATTTAATATGCTTGGACACAGGATGACATGACTATATTTTGGAGTTACACAGTACACATATCTTGGACACAGGATGATATGACTATATTTTGGAGTTACACAGTACACATATGCTTTTACACAGGATGATATGACTATATTTTGGAGTTACACAGTACACATATGCTTGGACACAGGATGACATGACTATATTTTGGAGTTACACAGTACACATATGCTTGGACACAGGATGACATGGCTATAATTTTATAGTTTCACAGTACACATATCTTGGACACAAGATGATATGACTATATTTTGGAGTTACAGCTTGTACTGAGTGAAAGTTAAGAGTGTGAATTTTACGTGCTGAAAATAAAGCTGAAGATGAATTTGATTTTTTTTATTAGTTTGTAAGAAATACACAACACCGAAAAAATCATTAATTGATAAATATTTCTGGAAACAACCAACTTTTAATCCAACAAAGAGAAAAACTATTTGTAAATTAGAGACATATATTGGCCATTTGAAATCAGAAAACGCGCTCTCTTAACACAGCCCAACTTCTAATATCTCTAATACTAGCTTTCTCAATATTCACTACATGTATATTAATACCTTATTTTTTATATTTGTTTCTTTTTTTCAATGTATTTTTCTAGCTGTTTTAACACTATTTTCCCTTTCCATAATTATACATCATTCTTATTAAACAGACAATGGTTAAAAGAAATAAAGAAATCTGAAAGGAATTCATGTCTGCACTACAATGAATGCATCCCTTGTCATAACTGAATTATCTATGGATAAATGCACCTTGAGAAATCAAAGAAAACAGTATATGGCTGCAATGCAAGGATGGGTTTAAGAAGTAATAAACAGCTTTTGTGTTTGTTTTACAACTTGAGACATGCTCAATAATTGGACACTAATATGATGTCAATACATGATTGAGTGAGCCTCTTTATATATAAAAACAATTTTTGGGGTTAAAAAACAGGAATCTATGAAGAAAAGAAACATCTTGTCTGGAACTGTGATTAAAATCCATGAATTTCCTGGAAAATCTGGAATTATCACCTATATGTGTCAAGTGTCTTCATTCAGAGAGATATTCATTGCAAGAGAATAAAGGAAGGAAAACAAAATTCCAGGAATGTGTTTTTTATACCTGTATGTTTATCAAAGACTAGATCAGACTCGTCCTTGACACTGTGTCCCCCTGCACCTTCCATGTCCTCTGTATTCTCCTCCTCTCCATCATGATCTAGGCCAATGTGTTCAACTTCATCTAGTATTGCTGAAGAAAAAGGACAATGAAACAAAGTTTTGGGGTATTTCAAGTTCTCCAAGCTATATGTAAAATAATGCTTTATTCCAGAACAAAATTGTCATGTGAGAAATCGACCTTTGAGTTACCAAATTTTTACTATTACAGTTAGTGTTAGTATTGGAACTTCTGACGAAACTGTAAATCACGATATTTAAAATTTTCATGATTAATAAGGTTTACAAAAGTTAGCTGATAACACTAAATTTGCACAGACAGAATGTATATGTAATCAGTGTTGCATCTAGGATCCCAAGGGCTGGGGGTAATGTGTTCCACCAACCTCCAAATTTGGGCGAAACTCAACATTTTAAAGGGACAAAGGAAAATTGTAGCACATAATACACTAAAAACGCTGAAAAAAATGAGATAATATTATTTCTTTGACAGTTTTGTCACCTTAATTTTCCTTGGACATTTTTCCCATAAGCATTTTATCATGTGCTCAAGTAACTCATGAAAACATTAACATGTCTGAACATCTGGTTAACCTGAAATGAGTTGCACCATGGAATTTTCTGTTCTGAATCTTTCTTTCATTTAACTTTAGTGTCCACTCATTACTACCAGCATTTATTATAATAAATACCCATGTTTTCTTATTTACCTTTCTTTTTAAATTAATAAGTCAATAATTAAATGACATTTGCATAAATTTGGTCTGTTTTTTTAATTAATTCAACCTCAAAATAAATTAAATCTTCTTTGCTGTAGGTGTGATTTTAACCTCAAAAATATGTTACAATAGTGACCATCAAAGACTTTACACTGCAACTCGACCGACAACCACAAACCTTGAATGTTTTTATTGCCAGATAACATTCTTTTAAAATGGATATTCAATGCAGTCTTACAGTTTTTATCACCTTTAGTAACTTTTGCCATTGCTAACACCAACATAGACGTGGATGGACATGCACTAAAGAAAAGTTGTAGGCACATTGGTAGATTTTTTCCTGATGAAAAAGTGTCCATCAGGGTGCACAGGGTCAAGATTTGGGGGACATAGGACAAAAAATTGCAGGAAACCTGCGATACTGCACTCCAGGTGCAACAATGTGTATGGATTTTTTATGATTAAGAGTCTGTTGAATGAAAGAATATACTTCAGCCATCAGTCCATAACATTTTCATGTCAGGAATCTGTTGTATGTATATGTGCTACACTTGTAATTCGTCATAATATTATTACTCAAAATGTTATGATTTTCAGTATCTGATTAATTAAATCACTTTAAACTAGAGTTCAGTGCCATGGATCTTTGGACTGTTCACCAATAAGAAATTGGAACTGAAACAAAATGGCCATAAATATTTCAAATTTTGAAAACCAGTCAAACCTGTCAATAGGGGCTACCCATGGGAAAAGGCAAAACTGACTTTTGTACACAGGTTCATCTTTCAAAATTGGTTTTTGAACAAATAATATGCACTGAATATCATTATCATTATTATTGCATGCCACCTTAGCAGATGTTTATATCAACTGCGTGACAAAGGAAAGTTTTTGCACATTCACAGGCCTGTGTTTTAATAGCTGAGTGACCATTAACCTTCTGCCCCGCAAATTATCATTTGTTGTCACTACCCAATTTCCGCAAGTTATCATTTGATAACAAAAACATACCAACATAAAAATCAACATGTAAACAACAATTTATTTTAAGAATAGAATTAGTAAAAGCACTTTCTAAATATATTTTTTTGAACATTTAACTGCCATGCTAGCATTATTTTCTTAATAAAATCAGTCTGAAACTGTAAGTAAACCTGTCAATGTGGTATTAATGGTGGACATCGCTGTGTCTAGGAATTATCTCTTCGTCTATTTTTGCAATTCATTGGGCATATACTGTAGTATCATTTATTTTCGTTGGGCTCAATTTTTGTGGTTTTGTAAAAAAAGACATTTTCGTGGGTACTTAAATTGGTGGTTTTGCCTGTCAAAGATTGCATATTACTAAGTGTTTAATTTCGTGATTTAACCTCGACAAATACACAAAATAAAGAATAAAAAAGAATACAACTATGCCAACGCAAAAAGCGGTCACTTGAATGTTTACAACAATATTACCACATGTATGAGCACAAATCAAAGACCTGACAAATTCAATACTTAATCGTGTTTTTGTCTAAGTGAATAACATCAATGGAAGCCGACGCAGCCAACAACACTAAAACAATACTACCGCCTCTATGATCACAAATAAAACACATGCCAAGATCAATCACTTACACCATGTTTTCGGCTGAGTGCTTAACATCAAAGGAAGCTGATGCAGCCAATAACTCTAAGTCGGTTGGTTATTAAAGAACACCTGTATGATCTCTTACTTAAACCACTGTCCATAAAGGAACAAAACACGTGACCGGCTGCCCCTTGCTCAAAGCAATCAGCAGACAGTGGCAATATTTGATGTGTTTAGAGCCCATCAATGTGAGAAGATGCTAACTAAATTGAAAGACAGTGGAATCACCCGTTTGTTTGTCCCTGCCTCATGTACAGACCAACTTCAACCACTAGACTTGACAATAAATAAAGAGTACAAAGAAGAAGTAAAAGCACACTTCCACAACTGGTATGCTAAACAGGTTGTGGAGGCCATCATGAAAAAAAGGGAAGATGTTACTGGTGATGATCACTGATTGCAACCTCATTAATCAAGCCAATTCAGGCTGAATGGATAATTGCAGCTCATGCAACAATAAGTGATAGATGAGACCTAATTATCAGTGGTTTTGAGAAAGCTGGACTTGTTTAATTCTGCAATTTGGGGATTATTTACCTGACAAGCATTTGTGTGTACCTTGAGACTTGATATTGTAGGTATAAGTAGTTACTCAACTGCCACTTGAACAAGCAACTGAACTTTTCTACTTTTCAAAACATAACCAGAAATTGACAGTCCGAAAAATTCACATTTCATTCTGAATTAACTCCCTACAAATGCAGTTGTAAAGTTCAGATTACTCATCTGTAACATCAGTCACCACTGTGGTGTGAATAGATGAACACTATCGTGTGAAGACACATGTGCATGTGCTCTCATGTACATGTTATTGGGACTGCTTTAAACTAGTTTTCCACTGCTATTTTCTAGTGATCTTTTAGAAACTAAAATTTTTTTATCTTTTTTAAGCAGCAGTTGATTAAGTATTTTTACCAATTCGTAATTACAATAGTGTAATCTAGGTACTCTTATCAGTTAAATTAATTACAATGTTTCTTCTGTGCTCTTTTGAAGTCATATGCTCAAAATACATGGCATAACATCTCCATCCAAACATACACACTATACTTAATCTGATGTCTTTTTCCTAATGGAATCAAATTCAAATCTGAATAAAAGAAAATACCATCTGTTTTCTCTGAAGCATTTAATAAACTTACAAACAAAAGAAATGGTAGACTTAGCATTGTCAAATAACATAACCACACATGTGGTCACAACCTCTCAGACATTAAATACAAAAATACACTTTAAAATCCATTGGACAGTGGAATGTAGTTATAATTACATGCTAAAGTCTTCGACCACTGCTATTGTAATGTATTTTCGAGGTTAAAGTCACACCTGCAGCAGTGAAGATTTAATTTTTTCTCAGGGTGAGTTAATAAAAAAAGCTACTAATTTATGCAAATACACAATTTGTCATTTGATTAATGATTTAATACTTTTAAATTATTAAAATTCCATGGTGCATTTCATTTTAGGTTAACCAGATATTCAAACATGTTAATGTTTTCATGAGTTACTTGATCACATGATAAAACGTTTATTGCAATAATGTAAATGTCCAAGGAAAATATGAGAAGGTTAAGGTGGCAAAACTCTCATTTTTTTAGCACTTCTAGTGCATTATGCACTACAATTTTTCTTTGCCCCTTTAAAATGTTGTGTGTCCCACAGATCTGGAAGATGAGGGACACAGTGTCCCCTGACCTTGGGATCCTAGGTGCAACACTGCATTAGAAATTGAACGTTGCTATTGTTCAACCCACCAAAATAATCAGGTTTTGAATTTTATATATGGAGTAAAAGTCTGACTTCAAAGAAACGTTGCCGCTGATTACAAACTTTAATAAAGGTGGCTTCAACATTCTCATTCGATGCAGTCAGTGATGTGTAATAACATTTGTTCTTCAACACGCATCTCTTTGATGTATCTAACTTCAGACAAATTGGGTTGTTTCACTTAGTGTACTTTACCTATGCAAATTAGCCTAATGGGCTCTTGCTCAGCAGTGCTCAAAGGATTTGACATGACACATCACCCTTGCTATTGTGAGCCAACTAAGTAAATCTCTGAAAGGTGTCTGTTTATCTCTGACTGCCTTACCTTATAATTGCCTCTGAAACAGCTGTATAAACTGCTCCTAGGATAATTTTACATGAGCTCTGAGCAAAACAGTTTACTGTTCATACATACCACAGATTACAGGCATATATCACGGTGGTCAAGAAATATATGTTTTTTTGTGTGCAAAGATTGCTGAAAATTGTGTTTTTTGAAACACGACCGTGTCAGGGGATTTGGGAGTCCACAATCGTGTTTTTTGCGTGACACATCGTGTTATGGAATGCCGAAGTAGGTTCAAGTTGGAGTTTATTTTTTTAACAAAACAAAGAAAAATACACTAATGTTGATAAAAGCGATTATGCAGCTTCATTTTGTTTAAAACACTTATCTTGTCTTTATTGACTTTGGCATTCCTCTGCTTCTATTGCATTTCAACCAACTGAAATGTATGTAAACGGAACTTGAAAAATGCGTCCACTTGCTTGTGTCAGAATTTGATTCCGTTAGGAAAAAGACATCAGAGTAAATATAGTCCAACTGAAGCAGTTAGACTTTAATTTGTGGAAAAGTGTCAAAATGGGCTGTCAAGTGTGTGAGATGTTCCTGAAAATGTGGCCTCTAGTTCCCGTCAGTCGACCGGGTATCACGCTACACAACGCCATTTATTAAAGTAGTAAGACATAGCACTGAAACATCTTAAATATCAGGGTGGACGTCTTACATTGTAGGACTAGTATTAAACACGAGGACTATTTAATTTGTTTAAGTACTAGTCCGAGTTTCCTCTGATCCTTCACACCCCAACATAAATGTCCAAATATCTAAAATGGGGTGTGAAGGGTCAGAGGAAACTCGGACTATTTAAGTACATGTATGGAACACCTTCAAAGTTGTTGACAATAAGCTGCTTCACTGGTACATATAGCCTAATTTTACTACCCCTATGACGAAGGAGCTAGAGCCTAATTTTACTACCCCTATGATGAGCCTAATTTTACTACCCCTATGACGAAGGAGCTAGGGGTACTAACATTATTATGTAATGGTGGGCGAAATATCGATTCGTGTAGATTTATACAGTAAAGTGGACGGGTGCAATATCCTCTTTTTTAAATCTTAGTTTTCTTCAATTTTGAATTTGTACTAGTATATTTCGAACTAGTACTCCACTTCTTTTTACACTTCCATACACGACGCATCATGATTTAACAGCAAACCGTTTCAAATGGGAACAGACCTCGAAAATACATAACATCTCATGTCCTCATCTCATTTACCATCGCTATCATCTAATTCAATAACTTCGACAATGTCATCCTCATTTATGTCGTCCTCGCTATCTAATTCTGCTGGCGGTATATCTTCTTCCATGATTGTTGTGCAATAATAACAGCGCACAGCTTTTTTCAGGACATATTTCTTATAGGAAAAAGAACCTAAAACACCGAAGCATTGCGAGTGATAGGGCGGCTCAACAATATATACACCAGCGCGATATGTCAAACAAGGACATAACAATTCGCTGACAACTGCGTCAGACTTCCGGTGCTCGAGAAATATGATATATTGGTTTGCCAAAACAACAAGAACCAAAGAAAAGTTAAGAAAGATAGCTGCACATTCTGATAACTATTTAATATACTAATGGTGATGGAAAATTATATTATTTTGTTGTTTTCATTACAGTATCTCACATACTCCAATATCTGTAATCAGAGCATCCAAACTATTTGATATACTAATGGTGACGGAAAATTATATTGTTTTGTTGTTGTGTGCATGTGGACATATTGATCAATTTCATTACAGTATCTCACATACTCCAATATCTGTAATCAGAGCATCCAGACAGACGCTCTTCATCATAGAGTTTGCAAAGGCGTCAGATACATTTTCATACAAGTATATCTTTTATAAAATTAAATTATTGTGGTATAAGTAATAATTGCTGCTAAATATAGGACTTTCTCAATAACATAACTCAAGCCGTTTTCCTTCAAGGAGACAAATCAGAAAATATTCCTGTTACCTCTGGCGTCAACATAATTGCGGTCTTAAACTAAACCTACAGTGCAGAAACCATTATTTTCCTATCAGACATACAATGATTGTGGCCTGTGAACTCTGGATCCCAAAGCCTATAGGTTTTGAAATTACCCTAAATGTAAGCCATCCACAAAGTTTTTTGTCTTCAACTTAAATGCAAGCCCTCAGCAAGCTTTGGTCAAGGTACATGGTCTAGAAATAAAGTTATAATGTAAAATAACATTTTTCTTATTTCAATATTCACAAACTCTGGTGAAGGTACATGGTTGAGAAGTAACATTCTTGTGCAGAAACCATTTTTTTCTTTCTTCCAGTCAAAGAGACCTTGAGTTCTGATCTTTTGAACCCAAAATTGATAGACTTTTTCCTTACCCCAAGTCCAAGCCATTCTCTAAGTTCAGTGATGTAGAAATTATGTTCTTGGGTGGAAATAATTTTTCTTCTTTCAGTTGCAGTGACCTTGACCTTTGACATTTTGTCCCCAACATCAACAGGCTTTTCTTCTTGCTCAAGATAAAGTCTTCCTCAAAATTTGGTTCAGGTCTGTGAAGTAGAACTAATGTTACTGTGAGGAAACAATTTATCTTCTTTCAGTCACAGTCACCTTGACCTTTGACCTTTGGACCCAAAACTCAATACTCTTTTTCATTATCCAAAGTGCAAGGCATCTGCAAAGTTTGGTTCTGGTCTATAATGTAGAACTAATGTTATTGTGCGTAAACCATTTTCTTCTTTCAGTCACGGTGACCTTGATCTTTAATACCCCAAATTGATAGGGTTCTTTCTTACCCCAAGTCAGTGACGTAGGAAGAAATTCTGCCACCCCCCCCAAAAAAAAAAAAATAATTCTTGGCCCCCTTCCCAATAAAAAAAAGTTGTTTCAAGGGAATTTTGTGCCCCCACTGGACCTGCCCCCACCCCGTGGGTTGCTTGATCAGTTGTTATGCCATTGCCCCCAAGTGCAAGCCATCCTCAAAGTCTGGTAACTGTAGATTGTGGAGAACTCGAGTTTATATGCGGAAATGAAACTGGTAATAGACGGCGGCTGGACAACAGAACATACTAGGGCGGGTGTATACAAATTTCTTCATCTATTCGAATGTCTTGATGACGTCATTTTTGTCTTGCCTGCAAAGGAGGCTTTGATGACCAAGTGACAATGTTGAGTTGCTAATTTTGATTCCAATGTATTGTTTTCTGTTCAATTACAGTAATTGATATCTGCATCCAGTCTGAAAAGCGCAAACTTAGCATCCTAACTGATAATCTCAAACTTAAAGTAGATTTTTATATACACTCTGCGGTTAGACTTGATGCTCCGTAAATTATTAGTTTTCTTATGTCCTTCTGCCAATTCTGAATTGAGATGCCTTACATTTTATAGAAGCACATTCCTTCCAAAATTTAGGAACTTTGAACCACAAAAATTGTTATTATGGTTGTTGTGCAGGGTATTGAAGATTGAGATCATATTTCAAGATCCTGTTGCACCTGCAGTGAGTTTTAAATGTCGGTGAACATACTTACGTAATACAGAAGCAGTAGACATTGATGTTTTGTTGGTAATGTCCAAGACACTAAATTGCTGGTCTCATGTGGGACCTACCCACAAAAAGCCGTGTGACACGATAGCAACTATCTGGTCAATGGTGTAGAATATTAATTACTGTTTCAGTCCATTACTTTTTCATTATTTTCCAGGGGTTCTAGTTTACGAAAATATGAGAGGTAATTCATAAATTTGAAGTAACAACCAGATCTGGATGGACACCAATTTTCTGTTTGTTTGTTTGTTTTGTGTTGTAGCAAATTAAACATAAATACTGCCAGTAATTCTTTTGTGATCCCTTATTTGTTGATGCTGTATGCTTTTTTTTTTTGAAACTCTGCCATATATAGTAAATTGACTTGTCATATATAGTAAATTGACTTGTCATATATAGTAAATTGACTTGTCATATATAGTAAATTATAATGGCACAAGTTCGGATAAGTTAATGGCAAGTGAGATGTTCTGTTTAAACCCGATCTGTAGTCTCTGTCAGTATTTGCAAAATATATAGAGCAATTCTCGTTTTCAAAGTGGTTGCTGACATACTGAATTTAATATTATTAATACTTTTGTTCGTCCAGAAGAGAAAAAAATACTTAATTTCTGTCAAGATAACTGTCCTGTTATCGCCAGTTTAGTCGATCACTCTGTAATGAGTATAGCTCTAGACAGACAAGGCGTGACCATTATTACTATGCTTTACAGCAGTTGTTCTTAAACTTTTTTTTCACAGACCACTTGACTATTAAAGACCATGTTTCATATAGGACATGAATGGAGATGGTGGTCTGCGAACCACAGTTTGAGAACCTTTGCTCTACAGAATATGTATGTCGTAAAGAGTTCGGCAATAGTATTATATCATGTCCTCCTATACATACCTAGATTGTTATATTGTAGCAACATGTCAGTAAGACAACATAAACATATACATTTGTCATCATGTCTACATAATCATGTTATCACATTGAAATCGGTTTCTCATATTGTAGACGTAAAAAGATGTTGTCCTGATCACATATGCTCCAAAAATATCTCGCCATGATGATAATTTAATACTTCTGTATTACCTATATATTGAGTTGTGCCGATGTTTCATTGGAGAATCTAGACAGTAAGATGGCAATGCATCGATATAAATATAATTTATGTTTTGGAAAAAGTAAACTATCAACTTATGTTATAGTTCATATTATCAAATCTTTCATGAAAAGTAAATGGGATACTATTCGCACCGACTTAGGGGCCCAGAAAATATAGTTGGATAACGAGACTCCAAACCCATTGTCTGTAACTTCGAAAGGCCATAGAAAGTGGCTGATCATGTGATACTACATGCATACCATCTACATTAGTTGGATCTTTGAATATTGATGCCAGTGATGGCCAATACGAAAGATTCTGATCATGCACACCGAACATAATCTTACAACTAGCCCCATGTAGGTAACAAGTTAAGGGGCTAATAACAGCTTCTTGCATGAGTCACAGTTTACATCCCAATTTCAAGGTACATGTACAACACCCCCATACAAGTGTTTACTTATGACTAGACAATTATAACTTGATATCATCATATCAGCCTCCAATACTATTAACACTTCCCTTATGGTTATTAGTAGGATAAAGCCTACTATAAAACTGACTATGTGTAATTGCAATTAATTATGATCACCAAGTTGTAGTATAATACTAAAATTAAGTAATTATCACTTTATACACAACAAAATATATACTTGAGAGAAGAAATGTTTAATACATGGCTTGTACGAAAATAAAGGTTACATGAGTATATTGCTCTCTCTCTCAATTCAATGCACGTCTCTAACACCTTGATCATCAATATTACATTTAGTTTGTTTTATAGGGTTACCTAGTCAAAGGTGACCTGCACGCTAAAAACTTTGTTTTCAGTAGGGTAGTAACTTTCTTCCAGGATGTAAAGGTCACACTGGGATCATTAATATGCAAATTGGTTAAATAAAAATTCAAGATGATTGATGTTTGGTATGAATGGAAGAGGGATTGGCGACAACTTCAGTATATATCCTGAATTAATAGCAAGGGCTTTACAACAAAACAAAAATCAAGGCGGTAAGTGGGTTAATTTGCAAATGAAGTTGTTGATTTCAAGGTAATGTTGTCCAACTTTTAGGATAATTGTAATGAGAAACAAAACCTTAAAACTTTGGCTAAGCCATCTGGATATCGTCCAAACATGACTGAATTTCATCAGGGTTGAGAGAAAGTGTGTGTGTGTGTGCGGGGATTGTGTGTGTGTGTGGGGGATGTTACTCCATCTTTCAACAACAAAAATTGAGTCTTTATCCAGTAACCAGTTCAAGATGGTGCAATTGGGGGTGTTGCAATGGCAGCTCCAAAGCGGTCTCTGTCTTTCGAACCGTCCGTATACAGGAAAGTATGGCTATGATAGGAAGCTCTGATTTCATTGAATTTACTCTGAAAATGGAGAGGATTTGTTGAGGACTTTTTCAACTGACAAAGATCAAATATAATTGTTGGGGTTGTTGATAACCAAAGTGCCGATTTTGGAACACAGATTTATCTAGTATTTCCAACAATTATTTTTGCTGTTTCTAAGTGAGGACGAATCCTTATGCCAAAAAGTGGAATGATGTTCGGCTTCTGAGAATACAAGGTTTGGTATTTGAGCCTAAGGACGATATCATAAGTGGGATTAAATGATTCAGAAGATAGTTTGGTAGTATACTGAAGAGCTAATTTCATTCGTCTGAGATAAAGTGATGGTTTGTTTGCCTCAACATTGCGACTTTCTAAAGGGGAAGTTCTAAATGCACCCAAAGTCCAAGTTCCTGACTGTGTATCCAGATCAAGCATCTGGATGTACGATTTACAAGCTGATCCCTGCACAATCGAACCATAATCAAGTTAAGACCTTACTAATGCCCTGTATAATTGGAGTAAGACCTTCCAGTCTGCTCCCCAATCTGTATTTGTCACAACTCTTATTAAATCCAGGGCTTTCTGACAATTTGCCCTGATGTATCCAATATGTGGAAGGAAAGTTAGTTTACGGTAAAAAATAAGCCACACAAATTTGGTCTCCTCCACCACATGACGAAGACAACCGTCAAGGTTGAGCTTTAGTCAAGCAACAGATAAATAATTACTTGGGCATATACTAAAAGAAATGCTTTTGTTAAGAATTTCCCTGTAGCAACTCAATGCATGTGACGCATTATTGATATCATGGCTCATGTTCAGAGCTTTTATGTATGGAGATCTAAGTACATGTAACGAGTTCGTTCAAGTTGTATTCGATTATTTTCACAAAACTATCGCTGGGTACATGATGTATCTGATCCTTATCAAAAAGAGTCGATCAACTGGGAACGTAAACAAGAGTCCCTTGAAGGGACTGACACTTGACTGGGCAAAAAGAATTTCCAGGAATTCAAGATAAGACCATTTCTTCCTTTTAACTGTCGAGTGTTGAAACCATCACTGATATTCTTTAGCGATAACAAGATTTTTAAATTATCTGCTGTGGTACACATACTGGATGTCAGCTTGGCATCATTTTCATTTAGGACAATGTAGATATCATTAGAAGTCTTTTGATGAAAACCCCATGTCATAATGATCATCCATTCAGGGGGAGTAGTGACAACAAGATTTTTAAGACAGTCAACGTGGCAGCCATACTGGATGTACGACTGGCACCATTTTCATTTTAGACCAACTAGGTATCATACGAAGTCTATTGGTGAAAACCCCATGTTGATATTGCTATCCATTTAGAGAGTTGAAAAGATAACAATATTTTCAAGATATGACTTTCCATTCAGGAGGAGTAACAATAACAGGATTTTCAAGATCACTGCTGTGGCGGTCATATTGGACATCAGATTGGCACCATTTTCATTTCAGACCAAATGGACATCATAAAAAGTCTTCTGGTGAAAACTCCATGTCAGCATGACTTTCTGTTCAAGTAGATTTGTGATAAGAGTTTTAAGATGGCTGCCATGGTGGCCATATTGGATGTCAGATCAGCACCATTTTTATTTAGGACCAGCTTGACATCATAAGTCTTTTAGTGAAAACTCCATGTTGATATGACCATCCATTCAGGAAAAGTAGCGATAATAAGATTTTTAAGATGGTTGCCATGGCGGCCGTGTTGGACATCAGATTAGTACCATTTTCATTTAGGGGCAACTAGACATCATAAGAAGTCTTTTAGTGAAAACCCGATGTTGATATGACCATCCATTCAAGAGAAGTGCACATAACATGATTTTCAAGATGGCCATTATGGTGGCCATATTGGATGTCCGAGCAGCACCATTTTCATGTTAGAACCAACTAGATCATGGGATGAATGTGTATGTAAAGCTTTAAGGCTATCCTCCAAGTAGTTTAGAAGGACTAGCAATAACAAACTTTTGCTAACGGATGAACGATGTACAACAGACCATCCCATAAACTCTTCTGGTCTATAACTAGTAGAGCTAAAAACGAAGTGCCTTAACAGATATACAGAAAGATAATTGGAATGAGAGCTATTCTGCTTCCAAAACAATGAAACTTCAGAAATCAAGCCTTATTTAGTAAATGCATGTCATAAAAGTCAACAGAACAAGCTATAGATGCATTGAATGAAGGGAAGGGATGATTCTTCATGCCACTGATAGATATCTGTTACAATCAGTCAACTGCAAATATATGGATGTTTTAGTGATATTTATAGCTTCTGAATGATACTGAATATTCAGACTTGAAATATGTACTGGAATAAAGGAATGAGACAATTCATCCCACTTATCTCATGCAGTGGAGGCAATACGATTGGTCAGTTTCTCAGGCAAGAAAACAGTTTACAATATACTCTGTATTAACCAGAAACTTAAATTGACTGCCAAGCAGAGGTTCTGTACAATCATGTGGAGCTGGTTGTAAAATTGCATCATGTGTAAATGAAGAAAAAATGATCACACAAATTCAATTCAATTCAACCACTTCAAACAAAAAAAAAAGATGCTGAATATGCTTTCTTGGGGACAAAAATCTCTGTATCGAAATTGGATATTTTAACAGTATATATATATATACATATATATATATATATATATATATATATATATATATATATATATATATATATATATATATATATATATATATATATGTAAATAAAATTTGATTTTGCATAAGTTCAGTATTTTTCATGCCATGTAAAGGTACAAATTGGTTTGACAAAGAGAACACACAAATATGTAAATAAAATGCAATTCTTGTCTCAAAACATTTTATTTCAAATTGTCCAATTGGATTTTACAATTAAATAATAATCAATCAAAGAAAGAATTAACAAACTATTTACAGAGCAAAATGCACAATATATTTCAGTACCTTACACCTGATAACCTTATCACACGTAAATTTTGTCAAAGAAAGACTACATCACTTTATAACATCTTGAAAACAGTACAGCGTCTATCATCCAAGCTTGGACAAAGACCACAAGAAAATTAGTTTTGGGGTGGACTAAACATCACTAAACTTTTATTGGCATAAAATTTTCCAGAATTTTACATGGAAAGTAATCCATAAATAAAGTCAAATCTGGATAATAGAAACATTCTGCATATTTATTAAATTATCAAGGATCATATATGCTCATATTTATGTGTGCTTAGCAACAGTACAATACAGCACAATACAGTACAATACAGTCCTACCCACTTATATCGACATCACTTATGTCGACAAGCCGCCTATGTCAACAAAAAAGCAAAGTCCTGGTCCCTTGGTCTACTATTACTACCAAATTTGTCATGCTTATGTCGACGTCGAGATAAAAAATAAACGTACATGTCGACAGAAGCCCTTGGTCCCAGCTTGAACAAATCCTTTGTTTTCTAATCATTTATGTCGACAAGCTGCCAGTTCCGACCCATACTTTGTTCAACAATTAGTTGATCTTGCCCCCAAGCTTTAATTTTGCCGCCTTATCATTTATGTCGACAAGCGGCCAGTTCCGACCTGTACTTTGTCCAAAAATTAGTTGATCTTGCCGCCAGTCATTAATGTCTCGGTGGATTAAAAACAGGCTTTTGTTTGGTCCTATAAAGTTGGCCTCTCGCGGCGACTTAAATAACACATGTACCCTTCATCAAAGCAAGCCGGTTACAATGTTCAATAAAAACAATCCACTCTTCATTAAAAGAGAAATCATCACCAAACTTGAATAAAAGCAATGAAATCTGATCGATTGTTGCATTTTCCAAAGTGATCGGTGATTAAAAGAGGTTTATTGTGCTGTGAAAGTTTCCTTTTTAACTTTATTTATGTTTACGATGGCTACCAATGGCAGCGTAAAACGCAGATTAAATTTACAGTCTCTCAAAACGAAATAACTGGCTGTTAAGGAAGTTGAAGGTAGGGCATCTCGCAAATATGTGTGTGAAAACTTTTTACTTAAACATAACACCCTGTCAGGATGGATGATAAACCAACAAGTTGTTCTCCACCTTATTTATTTTTTTTTTTTTTTTTACTGGTGGCGGACCAGTAAAAAAAAAAAAAAAAAGGAGGAGAACAACTTGTTGGTCTAGATGAATGAAAGCTGCTGAGTCTATAAAGAAAGGCTACGTTGAAGGTAAATTAATCATATCAGCCGCATATCTCTTGTTCAATTGTATGTACTTTTTACGATGACTTCCGTAAATAAATACATGTTTTCATTTCCCTGTGAATAGCCCCATCCCCTTGGTAGCCTCAATAAGATGGGAACATTGTTTCAGGCTGACCAAAATCTAGGCCAATTTAAGTACATGTACATGTACTTTGTAGCATGTAAATAACAACTATGCAGCCATGTGCTACTGGCAACAATGATTGTCGTAGTGAATTGTGTAGACGTGTTAGATCAAATGAGGACAACCATTCTTTATTCATGTGTTTCCTATCAGGATGTGACCGATGCATACATTTTCTAACATGAGACCCGTACACGAATTCATGGATCTTTCATATACATGCAATTAACGCATTGTGGATTTTATTACACAAAGGTAACCAAATGTAATTTGTCAATATAGACGTGTATTTCACGCTGGTTTTGTTGTCATGTACTCAAAATTTCCATTGTTTGTTTTCTCAAAGTGTAAATCCTGCTCACTGACGACATGTCCCCCCCCCAACACTTATCTCGACATCCGCTTATGTCGACAATATTTCCTCGGGCCCGAGGATGTCGACATAAACGGGTAGGACTGTACAGGACAATTCAGTACAATGCAAATTTATTTACAATTCTGATATAAACTCTCATTAACAAGAGTTTAAAACATATTACATAAAGTCAATTGATCAAAAAAAGGGATGATAGAAGAAAAGGCAGTACACAACAAAAATATGTACTGAAAATAGAGTATCATTCTAACAAAATATGTTCTGCAAATAGAGTACCAATCTTACAAAATATGTACTGCAAATAAAGTACCATTCTAACAAAATATGTTCTGCAAATAGAGTACCATTCTAACAAAATATGTTCTGCAAATAGAGTACCATTCTGACAAAATATGTTCTGCAAACAGAGCACCATTCTAACAAAATATGTTCTCATTCTAACAAAATATGTTCTGCAAATAGAGTACCATTCTAACAAAATATGTACATGTACTGCAAATAGAGTACCAATCTCTCTCAAATGGGGAGGAATTTTATGTCCTAGATTTTGTATTTCTTCTGCTTTTGAGTATATATATGAAAGATTCTGCATGATTTATAATGTTTGCAATTTGTCACAAATCTTAAAACTTATCCTCTACATAACTGAAAGACTCAAAAATGACATCCAAAAAATGCAAAACTACAAAAAAATATAATGAAAAAATCTGATGTAGAAATTTTGTCATATTACAGTATCTCTACATATCTCTATCATTCCTTTCTTGTTCTTTCTCTGTCTGTCTCTCTCTAGAGCCAGTTTTATATTCTTTAAAGAATATTGTACCAGACTAAGTAATTAGTGATTTGATGACTTTTATTTTCATACTCTTTCAACCTTTGACTACACCTTTTTTATAATTTAAATGTTTAAAAAAAATATAATCATTATGTCATGTTTTATATAACCATCTACGATATTGCATTATCAACCTGATACAACCTTTATCCTTTATGCTTGGGATGACTTTTATATATATATATATATATATATATATATATATATATATATATATATATATATATATCTATATATATATATATATATATATATACACACATATACATACACACACCTGTTCAAACACATTCACTTTTTCAAACATCAGAATTGCATATCCCACTTTAAAAATTCTTTACCTTTTACATGATTGTTCTGGGCTACATCAAGCAAGCACCAACTGAATCTAGCCTTCATGGTAACAACAGATAAGAAACAAGTTCTAGTCAGGATAGTGTACAAGCTATCCAATTTAATCCAACCTTTCTTATGCTAACTTTTTTCGTCCAGGATAAAATATTGTGATGCTGCCTGTGAAGTTTGGTCAATTTCTGTTCAGCAGTTTTTAGAGTTATTTAACATTTTTAGTCTTGTGTTCCAATTCTGACAGCTTCAACTGGATACAAAATGCTTCAAATATACATTGATTAATCCAGTGCAATGTTTTATGTACCTTTTGGAAAATATTCATACAGGAGACATCAAATATTTTTAATTACATTAAATGTTCTTTTTTCACTCTTTTTGCAGATACATATTCTAAAATCTGTGCTTATTCCACATCTTCTCTTCAACTTGTTTATGTTATGCTGTTTCTTATTCTACTTCTGTCCTTAATGCTCAGGTTCAAACATGTACATGTTCATACAATACAAAGTATTTATTAACCAAGTATAAAGTGCTTTCACATCATTAAATACCCTTCTGTGACATAGCCTTGTTGGAAAATACAACCTGACAAGGTGTCCTTCCTTATAATAATAGTCATTTTATGGCCGCTATGAGCAGTGTTATGAAGAAGGTTTGGTGTTTTATGAAACAGCAACACAAGTAGGTTATTTATTTAGTGCCAAGACAATTGAAGTGAAGTGCCTTGCCCAAGGACACACTATGGGAGCCAACCCAGACTGATTTGATGGTGGGATTCGAACCCACACCCATTTGGTCACAAGTCCAGCATTCTAACCACTAAGCCTGTACTATGCATATAGCATGAGCATGAACACTAATACTAGAATTTATACATATCATGCACACAATCAGCTGGTCTGTACTTAATGAAGATTAATTGCATGCCGTCCTTCTCCTGTCATATTGTAAGAATTATGTAAAATTGTGTAGCATTGTTTGTTTTTAAAAAATTTATAAAAACTGTATCATCAATGACACTTTACATCATGACACCAATCTCTCCAATGCAATGTGTGATGCTATGTTGATACAACATGACAGGGACATTCAGGTTAACCAAAACATGAATCACAAATGCAGAGAAAAAGGCGAGTTGTCTAATGAAAACGGTATAATACACCATACTCCTCAGTGGGTTATCTCCCTTGGGAAGGATAATAACACTGCCACAAAGCTGTAAATTTGGTGGTAAAATGCCACCTGGAGAGACCCAAATGCTTTAATGAATTCATAATGCTCAATTTACATTGCATTTGCTGCAATTTTTCTCTACAATGGCTTTAGTACGGAATGGGGAGATTTTACCTGATGCATAGGTGGAAAAAGTAAGGAATTCTTAACTTGTGGTGATGGAGTAGAGAGCTGACAATGTTACATGGTAGAAGGTGGCTGACATCACAATACATTAATAAGGTCACAGTGAAACTCATCTGAGCTGCCATACACAGTCTGGTTCTTTTTCCTTTGTTTTTGATTGGATTTCAATCTGTGATTTTAGATCTACTGTAGGATCCAGTTAATGTGCTCTTGTACTAATGCACGGAGGTGATGTACTAAGGTTTAGATGACCCAGGTGTCAGAACAGCCTTACAGCAGCAATATATTCTGAAGGAGTATGAGCTATGGGGATTATGACACAAGAGAAATTTGTGGCTATGTTACACTTTAAGTTACATTGGGCAAGTAGAAAATTTTTCCAACAGAGAAATGACACCAAGGAGTGATATTTTTTCTGATTTTCTTTTTAATAAAACTTATAAATATATGATAAATATAAAAAAGCTAAAAATAAAAAAATGGCTATGATATGCATCACATTGTTCTTCCCATGTTTTTTTAAAGGCATGTTGGGCTTCATCAGTTCAGATCATATGGTCTATGTTTGCTATAATTAGAATTGTGTTTTTAAATGGCTGGACTTCCAATCAACAAAATAATTAAAGGCTAATTGCTTGATTTTTTAATTATCACCATTGTTGCACCATTGTATTCATGCATATTGTTGTTTTAAAAGTAATTTGATGAATAATATAAAACCAAAGACACGTAAAATGCCCAATAGGCAATGTACAGCATTTTGTGTAAAGTATTATAAATAATGTCACTTTTGAAATAAAGGAATGCTGGGTGATTGAAGGCATGTCACTTACTAGGGGACTAAAGGCATATCAATGTGGGCCAAACATGCCTAAAAGACCTGGGGAAAACACTGCATCACATCAAAGGACTTTGTCAGTACAAATTATCACATTCATTTCAACCTGGAACTAACATACTGTAGGAATTGAAAACTGCATTAAGTTCCATATCGACCATTCCCTATTCATATGCAAATGAGGTTGCAATTGATTTGTTTCACCCCAATATTAAGGAATATCATCAGTAACTTTGACTATCTATATTTCATTCTCACAGATGGAATGGGACTATTGTGCCCTTCTGCATTATTAGTATTTATAAGGAATTCCTTATAAATTTATTCCAGCAAGATTTACTCCCCTTGAGTACTCTTCTTTTCAAATGAGGAAAAACTTTCTTTTATTCAAGAACAGATTCCTAACAAACTTTATATTTTATGGCTGTGAAAGGATTTGTTTCTCATTTTATTGAACTTTGAAAATAGTGATTCAATTTATTTCCTTTGAAATTAAATTTAAAGTCAACTATTATCGTTAAGTTCTTGTCTGTTGCTAGACTTTTCATTATCTATTTAAAGCTCATTGTATGAGATATGGGTCAACATTATGATGTCACAATGAAAACATTTGTGTATGCATCCAATTAGAGCAACAGTTTCATATATTTTGAATGGAGATACTGGGTTTGCCCAGTTTTCAGAGACAAACTAGCGGTGACTATGCCCTCAGGATATAAATCCAAGCTGTGTTAGGTTCAATACTCTAGTCAGCTGTAACATTGTTCTAATGAAGGAGATTTGTGTTTTCTACAATTCCTATTCTAAATTAAAATATTTTTGAATTTTACTTGAATTTATATCAATGGAAATGCCAACATCACCCCTCCGTTTTTATATATTTTTTCTCATTCATAATTGATAAAAACCAAGACATCTTCAGTTAAAAGATGTCATATTTCTACCCACATGTAAAATATGATTTTAAATTAAAAAGTATATAAAGTGGGAGAGAAACTTTTTTATTTTTCATCAAAAATAATAGCAGTGCATTTTCAATGTGTATGGAGTCTAAGAATTTAAGTTTGATTATTGTATCACATATAAAGAAGCAGTAATGTGCTTTACAAGAGTTAAAGCAGGCATGCGCAACCTATGGCCCACAGGTCGCATCCAGCCCAAGACTTGGTTTTATCCAGTTACATTTACATCATATGGGTACATTTAAAAATCGCTATCCAGCCTGCATCCTGGTGGAAGATGCAAATGCCTGAGTTAAAGTACTGATCAAGAGCAAATGTTTTAAAATTTTAAAACTTCAACTTTCACCTCTCTTTTTCAAAATATGTAAGATAAGCACCATTTTCATTTAGGACAAACTAGATACATGTACTATTAGAAGACTTTTGGAGAAAACCCAATGTCAATATGAACATCCGATTCAGGTGAATTAGTGACATGATTTTCAATATGTTCACTGTGGCAGTCATATTGGATAAATTACAACAGCTGTAAACATGCTTGTTGATTAGCTCTGAAACAAATTTCTGAAAAAAAAGTTTTCTTTCAATAATGTTACCATGCATTACATAGTAATTTTAAACTTAGAGAACAATTTGCACAAATCTGGACGAAAATAGTGACATTTGAACTATTTTACCTTGTACTGAGGTTCCTCTCTATAACACAGTTCAAGGGAGCCACAAAAGTGTACTGTGTTATAGGTGAGGCCACTTTATACTAAAAGTAAATTTTACATGGAAAAATAGAATTCAACCAGTGTAATGGAATCCTTATCATACCTGTGTTATATCAGGGACCATGTTATACTGAGGTGCTTTATAGTGGGATCCATGATTATACCCATGTTATATCAGGGACCATGTTATACTGAGGTGCTTTATAGTGGGATCCATGATCAGACCTGTGTTATATCAGGGACCATGTTATAGTGAGGTGCTTTATAGTGGGATCCATGATCATACCCGTGTTATAGCAGGGACCATGTTATACTGAGGTGCTTTATAGTGGGATCCATGATCAGACCCGTGTTATAGCAGGGACCATGTTATACTAAGGTGCTTTATAGTGGGATCCATGATCAGACCCGTGTTATTGCAGGGACCATGTTATACTGAGGTGCTTTATAGTGGGATCCAATGCAATGACATTTTACAAATTAAAACTTGTGTCTGTTATCCCATGAAAACTATGAGGGTACCCAATCATGATGACTCAAAAACAAATGAATTCAACACTCCAGAAGAGATAAGACAATTCACAAATGGCCCATGAGAAGACTTGCCAGCGGTCAAATGGAATCTTGAATATACTGATGGCTGTTGGCTGACAGGTGAAACTTTCTGATTCATCAATCCTTAAACCTGGATGGTACGTAAATATGAAAACCTATCTCCTTTAAAATTTCTTCAATTTCTTCTTAACAAATTCTGTGTTTTTTTTCATATTTTCTTCTTTATAACAAAAAATGTGGTTCAAGTAATGGTATTTTTTAAGAGGCAGAATTTTCATGTCCTCGTGATGATGATGATGCTTTTTTCAGTTCATAAGAGGCTCTGGCATCAGCCATTTCTTCATCAGCTATTCGTTTCTTAGCTTTCATGATTTGCACTCTGTTACTGTCCACTTTCTTCCTGGCCAGATAAAATGCAAACAGTCCTCCAGATATGATAAACGTCCTGTAATGAGATATACATATAGTCAGTGATGGATTACCCAACATGCAGACTAAGCATGTGCTTAGGGCACCAGCAAAGCAGGGGCACCAAGAAAAAAGAAAAAAAAAAAAGATTTTTATTATTATTTTATGGTTAATGTAATGTTTTCATTTTGAATTACAGGGGCAGGGGGGGGGGCACCATAATCTTTTCAGTGTATAGGGCCTCTAAATGTGTTAATCCGGCCCTGCATATAGTATTAATAGTATATCTTGATAGGAATGAAATGTCCATTTGACCTTCATTAGGAATAATATTAAAGTCCAGTCCACTGGATAAGAAGGCATAGAGGTATGCATGCATTGTTAATGCAGAATGCACAGGAGATATTTCCTCCAGACCAATGAAGAAAAATGCATACATACCAATACTTATTTCCCAAGTGGATTTGGCCTCAATAAATGCAGGGCATTCTTGTCAAGCTACAGTAGTAGTAATAGTAGTCACTGCTGATTCTAAGGACTAAATTCAAAGTACTGTGTTCCCTCTTTATGCTTATGCTATTTGAGACATAAAAGTGACCCGTGTTATAAGTGAGGGAGCCTTATACATAGGGATGTGTCAGCAAGACTATCTCATGATAGTATATTAAAATATAAAATTTTATTTAATGATGTGAGGTCAAATTATAATTGTTTTCATGAGTAAAAACTAAAATAAAGTGAAATAAATTAAGTACCAATGATAAAACAAAATTGTGACCAATTCCTTAATGTATTTATCTGGGCTGAAGCTACTGTATTGTCTGCAAAGTGCCTTCCTGGGTACCATGTAGGTTTAAATGGAACAGCCCTAAGTATAAAAATAACTTAAATAAAAACAATAATTGTCATTTTCTTAAGAACTTAAAATTTGCAAATAATTATTAAGAAAATGTTTTCTGTACAAAAATCTAGAGTACAAAAGAATAATTATATTTTTGGAATGATGGGGTATTACAAATTTGCGAGTATGAAAAATTATATATAATACAGTAATAACTACGAGTTCTTACGACATATACTCTAACTGTTCCAATGTTCGTGTGCTGTGATCTTAAAGGTGAAGAAAACTAGAGAACAACATTTATCACTCCCTATAATGCCATTTAGGGGAGTCATACAAGTTTACCATAATATATATATAACATTGCCTTATACTGGAGTAAAGTATATAAAAAAATATTCAACCAGTATAATGGAATCCATGATCTTATCCATACTGTGAGAGGGGTCATGTTATACTGAGTTACTTTATAATGAGGGGCCACTGTTTAAGGAAACCACCAAACTTAGACTAAAGACTACTTACCCTTGCACATGACAGAACTAAAGATCAAACCTGGGAAATATAGATAACTGATTAATCATTAAAGCTTGTCCATATAAAATCCTAAACGATGGACAAGACAGTTGAACACTCACTTATCCATTTATTGTGCAAATGCAGGAACACTCACTCACCCATTTATTGTGTGAATGCAGGAATAAAAGTTACCTATAATTTAACTAGAAATGTGTCCATATGACACATACGCAATTCAAGTGCAAAATGCTACGTCAAACAGAGGCCATAACTCCATTAAATCTGGTCAAAAATCGAACTGGACCTAAATATTCTAAATGGAAAACCTAATTCAACATTCAGTTTCAATCCATAAAGTCCTTTGAAAATTTACTAAATGGAAATGAAATTCATGACAGATGTGATATAATGTGATATGACATGACAGACATGGATAAACAAATTGCCCCTTCATGTGATGTGATGTGACATGACAGACATGAATAAACTATATGCCCCTTCATGTGATGTGATATAATGTGATGTGACATGACAGACATGAATAAACTATATGCCCCTTCATGTGATGTGATATAATGTGATGTGACATGACAGACATGAATAAACTATATGCCCCTTCCATAAATAGGATGAGGGCATAATACAAGAGTCCCTCAAAGACTTATGCTATACTGGCTGAAAAGAATTTCAAGGAATCCAAGATAAGACTGATTCATTATTTTTAATTACTGAGTGTTGGCAACATCTCTGATATTCTTGAGGGATAACAAGATTCTGAACATAGCCACCGTGGTGGCCATATTGGATGGCCCCACCCCTGGAGTCGTAACCTGGAAACCGTTGAGATCCTCATTCAAAGGTACTGCAGTGGCTCAGCGGTTAGGGCAGTGGACTCATGACCAGAAAGTTAGGGGTTTGATTCCCAGCATCTGATCACCTGGATCATTATAATATGTGTGGATCTCACTCATAACTGAACTCATCTGAGATCTTGATGATACAAGTTTACTTAGCAAGACTCATCAAAATCTGTTTAGAGAAATGGTCTCAAGTGTTCACAAGCTCAGCCAATCAATGCAAGATCACCTCATTAATATGTGTGGATGTCACGTTTAATCAAAGTCATCTGAGATCTTGATGATACATTGTTCCAATTAATGCAAAAATGTATGTGAATCATGCATTAACAGCAGTTGGCATGTACAAAACATCAGCCTTATAGATGCAGTTCAAATATAGAAAGTGAAGAAGGATGCATGCACTAAATTAAGTCCAAGAAGTGTATTTGCAGGTGGACATCAGTGTTACTAAATTTCTACCAATTTCTCAATAATAGCAAAGAAAACCTGACCAAACATGGCTGATGTGTGAAAATAAACAAATTCTGGAGTGGCATGTAGGATTTATGACTTACAAATTAATGGAGACAATGGTATTCCTTTTTTTTTATTAAAGAAAAATAAGACTAACTTCATTCTGAGGAAAAAAGAACACAAAGTTTTTATAATATTTGGAACTGTTAAAAAACTTATAACTGAATCCATCTGTACATTAGCATTACTTTTCAGAAGTGCTAAATGCAAAGAAGTTGTGAAATTGTTATATATTTGCTAATTTATTTTTGTGTTATTACATGTATTTATTGCTTTACCAGGTACTCTTGAACTTGATTAGTTTAGCATTACATCATAATGACATTGTTGTACCATGCAGATTCAGCATTTACAAACGACTTATTTTTCCAAAAATGTGACCATACTAATTTTGAAAAGATATCAGTGAGGTTTTCTGAAGATTCAGTATTTATGATTTACATTGGTGGTAACAAATTCCAATCTTTGTTCTTGGGAAAAAATAAATTTTCCAGTTTACATTGGTTTAATTGTTTCCAAGATGACTTATTTAATACTGAGGTCATACTTCCTGGGGTTCAGTCATATTTAGATGTACATGTAACAAACCTGGCTGCTCACCTTGAGATTTTTTCCATTTCATCCTGTAAAACCTGGAAATGGGAGTCCAAAACTGTAAATGCATATTCTAAAACAGGTCTAACTAAACCGTTGAAAGCTAATTTTTCTTTTGCAATTTGTGGGCAAAATGATAAGCCGTCTTAAAATTTACTTTGGTGCATAATTATTTAATTTGAAGGTTCTATTTCACATCATTAGTAATTGCGCCCCCAAAATATTTTTTCGAGATTTTCTAAAGAAGTACCTTTTGATGAATATGTCATACTGGTTTTATGGCATTTCATTCTTGTCGTTCGCATTCTGATCCATTTTTTAGGTTGCAATGCAATGTAATGCAATCATACTATTTTATTTTCTTCACGATGTGCACCCCTAATATTTGTGTTGTACTCCCAATTTAGTGACCTAGCAGGTTCAAAACCCTTCAAACCCAGAAAGTAATGGGAATGCTGTGATATATATGTAAGCTTACATTCCAAATCTGACCAAAACCTGATTAGAGATATGGCCTCTAGAGTGTTCACAAGCTCCCAATCAGAGCAAAATCACCTCATTAATATGTGTGGATGTCGCTCATAACTGAACTCGTGACATCTTCAAAATATAAGCTTACATATCAAATCTGCTCAAAATCAAATTAGATATATGGCCTCTAGAGTGTTCACTAGCTTAATCAATCAAAAGTAAGATCACCTCATTAATATGTACGGATGTCACTCATAATCAAACTCATCTGAGATCTTGATAATATAAAGTTATATATCAAATGGTATCAAAATCTGATAAAAAATATTGTCAAGAGAGTGCTCATAAGCTCAGTTAATGAGATGCAAGATCACCTCAATAATATGCATGATATCACTCATAACTGAACCCATATGAGATCTTGATGATATAAACTTGCATACCAATTCTGATAAAAAAAATCTGATAAAAAAATTGGCCTATAGAGTGTTCACAAGCTCAGCCATTCAACTACAAGATCACCTAATTAACATGCATGGATTCTGCTCATAATCGAACTCATCTGATGTCTTGATCGTATACACTTATATACCAAATCAAATCAAAATTGGATCAGAAATGAAGACTCTAGAGTGCTCACAAATAATTGACCCCTCACATCACAACTATCAAACTCTTACATTCTAGGACAATGACTATGGACACTTTCATGATTTACATTGCCCAATTAGTAATTACAAGACTTTATTCTTGAAAAGCACTACTCATATTCTTTGAGATACAGTAATCTCCTTAAGTCCCCAGAGTCCGCACAACCAAATATGGTAAAATACACTGCTCCACAACTATGGAAAGATTTGCCTAAAAAACTGCAGTGTGCTACCTCTCTTAATGCCTTCAAATCTCCTATTGAGATTCAGACAGGTAAATCCTGCAGATGTTCTTTCTGTTCTGCTTCATGCGGTTAGATTTTCTTTTTTTCTTTATAGCTTAATTTTGTCTTTGGAAACTTATAACAATTCTTTTGCTGCCGTCCCTCTAGTTCTTCCATGAATATCTCTCAACTCCTCTGCATGCCTTGTATATTATGGCTGCTGTATATTTTATACTTAGTTCTAAGCTCTGTATATATTTGTAGTTAATACTTGTTGTTTTATGTAGCTATTTAGTTACATCTATGTCTAATTTATCAATAAAAAGAGTGTATACCTACATGCCTTTTGATTGTTTGAACTGCTTCTTTGCTAGAATGTTTATATTCATTGTTATGTCTTTAAGAATTATTAGTTTGAATCTAATGTTTAACTGTGGTATCCGTATACATTTTTAGTGTTTTGTATCTTACTTGGAGCAGTGGTGGCTCAGTGATTGGCATGCCGGACTCACGACCAAAAGGGTGTGGGTTAGAATCCTACCATTGGACCAGCCTGGGTCTGCTACCGTTATGTGTCCTTGGGCAAGGCACTTTAATCCAATTGCCTTGGCACTAAATAACTACTTGTGTTGCTGTGCCATAAAGCACCAAACCAAACCAAACTAATTATATCTTAGTTTTGGTGTTAGTTTATCTTAGCTTTGGTGATAGTTTTAACTGGTGCCGTTTTATGTCTGAAACTTCTAAAATTAGTTTGATGTTTTAAGTAGTCAATGCATAATTTACATGTGATTATCTGTATGTGTTGGTTTTTAAGATGTCTCATTGTTTCTCTTGTTGCAAAATTCTGTTTAATAGCCCATTAGGGTTAATGTTGTTTGTTAAAATCTTGACTTGACTTTACTTCATTGACTTGACTTGACCATGATGATGACAAAAATAACCAGAAAAACTTTTCCCACAATGTGTCCCACGTGGACCCATGGCCCCACCCAATGGCAGGTGTAATATGGTACTGAGGAAATGAGGAGTGCGTGATTAATCCATAGGGTGAGGTACTAAGCTACAAATGCTCCAAAATAAAATAAAACTTGTAGCTGTTCACACGCACACACACGGACAAATCAGACGTTACATGGCCCCGGCTCAAAGGCATCAACATTAATTTTACAGGCTTTTACAATATTTCACGTACACATTTTTATGTCATCAGACTAAAAGTGACAAAACCAAGGTTTCTATTACTGTCGACAACTGGGTATAGTGTACGTGCGGTAAAGTTATTGAGCGAGAAAAAAAAGGGTAAAGTGCATTATATTCGATAAAAAAAACAAAGGATATTTATCCTGTATTAAATCACTACAATTGCACATATTCTGTATCAGTACCATGCAATCCCAACTTTTTGCACCATCCCTATCGCCATGGTTAGATAAGTACTATATATGTGTGCCGTAATTTCGAGGATGAGACGGTAATATTAATTGTAATTCAAAATCAAGCATCGAAATTTGATTCCGGAAACAGCTTAAATTATGAAATTTTCTTGTTTCCTTATCTGTTTTTCTTTAGTCTGCTTTCTATTTTTTTTATTCGCCTTCATATTTGTCCTAATTTTGTCTACCTTCGCAGTTATGTTGGGTGGAAGGTCTTTCCACCTCAACATACAGTGTTGTATAGCTTATCATCGTGCCTTTAACGTAAATTTTAACGCGTTTGTTATAATATTGTGAGAATCTATTCAAATAACCATAGAAAGTGTTCAACTATATCTACTTCATTTAATCATCGTTAACAAAATTTGGGCATTCATGTACATCAGTTCAGAATTACCATTTTTTCGAGCTTGTGTGTAAGTTTACTTATTTTCGGAAGGGTATCCATTATTCAGGACACTGACTATAGAGTCACGACGTGGCATATGACCGGAATGTGCCAGTTAGGCTAAGGTATGGTTATTATTAGTTTATTGCGTTTCCGTGTTTTTGAAATAATAATAATAATTAAAAAAAAATAATTGAAAAATGATATTTTCCCCCGTTCATTCTATATGCAGTTTGTGCACTTACATTACTGCTTGCTTGTTCTTTACCATATAAATACATGAATCAAGAGAGAGAGAGAGAGAGAGAGAGAGAGAGAGAGAGAGAGAGAGAGAGAGAGAGATTTAAAAACAGACACTGCTGAATGGATACACATTTTATTATAATAGATCAATGTCTTTTGATGTAGAATATATGTTTATTATGAAATAACACTGAAACGAAAAAGTCCATAGTGAATATATATTTCCAGTGAAAATTGTTCTTACGTTAAGAACCCCACATGATTAAAACCAGATATTTACATTGGCTTTGCCATTGTATAAATTCCCAAAGTGGGTTTTCCTGTTCAAAAAATGTAAACAAAGTCAACATGTGATCAGCGGACCTATCTTTAGCATAAGTCTGACACAAATAAGGCATTAGTCAAAATATAGATTTTCCTGCTGATTTTTTTAAAAAATTACATGAAATTACCAATTTAAATCTCATTTTGTCTGATTTTACTTGTTAAATACTTACTGTCACTCTTAAGAACGCTTGCGACACAGTTGATGACGTCATTATCTCGAAACAAGCACGTTAGGTCATGAGAAACATGGCGCACGATTCAAGAAAGTTACGAAGTTTGGAGGGTCGACGATATTATTGTAAAGGTAATGAATTTAAATTGCAATTACTATAAAAAATGTAGTAGTTGATTACAAATACAATTACTCTGTCACACTGAAGTAATCAATTACAATGACTTTTTTTAAATCCGGGTAATTAGATTACAATTAAATTACTTCTGCTCAGCCTGTCACAACTCACAGTTCTCATTCGTTAATTCACGTTTTGTACAGAACAATGTTCTTTGAAACTAAGAGTTCAACATAACACATTGAAAACAATATTGTAGAACTAATTTCACAAAATTTGAAAACAATTCTTTTTTTTCTTTTTTTTTTTTACAATAGAACAGTTTCTAAAATGTATAACGAGATCAAAACAAATTAGTAATTGTAATTTAAAAGTAATTTAGAACTTTGCATTACTTTTCCAGAATTTGTGATCAATTACAATTACTAATTACTTTTTTGGGCAGGAATTGATTACAATTACAATTTTATATTTCAAGTAATCAGTTACTTAATTGATTACTTTAATAATTCATTACTGTACAACACTGAACATACATGCAACTGTAGAAGTAGTAGTAATCCGGAAAATCATCCCCCTCAAATCTATGTTGATACTGATGGACTGATTATAGATTTGGGGGATAATTTATCGGACTATAGTAGTAGTAGTAGCAGTTATCCTGGACTGATCAACATATACAGTATTATAAAGGATAATTTCATGAAAATAAAAAGACACAGCTGTATCTCAATTAATAATAACAAATGCATCACAAGGATGAACTATTTTTGAAAGTATACAAATTTTGTATAAATAATTTTCCTAGTTTGAGACCAAAATACAATTAAAAATAATAATTTCTCATAGTAAAATCATTTGAAAATCAAATTTCAGGCATGCACCTAGTTATGGTGTACGAAAACAGATTAAAACAAAGTGTAATAAATTAGGAAATAAAAATATACAAATATGTTGACCTATCCAAAGACGACCTATTAAAGTCTTACAGACTCATTTCCAGTATAGTCCTTAATTTAGTCAAAATATTGGTAACTGGGACGGAATATAAGCTTTAACTTAGTACATTTTATTGTAAAACTCGTATTACTGTAGACAATAGGCATTGGTAGAAAAAATTAATTAGTCTATCCAGATTTACAGCTCTAATAAATCAAAACAAGAACAGTATCTCGAGTGGAGACGTCTTTTATGATCATAATGTGGCGTTGCACTTTAAAAGTAGAATATATATATATACATATATATATATATATATATATATATATATATATATATATGTATATATATATATATATATACATACATATATATATATATATATATATACTTAGAAACATGCCCAGATACGGGGCATATTTCTATATCAGACCTTTGTTGTGGGGCCTTCCCAAATTATGGGGTATATACTGGGCCCCGTTATTTTTACAGTCAATTTCATGTGCAGAAGAACCAACATTGAAGCGGAACGTTAAGTTGCGGAACGCGGTTTTATATCGAAAGTTATATAGATTATGTTGGAGTTGTCTCCCTTCGAGCGTAGTGCGACTAGTCTCGTTCAACCAGACTCTTGCGTGAATCTTTGATTTGCATACGCCGTCGCTGGTACCCGGCTGGATTAATATGTATGCATTATTCACAGAGTGTGCACTAAACCAGTCTATGTCCTTGGAAGGCGCATGCGCCAAACTAGTTCGAAGGCGCCAATATTCTAATTGCAGAAGTTTGGACTGTTTAAGTGTAAGTAGATCTTTACTATATCATTTGCTTACATGGCACCTTTGTTTATGTGTAAGTATATCAATTGCTTACAGTAACATTTTTTATATATCAATTGCTTACCGTAACATTTTTTTCTGCGTCGATTGTGGGTGTGGGAAATTAGTGCACAGAAAAATGTGTGCTAGGGAACCGCATACATCTGCCATTTTGTAGGAAAAGGACGCAAGGCATGATTTTTCCAGAATTAAAAAATATGTCCTAATGGAATGTTTTCTGCATAATTTGAATATACAGAATTCAAGAAAATACATTCACCGAAAACATTATTAATATTGGTCTTTTGTCACTTGGTCAAATCATTGATCTTGCATTTTGCATATTTCTTACATACGGTTATAAAGAAATGTTTTTGTGAACATTCAGCTTTAATAATAAATTTATTGTCATTTTAATCTTAAAGCTTAATGTTCACAAAACATTTCTAATTAACCATATGTAGAAGATATGCAAATTTCAGCTTGAAATAACATGGCGTCGAGAATTTGCAAAAAGTGACCGAGGACCAATATTAAGATGGTGGACGGTGCATTAGTCCTACAATGTAAGGCGTTCATGATGATATTTTATGTTGTTTGGGTGTGCCGTCTTATTTCAAACATAAACGCTATATATATACTTAGAAACATGCCCAGATACGGGGGATATTTCTATATCAGACCTTTGTTGTGGGGCCTTCCCAAATTATGGGGTATATACTGGGTCCCTTATTTTTACAGTCAATTTCATGTGCAGAAGAACCAACATTAAATCGGGACGTTAAGGTGCGGAACGCGGTTTTATATCGAAATTTATATAGATTATGTTGGAGTTGTCAGTTTATGTCCTTGGAAGGAGCATGCGCCAAACTAGTTCGAAGGCGCCAATGTTCAAATTGCAGAAGTTTGGACTGTTTATGTGTAAGTAGATCTTTACTATATCATTTGCTTACATGGCACCTTTGTTTATGTGTAAGTATATCAATTGCTTACAGTAACATTTTTTTATATATCAATTGCTTACCGTAACATTTTTTTGTTTAGGTGTGCCATCTTTTTTTCAACATAAACTATTTTGTATAGTGTGTTCCCCGGTCGACTGACGGGAATTAGAGGACAAATTTGCAAAAATATCTCACACACTTGGCAACATATATTGACACTGTTCAACAGCTTGAAGTCTAATAGCTGTAATCGGACTATACTTACTCTGATGTATTTTTCCTGATGGAATGAAATTCTGACAGAAGCGAGTGAAAACTCGGACGAGTTTGATTACGAGTGACATCCAGGCATATTAATAAAGATGATCTTGCATCAGATTTGTAGAGCTTGTGAACACTATAGTGGCTATATTTCTCATCAAATTTTGAGGAGATTTAGTATGTAAGCTTATATCATCAAGATCAGTGCTTGAAAAAAAATCTTAAGTTGGCTCATGCATCAATTTTACTCGTCATACACTGTACATGATACTGAATCTGCATAAACTGCCAATTGTCAATTCAGACAAGCATCCTGAAAAGTGACTTGACCTTCCTCAACCACGTCTTGTAAATATGAGCGGACAAGTTAATTTTTGAGCCTTCAAGATCTCAGGCAAATTTATGAGTGACCTCCATGCATATCAGTGAGGTCATCTTGCACCTGTATTAACTAAGCTTCTGAACACTCTAGAGGCCATAATTCTGATCAGATTTTAAACAGATTTGGTATATAAGTGTACATCATTGAGATCATGGATGTGTTTGGTTATAAGCAACATCTACACATTAATGAGGTGATCTTGCATCAGGTTGACTGAGCTTCTGAACACTCTATAGCAGTGGTTTTCAAACTTTTTTCTTTTGTGATCCAGTTGAAAAAAATATATAATATTTCCTGGCATTCTGCGACCTAGTACTGGGTTGCAACCTTTACTTTGAAAACACTGCTCTAGAGGCCATATTTCTGATCAGATTTGGTATGTAAGCTTGTATCATCTAGCTTTCAGACGAGTTCAGTTATGAGCAAGATCAACATTTTATTAATCTGTGACCGGTGAGTTGGGATAACTTATGATGATGGACTGGGGGGAGGGGGGCAGACCTAGTAATCCAGTGCTGATTGCATAGATCAACTCACCATTATAATGCCAAGTAAGTGTATGTACTTCAAGCGATAAATGAGACTGTGCTTAATAGACAGTGTAGCTGCTATAATAAGACTGGTTGTATGAGCTGTGTGTTGAACTAAAGCATCATTCTGTAATGCTGTGGGATATATATTGCTAGAGATGCTGCCAGGGTGCGAATCATGCAAAATTTGTACGAATTCGCGCACTTGGAAAGCATTGATGCAAGGGAACTCCCACAAATTTCTTTAAAGTCACGCATATAAAAATGTACTGTGCGCAGTATACAATTTTTATTTTGTTAACCCTTAAAGGCAGACCTGAATGGCTATATACTGCTTTCAGTAATCTTAATTAGTTAGACATTTCACGTACACTGCGAAGACAGGACGCACATTCATTCACTGGATTAGGAGATATGGCCATTTAAACATCACCAAAATGTGACCTCTACGGAAACAGCCAAGCGACTTTTTGTAAATAACCCGATATGCATGCGCGACCTTGTGACGTTGCAAGAGGAACCCACTTTGGCTAGCAACATGTCTTCTCCTTGTGACAGTCAGAGCGAACATGAACCAGAATTGGATTATTCGTCCTCATCTTTTGATGAAGGCCAAGAAGAGGGTAATGAAAAAGGAGTTGAACCTTACCGCTATGAACGATACACAAGTGAAGAGTCGGTGGAAGAAGAAGAAAGGGAAGTTATTGCGCGAGATATCGGAAACAGACTGAAAAATACCGAATGGTAAGTTGGACTTGGCTGAATTCTCGTTTCTGAGCTAGTGAGGCTTATTTGTCGCATAGTTCCATTTATGATTTTTTCCGTCATATCGTTTCATTTTTACATGTATAATATAGAACACAAATGTGAATAGGGGACGTCCATTAATTATGTCAACAATTTTTAGGCAATTTTTTACCCCCCTCCCCCCCTTGTCAACAACTGTCAAACTTTCAGTGACCCCCCTAATAAATTTATCAAAATTTTGTTACCCCCCCTACAAACTAACAATATTTTATACGGCTGGCTTTGAATTTAGTAACAGCTTCCCTTAAAAATCTGTCAGATGAATAACCACAATGGTATTAATCTTCAGATTAATACCATATGTGGTTAATCTGTCCACAGTCTACAATCTACATTGAATAAAAACAAAATATGATGATGCAAGACTATGACTTCCTTGGCAAGAGCTCAACCGGTTTAGGATTAAACTGGTGGGCTGTTGACAGGCGAGCGAGTGTGTGCCATACCAACGCACCGACTAATTTCCTATTTTTTGATTTATTAAATTTATTGTAAAAAATAACATTGTTGACGTCAATTTATCTTAAACTCCCCCCTCCCCCATGTGAACAATTGTCAAACTTCTTCAAGCCCCCTCCCCCCCCCATTTTGTTGACATAATTAATGGACGACTCCATAGATAAAATTCATGCTTTATTTCGAATGTCCGTGTACAAAAATACATGTACCCTCCCCTCATTTGATTTTATGTAACGACTGCGAGAATTACCATGGACAACGTTTTTAATGTTGATCTTATCTGGAAATGATTAATGATTATAAAACAAAAATTTTAAAAAATGTAGTGGCTATTATATTTTGGAGAGTGGCAACACGGGTTGTGCCTCGATTCATACAATTTTTCAGGCACACAATAGTCATTCTGAACTCAATTTTTACCCTGTCTTGAGTCTTGAAAGTTCATAAGACTATTCCATGGTGACTTACTAGGCAGCAGAAAGCTTTATGCCATTATCTGTGGCATATTTTGTCACATTTGATTATAAAGTTTCTTGTTGATTTAGAGAAGATTAAATACAATGTTAAACCCTCGTAACTGTCAGCAAGTTTCATCACCCCACTATAACTGTCTAAATATCTCAGATGTGGTGGGATATGTTAAAGGAAACTCAGACTTCCCGGTACCGTACTTTCTTTAGGCAATATAGCTGATGCTTGCATGTGTTTTGTCACAAGATTTTAGGAAATACTAAATATTTAATTCCTAATAAACAGTTTCTACATTAGCAAGGCTTGCCTGGAATTTTTATTTTTATACAGGTGTCTGTGTGCTCAATGTCAGGCAATGCCAACAGCAGAGGAATCTTGATGCTGCCATGAAATTGCCAGAACATATGACAAGATCACTGGCTTTAATAAAGCACTGAAATGTATCACTGACCATCCTGGGTTCTTTCCAGTTTGTCTAGACCAATACGTATTGGAGACGGCATATTACCAGTACACATGGAAGACAGCAGTGAGTAAGTACATTTTATTACACAGCTGAAGTATGTCAACATTTCAGAGTAAAATAACATCTGTGCCCCCCCCCCCCCCCCTCAATTTATCAGACATTACTTCTGCTCATTAATTTGTAACAATACCATGACTTAGTTTTGAATATAAGAATTTGATAGGAAAGACTGACAATAGAAAATATCATTAAAAAAAAGAGATCCAGTGAATAAATACTATACATAGTATGCATAATTGTATTTTATTGATGTACTAGTTTTTCATCCATTTTCAGGAGGAGGCGGTATGTGGCATATCTGCAGTTCATTCGATGGTGTTGGGGTTTCTTGGGCAAAGAAGTCAGAGTCCCGCTGCCAGCATGTGCTGTCCGCAGAATACGACAATCTTTCCCATCTGACACCTATGTTGGATTCCAATGGCCTAATTAGATTTTGATATATCGAGACAAATGTGATGACACAGCCATCTCTTTCTCAGGATGTTGGTACTGCGCACACAGTGGAGGAGGCAGGATATCTCTCCACAAGTGCAAGCCAGATTCATCATTCATGTGGGTGTTCTCCGCTAGTACCTCGACCACTTCCATCAGAATATCAACATAGTCTATAATAAATAAAATGTTATACATCAGATGACCAATCATGTGAAAGTGTTTGTTTGTTGCACAATGCAATTACTATATTTAGACCAAAAGAGGACAAATGTATTTAAGAATTTTTAAATGTTAATATTATGGAAATAAAATTCATCTCTATATACCAATTTACATGACATGATTAGATTTGTACCAATTGATAGAATTTTGATAGTATTTTTTTTTTTGTTTAAATTTATGACTTTGTATATATATTTTGCTAAAGAAACAGCTTTCACAATGCATTTATAAAACTTTTTACATGCTGTGAAGAAAAGTGTACATAAGAATAAGTGCAGAACTTACAAAAAGTATTTTTCACTTTAACTTCTTTGACAGAATATTCCCCACCTTTGTACTTAGGGAATGTAATCTGCTATTGCAGTTGTCCATCTAATGTGGTAGCTTGCGGTTTTCTGTTGTTTTCTTCAAAATGTAATGCTGCTAATAACACTCTGAAATAATAATAAAATATATTTTCTGTAATTTGTCATACTGATATTTGTATACACCTTTATTCTTATCTATGTCCTTTTTTCTACAGATTACTTTCATATTAAAACTTGCTTCAGCAACTTATAATAACTTTTTACTTATAAATATTCAAACATCCCAAAACAATTATGAAGAAAGTGTTAACAAAATACCTGCAAATGGTGCCATAATAGGATAACCCAATAAGCTTTGGGGCCAAATGATTCATCACACTGTGGATGCTTTCCAGCTCTAATGTTTGGTGCAGTGGGGACAATAGTTGTATATCCTTGGTCACTTGGTGTTTTTGTTTGTTTAAAGCACTTTTAACACATTACTAGCCTGGGCAGGTATTGAACCCGCAACCCTTGCATTACGAGTCTGACGCTCTACCAAGTGAGCTACCATGGCTCCCAAAGTGAAACATAACTGTGCATTTAATAAGATGAAAATGTTCAATAACAGCAAGTTCTTTTGAAGACTAAAGACTAAACGCTTTTGCATGAATTCTTCTTTTTTATCACGTTCACCCCTACCCTGCCAAAAAAGACTCATTATGATCTAATAATACAATGGTATCACTAATTACCTGCACAATTTCCATACTGACTACTTTCCCATTGTTTACATCCTGGCAGAGCAGCTTTAAGTAGTATAAATCCCAAACTTGGCAGAATGACCAGGTGAGTCAGCACGACCATCTCCAGCTACAACAATGCTACCACCACCACACCTCACTTCTTCAAAGTAGCTCTCTTGCTTTTGCAACCAAAAATGTGTAATTTCTGGCCGGAGGTAGTACCTTTGGTGCATAAAGAAAGTATCTTTGTTGGTATGTGTCATTTTCAGAAACTCAAAAATCCTCAAGGCTTGAGTAGGAATGGCTCCAGCAAACAAAATAGCAGCTGAAAGCTGCAAGTTTCCAGCTGGAATGGATCCAACAAAGGGCTTGCTATTCCAGGATCTCTTGTGGCAACAAAAATCACACTTCTGAATAATATTTATAAAAGTTCCCATTCTGTGGTTAATATGTCCTTGTGCTTCATTTCCACACTTTACACAAAAATTGAAAAGGCTTAGGAGAGCACTCTCTGCTACTAAAAACTTCCTTTCCTGATGATTTGACTTTTGTCCGTAAGAAAAATACACATTTATTGTATGGTACAAACTTCCTGTAGAGAAAGGAAAGATGGAAATAATCAAATATATACTGATACTTCATACCACAAAACAAGTCCTATAACATAACTTAAACGCAGAACTACCGTAATGACGGCAAGTCTTGGAACACGAAAAAATAAAAATTTCGTGTCCCAAGACTTCTATGCATGTAAAATATATAAAATTTTCGGTGTCCAAAAACTTGTAGACACAAAAGAATGTAAAGACAAAATTGGGAATATTGCCATACGTCACACAGCAGTGACCAGCTCGTTCAGTTACCATGTCAATAAACTGTTATAAACTACTATGATTGTTTTGTGTTATTATTTTGCATGTGCATATTTTCCGATTTCTCCAACATGATTTAAAATAAAGGTAAATAAAGACGTCTTAATTCACGGGCAGCTTACATTTAACGGAAGACCTGTACTATAGTGTACAGTACTTACACAGTGCAAATCGTACTTGGCATCACTTATATCCTTGTTTATTCCCAAAAATATTTGATGCAGATTTTGCTTTATTCATCTTTTTTACCAAATCGCATTCTTTCAGATTACATTTCAGCTACATGTTCATTGCTGTTTCATTTATTTGGATTTTGGCGCTCAAGAGTTACTGTTTTTCAGTGGTATAAGCGATCCTACAAGTGATGTAATCTATATGAAAAGGCATGCGTGTTTAATTATATAAAGCACATAACCAGCATAAATTCAAATTGTCATATATTCATGAAAGAATGATCATAATGTATGTTAAAATTCTGACTATAGATCGATTAAGAGCATCATTGATCCATTTTAGTTTTGTGTTTTGGCTTCACAAAATGATAATTTTCCACACATTATTCATTCCACTTTTGTTTTTGGCAAGCTGGTTGTTTTGGCATCTCCTTTGTTTATAACTGGCGGATTTTTCTTTTGTTTTCCGACAGCAATCCAGGCCAGTTAATTGTTAAAACCCTGAAATAGGCTTGGGTAAAGAGGAATTATGTCCAGCGGCAATGCCGGTACTTTGATGTGTGATTGGCTTCTACTGGGTAATATTAGCACGATTACCGTAGCTGAGTAAACAGGAACTTATTTAAGGTCGCTTACATCAAAGCAAACTACCACGGAGTTTTTATTTTAAAAGCATTATTTCTTAAACTTCTTTATCGTATTTTTTTTAGAGATATTATTTAAGTTTAGTGCAGTGGTGCCTATGATTCGAATCGAATGTATGTACTTCATTCATCACAAGTAAAATCTTCAATGTGTACGTGGTGAAGCCATGATGTAAACATGCGCACGAAAAAAATACTATTTTCGTTGTTCTCATACCTGTATCACATTTTAATGAATTAGGTATTTCCATTTTCAGGGGGAAAAAACCCCCAAATAATTAGAGGTGACTTTCAACAATTTTAATGCAATAATGCATAAACTGACAATAGTAAACTAGGCTCAAAAGGTAGAATTTATTGTTTTATGGGTATAATTCTTGTCATCGTCTGATTAAATTATACATATTTTAATTTGGTAGAAATAATAGAAAAACAGAAAAATTCAATATATTCATTGACTCTTCAAACAAATTATAATAATTTATAACATTTCCATGTAATAATTCATAATGAGAGTCCCTTAACAACCACAAGTCATGTTAAATTTACAAGAGGTACAATTGATAAAATATGCCGATCGATCAGTAGAAAGACAAAAAAATGTTTTAGTTGTCCCGAGACTTATAGTACATGAAAAAATTGCTTTAACTTTGTGTCCTAACTTTTATAGGTCATACAAAATTCAGTCGCCTCTCGAAGACAGCCACATTTTTTAGAACGACATTATTCAATACCCATTTTAATACAGTGCATATAAAATTAACCTCCATACAGAGGCCACTACTAAAGGTGGGCTGGTGGCTGTGTTACACAGTCTTCACTGAACTTACCCTTGATCCTCATTAAGCTGCTCTGCCAGGATGAATTTCTTGAACTGGTGGGAGTATAGGAGGAGTCCAACGAGTCGCTGAGGTTGACTGCCATTTCACTGGAATTGGATGTCAAGGAGGTGTCAAAGTCCTCCACAGTAACTGTGGTCTGCTGAGGTTGACCGCCATTTCACTGGAATCGGATGTCAAGGAGGTGTCAAAGTCCTCCACAGTAACTGTGGTCTGCTGAGGTTGACTGCCATTTCACTGGAATCGGATGTCAAGGAGGTGTCAAAGTCCTCCACAGTAACTGTGGTCTGCTGAGGTTGACTGCCATTTCACTGGAATCGGATGTCGAGGAGGTGTCAAAGTCCTCCACAGTAACTGTGGTCTGCTGAGGTTGACTGCCATTTCACTGGAATCGGACGTCGAGGAGGTGTCAAAGTCCTCCACAGTAACTGTGGTCTGCTGTGGTTCATCTGTGCTATCAGGATTATTGGTTTGGGTCCTGCAGCTCCTTACTTGGAGCTTAAACAGGAACTGCAAACCTGAGAAAAACATAAAAATGTTCACTTAATCTAGGATATATATGTTGCTGTTAATAAATGTATAAATTAAATAGTAAAAAGAAAAAAGAAAGATTAAGTCTGATCACAGCATGCATTGAGCTCAAAAGTGCATAGCAAAATCATACAACAAAAGGTCTGAAACAGCTATGCTGAGCCATGGTCAATACGAGATATAGACCATCAATCATCTCCATTACCTCTGTCAACTTTCCTTGGTCCATTGTACTGGGTTCTTGCAGATTTTCTCTTCGGTCTGACTGATGTCTGGCAACCAGTTGTTGCTGTTTTCACTGTGGAATCACAGGCATCAGACTTCTGGAAATTGTTTAAAAAGAACCAACTAAGCAACTGCAATGGCTCACTACTGCATAATTCAAAGCCAATACATACACTGCCCACCAACCCTACCCCCTTTATATCACTGCTAGACTGTGACCCTGGGTTCATAATGCAAAATAAGTTACTGTAATTTCAATTTTTGTATCTCTGTACATTTACCTGTATATAGCCAGGGACCCTAAGCCAAGAATAAATAATGATTGTGTGGCAACTTATTCTGTTATAGTATTTTTTAAGATTCAGATAATTTGTTTCACTGTAGTTTCATAGCCGTTATTTAATTTTACTGGTTATAACGGATGGTATTGTGCACGTTTTATACAGTATAAATGTACCGTCTTTTAGTTTCATGAACGCGAATATCCGCGTCGCAACCATGCACCTTATGACGTCTATTAGGCAGTGCTTGTACTATAAATAGCATTTTCATTAACATTGCACTCGCCGTTAACAACTTTATTTTTCCAAATAAAAAAAGTATGCGTAGATGGAACAAGGTTTAGTTTGAAATTTTGTAAGGTATATAGAGATTAAATAATCCTCAGATAGTAACTGGTTCAGGTAAATACTTTCGAAGACTGAAGGTGGTGTACGATTCAGAATCGAACGGGCCCATACTATAGACCTACAGTGAAAGTCTCTCTCTCTCTCACACACACACATGTACACAGAAATGAGAAAGAAACACAATCATTCAAAAAGCAGTGAAATAAAATGAAGAAAATGTGCAAAAGTTAGAGTTACAAGATTACCCGTTCTCGCTCCCTCTTCTTGTATGCTGACCTCGAGCACTTTGGCGTCTGGCCTGAAGTAATGGATGTGGTGGGTGGGTGGTTTTCATCCTCATCAGGGCTGTGAGCACGCTTTTGAGGCATAATGGTTAGCACAGCGTCAGGCAGTAAAACAGCCTTTTTCTTAATTCCAAATGTAGCCATCAAACTCTGACTGGACCCAAAAGAATCGGGCTGAAAATGCTCACTACAGATTGTGGCATATTTAGATGGCTCTCTCCAATCCGCTCGTGTCGACCGCACAAACCGGGACCAAAGTCATCTATATTTAATGTTTGAGGGAAACAAAAATGTAATGAAACACTATCGTTTGGTGCATGGCTACATCCACCAACAATGCACCTCTTTCCCATACTGAATAATACACGCAATCAGAACACAATCCAGAGAAACTTCACGCTTGACAACGATAAAACAATGGTGGCTAGCAATGGTGGGTTTCTCTTGTGACGTCACACGGTCTCCAGGCACGGAAACTGCCGAAGTTGTACATGGCTTAGGGGGAATATTCATGACATGTACATTTAAACTAAATATCTCGCCAACCGTTGATTGCATCGGGTCGAAATTTTCAGATACTGCATAAATCATCATATTGAATAATTTAGAGTTAAGTGATATGGGGGTCTCAGGTCTACCTTTAAAGTGCTTCACGCGGCATAAGTCATGCCGCCAGTAGGGGTCCTGTAGCGCTTGTCTTGTTATCTGTCTTTTTTCTGGTCGGCAACTGTTTACTACGGCTTGAAAAGAACGGTTGTTAAACTAAATTTGATTGGCACATTTGGCCATGGAACAAGCATTGTTGAGGTTGAACATTGCATTCATGAAGGAAGTTATACAAATGCATATTTCAAGTAACGGCTCCTAGAGAATCCCAAATAGCTGCCTCACAACATGGTTCATCTTCATATGATGATTCGTTCAGCAAATACTGACCAATGATGACAATGCTTCTTAAAGTTTTGAAGTATATGAGATTATTGGAGCCGGGAAGGTGTTACTGGAAATACCAGTGAGTAATTTTGAACCCGAAAATGATGTTGAATACGAGTCCAATGTACATGCAGGATGGACAAAAACAGACAGCATGCCGGTGAACTCCCTATTAAGTGGTATTTCGAAATTAAATGTCAATATGGCAGAAATCTAAGCCTAATTAAAATACAGGCAATTTAAAAGTAGAATGAAATTTTCATTTCTTTTCTCAAACAATTCTGCCTTGAGGGATCTTGTGCTACAAAACTATATAGCACTCTAAGGGTTAAGATAAATTGAATGAATAAGAATCTAAAAAGAAATTAGAAAGTATGGATATTTATTTTGATCAAAGTACCTCTGTCTGAACAAACTGACTATGGCAACGATATACTTCAAATCCTAATACAACATTGTGGAACAGATAAGAAATCTGGCCTAGTAGTCAGCAAAGCACTGATTCAAAAAAGTGAAACTTTGGCAGAGCTCTTGTTAGTGAAAAAATTATAATATTATTTTGGAGCAGAGATATCCAAGAAACAATATCTATGAGCTGTTGAAAATTGTACATAACAACCATAAAGAACAGTTTTCCAACTTGTTCAAGCTGGCTTAGCTATGCATATGTGAAAGGGGGTTCTCAACACAGAACAATATTCATACACAGATAAGGAACAAATTAAGCTCAGAAATGATCAACAGATTAATGCTTATACAACTAGAGGAGACATCTTTTGAGGATTTTGATTTAAATAGAGCAGGAAGAAAGAAAGAGACAGATATTTATGTGTTTGGTAAATATTGAACTATGGTCGTTTCCTCCTCACTTCAGATAAAATCCGGGCAGCATCTCTGTTGCTAGAATAAGACTAGTTGTGTGAGCTGGGTGTTATAAATGATGTGTCCTTCTTTAGCATTGTGGTGTCAATAAAGCTAGTGTAAGACTGATTGTGTATGCTCGATTCCAACTGATACATGGATCTTTCTTTTGTGCTGTGGGAGCTGTATAGCTAGGCCAAGACTAAGTTGTGCTGGCAGTGTGTTCCAACTGATCCATTCTCTTGTTTGGTTTGGTTTGGTTTTGTGCTTTATGGCACAGCAACACAAGTAGGTTATTTAGTGCAGAGGCAGTCGTCACTTGGTAGTGCTTTCCAACTACATGTATATCTTCATTGGTGAAATGTTAGTTGTGTCTGAACTAATACATCATTCTGTAGTTTTGTTGGATCTGTATAGTTATGGTAAGACTGTGTTGTTTAAGTTCAGTGTTAAAATTGAGGAGCGGTTTGGGATCCATATGGCTAGAGTAAGACTGTTGTGTCAGCTAAGTGTTGCAACTGATGCATCATTCTGTAGTGTTGTGGGGTCTATATAGTTAGAGTAAGACGAGGTTGTGTAAGCCGAGTGTTAAAACCGATGCATGATTCAGGAATGTTTTGGGATCTGTATATCTAGAGTAAGACATTGGTTGTGTCAGCTGAGTGTTGCAACTGATGCATCATTTTCAGTGCTCTGAACTTCCTGCTATAATACATTCTCCATGTAATGTGTCCCTGTGATGCTCCCCTGTGAGATGGAAGTATTTTGATGTGAACAGCTTGAAGAAGCTGTATGAGGACATGCACCCAAGAAAATCATGAACTTTTAAGGGAATGCCATTTATATATTTATTATCTTTATATGTTATTTCATAAACATTTACAGAATTTTAACATCTTGATATCTTTTATTTTTTTATCTTGATGGACTTTCTTGTGGAATTCATTTTTACAATTTTCAAACTTGACCTTTTGTTGGCAATACATAGCAACTTTTGTGCTGAGGTGCTGTTAAACACTACTGCATACATATCTGGTTTGTTGTAAATGAAAATGGTGTGCTCAGATGTCCAGTATGGCTGCCACAGTGGCCATCTTGAAAATCTTGTCGCTACTCCTCCTGAATGGATGATCACATCATAATAGGGTTTTCACCAAATGGTTTTTTATGATGTCTACTTAGTTCTTCACGAAGATAGTGCTGATTTAATGTCCAGTATGGCCACCATGGTAGGCATCTTGAAAACTTGTTATTGATACTTCTGAACAGAAAGTCATATTGACATCGGGTTGTCACCAGAAGACATCTTATCATGTCTGATTTGGTCCTAGATAAAATTGGTGCCACCTGGACATGCAACATAACTGAGACAGTGACCATCATGAAAAAAATCTTGTTATTGCTACTCCTTCTGAATGAAAAGTCAGATTGATGTGGGTTTTTCACTGGAAGACTTCATATGATGTCTGGTTAGTCCAAAAGGAAAATGGTGATGATCCAACTTTCAATAGGGCCACCACAGTGGTGGCATCTTGAAAATCTTGTTGCCGCTACTACTCCTAGATGGATGGTCAAATCAACATCGGTATTTTACAAAAAGACTTCTTGTGATATTTACTACTAATGCCTGTGCTTCTAAACAGGCAACTTCTCTACAAAATAAGAACAAAATTATATAACTAATTTACACTATTTATATATATATATATATATATATATATATATATATATATATATATATATATATATATATATATATATATATATATATATATATATATATATTTAAATCTGCTATAAAGATGCACACGGAAAAGAATTGCAACAAGAATTACACGAGTGATGATGGGTAGGAGTTTAAGAACACAAGAGGCCTATGTTTTAAAAATTGCCAACAGTATATCTTTCATTCTAATAATAAAAAAAAGTTCCATTTCTAGGATGGGGTTCAAAAATGTATTGCTGGACTTGATCCTGCATGTTGATCAGCACTGGTTTTGTTTTAAAGGGTGGGTTGTGTCAGTTGGGTGTATAGACTGATGCATCATACTGTAGTGTTGGGGGGGGGGGGGGGTCTGATATATAGGTAGAGTAAGACTATGTCAGGTAGGTGTAAAATGATGCTTGACTCAGTAGAGTTGTGGGTCTACATAACTTTTGTTTTGTTTGTTTTTAATGACACTTGTAACATATCACTGGCTATATCATGCCTAGGAAATGAAGGCCAAGTGCCTTTCCTAAGGACCCATCTAGGTAGCTAACTTGGGCTGGCATGGGCAAGTATTGAAACCATGTTATATACAGCTTGTGGAAGACAACTGTATGTTTCAGATGAGTGTTACAATTGATGCATCATTCTGTTGCATTGTAGGGTCTATTTAGATAAAGTAAGGACTATGTTGTGTCAGCTAGATGTTTAAACTGAGACATTATTCTGTATAGCTGTGGGGTCTATATAGCCCTAGTAAGATTAGGCTCATCTTCACAATTCAGGTGTCTTTGAGCCAATTCATTTCACATTGACCTCTGGCACATGCACAGTAGCTAGCCAGAACACAGTTTTGAACTAGTGCTGACTTGAGGATAAAGAGTTGAGCTACTGCCCATAGCAAGCTAAATCAATTGACCAGTCAGAGCTTGTTTTTCAGTATGGTAAGGTTCACATGCCTTGACTTTAAAGAAGACAGACATTTATGAAAGGTTTAAATTGGAGAAATATACATGTTACGTCGTGGTCTATGGAAGCTGTTAGGATTATTCCCAACTATCTTCATTGTTAAGTCGGGGTGAAACGATTAATCAATGTATTGATACTTTTTCAATATCAATACCCATATTGATACAAGAGGGGAAGAATTGATACAAAACGATAATTACTCTATACAAGTTACTTTAATCTTCAGCAGTCGTGAATAATTATTAGTCATTTGCCTTTTCATTCTTTAAATTGAGAATTCATCTGAGACAGCCGTAGCAAGTACATTGCACTCATTTCTGTCAGTAAAAATTAAAAACTATTGACAACACAACTTCGCCTTCTACAAATTAACACAAGGTGACTAACTCGTGTGGTTCGAAATCTGCCCCCTTCCCGACCCCAGTTCAATGCCATTTAGTTTATCCTGTCTGCATCTTCAGCCACTGATAACATATATCAACGGAAGGAAGACATTGCAGATTTATTCCCCATGTATGATTTAAGTACTTTACTGATCATTTCATAACCACTTTTAAGCGAAATTTATCAGTTGCATCACGTCTTGTCTACTTGGATCGAATTGAAGGCTACACTTCCGGTGTGTCATGCAGTGAAATATGTTACATGCAATTCTGATTAGTGGTTATTGTTTGTTCAAGTCCAGAGTAAAACAATAACAATCCTATCATAACCAACTGTAGCGTGTTCACTGCTTGACATATTGAAAATATTGGCATCCAAATTCTATCCAAATAGATACAAAGCAACATAGAGACTTCACACAAAAGTGACAATTAAATTATCTGTACAGTACTTAAATCGTAAATGGGGAATAAGTTTGGAATGTCTTCTTTTATGTTGATATATGTAATAAGCGACCAAACGTGCCAATGGGATATAATAAAAAAAAAATTAGCACAGAATCGGCAAGGGGGCAGATTCCAAACCACACAAGTTATAGACACCTTGTCAGTTTGTAGAAGGGGAGTGGGTGTTGTAAATAATTTCCTTTTTCACTGACAGAAACCAGTGTCTGTGGCCGTGGCAGTTGTTTTGCATCTGTAGGAAGTACAATGTTTAGGATTTGGTTGTAAGTCGTCACCACTCCCACACTCAGACTTGTTCTAGATAAGATTTTCCTTGCACAAGGAAATTGCACTGTTTCTTCTGTTTTGAAGATAACACCGTATGCCTTCAAAATTTAACTGAAGACATGAAATTGGTAATAAGATATTTTAAAAACATTCAAAGGGCATGTTGAACAGGATGAGTCATGCATCTGATCGAATGGAGCAACCTAAAATGGCCTAAAAGGTTGAATAAAAATCAATGACAGCTAACAGGTAGTCTGTTTGGAAGTATTGTTTTTTTTCTATCTTGTCAAGGATGAGAATGACATCTGAACAGATGATAAGTCGATGTTTGTAATCTGCATACTGGAAATACACCCAGTATGTCAACACAAAAAATGGCAACACCCTACCATTGACAGATCTTCTAAAGATGAAAAGACCATCAAGTTGATATGTGTATAAAATGTATCATATCGCAGGCTGTGTATCGAGAATCGTATCGATACGTGGTAGAGGCGTATCATTTCACCCCTATTGGTAAGTGTAACAAGCAATCTTGTGGGATTAGTTTCTTTTAGCTGCAGCTATTAAGATAGAAAAGCTGCAGATGCTGTTATGGGATATGGAAATGGCCTAGGTTGTGTCCACTAGGTGTTCAAAGACGGACCTTTCTGTACTGTTGTGGGTCTGTATATTTTGAGTAATTCTAGGCTGTGTCAGCCAGGTGCTTAATCTGATGCATCAATCTGTTGAGGGATGTGTTTAGCTAGAGCAGACTCAAGTTTTGTCAGCTGAAATATTCCAACTGATGCATCTTTGTATGCTATTGTAGGGTGTGAGGTTTGCGTAAGAATGGGTTGACAGTTGGGGTTACAACTGATGCATCATTCCATAGTGTTGTGGGTCTATATAGTTAGCATAACATAAACTGGGTTGTGTCACCTGGTTGTTCCAACTGATACATCATTCTGTTGTATTGTAGGGTCTATATGGTTAGGATAAGACTGCTTTGTGTTAGCTGTGTGTTCTAAGTGATGCATCATTCGTTAGTGTTGTGCGTCTATATAGCTGGAATAACACTGGTCGTGTCAGCTGGCTGTTTGACTTGTGCATGACATTCCATAGTGTTGTGGGGTCTATATAGATAAATCAAGTTCTAACTGATGAATCATTCTGTAGTATTATGGGTCTATATAGTTACAGTCGGACTGGTCATGTCAGCAGGCTGTTTCAACTGATGCCTCATTCCATAGTGTTGTGGGGTCTATATAGATAGAGTAAACCTGGTAGTGTTAGCTGGGTTTTCCAACTGATGCCTCGTTCCATATTGTTTTGGGGTGTTTTTATAGATAGAGCAAGACTGGTTGTGTCAGCTGGCTGTTCCAGCTATTGCATCATTCTGTAGTGTTGTGGGGTCTATATAGATAGAGTAAGATTGGTTGTGTCAGTTGGGCACTGTTCCAACTGATACATCATTCCATAGTGTTGTGGGGTCTATATAGATAAAGCAAGACTGGTGGTGTCAGCTGGGAGTCTTTTGATTTTTGACCCCATTTTTTGATCTACTGATTTGCCGACAAAAACTCCCGGAAATCAAAAATCTGTGAGGCATAGGTATTTTCAGCTAAAACCACAGGCACTTGATTCATGGGGCAACTAGCATGTACACTCATCAATTAACACAAGGTAACTAATTGTCGCAGGTCACAATCCGACCCTTCGATGACTCCGTTATAATTTTTCGATACTATCTGCTCATTTAGTCACTCATTGCTTACACCACAATAAAGAAGACATTCCACACACATTTCATCCATGTGCCATTTAAGTACATTATTGCTTTTGAAAGGCACATTTTTATGCAAAGTTTATCTGATGCTTCGTGTCTTGTACTCCTGATAACATTAGGTCCCTACTGAACTTCTGGTCTACTTTGGAGTGAATGCGATTAGATCATGATTGCTTCAGTGATTGGTTATTTCATTGAGTGAGTCTTTTCAAACATCGGTATCAAACGCTGCGTCTTGGCCTAACCCGGCAATATGCAATTGGAACACTGTATTTTCTGTGACGAGTTTTAGCTGTTCTGATTGTTACATGTGCCCTAGACATTTGCCGGAAAAATGTGTAACATTTCTTGACATGTTAATTATATTGATGTTTTTCTTAGCGTTTTATATGTATCTATATATCTGAGCTCTGGTTGTGTGTGAAAAGAGATTTTTTAAAAAGAAAATTATGTACTTATTTAGTTAATAGGTAAGTAATTACCCGAATTTCAACCGTGATGTTATCTTCCAAATGTTAACAGTTGTTTTGTAAATCTTTTTTTTCATACTGTTAAATACTGTTTAGTTCCTAAATCTCGTATAGGATTTACACTCACAATAAAACAGAAATTGTAACTTTGTTAATTCTCGTGTAATTATTTGTGACTGGTGTGCATACCCAAACAACTTTTTTATTAAAAATGTATTAATATTTTAACCTGTTAAGCCAAGTGTACATACAGAACTAACCTAGTGAGGTGAGTGGGTTGGGTTTGATGATGTTACATTTTACTCTTTCTAAATGAAAAGTATTTTATTTAGGTAAACTGCACTTTTTAATCACTGTGTGTGTTGTGAATGGAAAACAGTTATTTGCTGTTGAAATGGCTGTAGAGGGCCACAATATGATTTTGTTAGGCCAAAGTGGGACAGGCAAAAGTTTTGTGGTGAAAGAAATTCAGAACAAATTGTCTGCAACATAAAAATGTCAGTGTAATTGGTACAACAGGCATTGCAGTACTGAATGTAAAAGGATGCACACTGCATTCCTGGTCTGGGGTTGGTGATGGTAGATATGACAATGATGAACTATGTAGAAAACTTCTCACTGATGAACATTTTGATTCACAGAAACAAAATATTCTGAAAACAAACTGTTTAATTATTGATGAAATTTCTATGCTGTCACTGAAACTGTTTGAACAAGTTGAATATGCATGTTGAATGATTAAACCTTCAGATTTGTATTTTGGAGGTATACAAGTTATTGCAACTGGGGACTTTTTTCAGCTTCCACCTGTACCTGACCCATTGACATGTGATTCAGGTGAATATTGTTTCAAATCCACCATTTTCCCCATGGTATTTGGGCATAAAATTGTCCTCGATGAGGTCATAAGATAAGAAGAATTAGATTCCATAAAGGCCATTAATGATGTTTCACAGGGGAAATTGCCTGAAGATAGCAAAAACTTGATCTTAAGGTTGCAGAGACCTCTCCCGCCTGGAGATAACCTAATAAGACTTTGTGGAAGGAACTTTGATTGTGAAATATACAATGCATACAAACTTATGGAAATCGGTGGTCTATCAAAGTCTTATAATTCTAAAGATGACGGTGACAATAATCGGTGCAATAAGTTGTGTGTTCCAAAAGTGTTACACTTGAAAATTGGCTATCCAGTTATGTTGGTCAAAAACTTAAGCTCTGCACTAGTAAATGGTTTACAGGGAAAGGTTGTGGCAATGAAGGAAGACTCTGTGACAGTTGATTTTCAAAATAATTCAGTTCAGTTGGGAAGAGAAAATTTACTGTTTACAGTACCAATGAGAAAAAGATTATAGATTATAGCAACAAGACATCAATTTCCACTCATACTGTCTTTTGGCATTACAAATCACAAGGATTGACTTTACATATAGTTGAAGTTGATGCATCAAATATTTTTGCACCAGGTCAGTTGGGTGTGGCAATAGGGATGTACATAAATAAAAAGACTATGGGTTATCAGCTTCAATGCCAACTCGGTGCTTCCATATAGTTCCAGCACATATGAATTTCACAATAAAAATTATGTACAATTTGATTCTAGTTTAGAATGCTGCAGACATTCTGTAATTTTATTAGAGAAACTCGGTGCTGACTTTGATTGTGAAACAGGTACTGATTCTGATAAATCTGATTTTTATAAAGGAGAAATTTTAGAAGTTGACGAAATGCTATTAATTGGTGAAGACATGCCTGCTTCAGGTAGTGTCCAAGAAATTAGGTTAACCACTGCTGAAACTGTCATTGTTGAGCATCCTGTTGACCTTACAAAAATGAAGCAACTTATCCAGAAAATGCATTAACACCAGAGCCAAATCAATTTGTGCATCATAAATATTCAAGTTATTGTTTGTGTTATACATAGGATTAGTTTTGGACTGCCTTTCTTTCTCTCTTCAGTCATATACTGTGTTGCAGTCACATGATACAGCTGCATTTCATTTTGCAAATAACTTGTAGATTGAACACTTAGGAAAAATGTCTCATGAAATCAAAGGAATAGAAAAATATCTTATTAAAAAGGGTGGGTGATATGCAGTTAAAAATTGATGCCAATTTGATTTCAGTCTCAGATAGTAAAGGAATCATTTATAGTCTCAGATAGTAAAGGAAGATACATGAAATCGCATTTAAGCAATGTAGGTATCATTTCCAATTAAAGGACATGATTTGACCTGAAGTTAGAGAACTTCAGAATAAGGCTTTGATTTCCTCTCAATAACTTTTGAGGATCTTTCCAAAAAATATAGTAATTTAATGGTATTATTTTAGCATGGAACTTGTGATGTAACAATAAAAGATGGTCAGCTCATTCTTCTTTGGCACAGAACCATTTCATATTTTATAAAAGGTACAAGAAAAGTATTTGATAATCTTTTTTCATGCTTTTGTAAAGTATCCCCAAATTTAATTCTGGACTCTCTTAAAATCTCCCCTATGTTTACTGGTACCAGATTTTTGATTGACCTAGTGAGAACACAGAAAAGGAAACTTGTTCAAAAGGTCAGGTGAAACTGCATTGTGTCAGTATTCATTTGTGCACAAAAAGTTTAATTAATTGTAGATTAGTTGACTTTTGATTTGAAATCTTGCATCAAAGTATAGAATTGTGATGTTAAGTATTGCTTTGTCTGTTACTTCAAGAACTGATCGGGAATAATGCCAAGTTGTCTTATCATAATAGAATAATAGTTGAACAATGTACTGTGCAGTTTTAATCTCAAAGTTTCCAACTCAATATTTTATGGGTTTTTTTATTCCATATTTTACATATGTTTATATAACATAACATTATCTGCAGTGAATGTGGTTTTCCATTGTACATGTAAATTCATGTTTAAATTATTACATCATTGTATATATTCAAGTTATTCAGTTTTTGGATTTCAGTAGTAACATCAAGAACAGTGATGGTACATATTGCTTGTCTCACATCTTTAGACTTGCTCCCAATAGCAGATAGAAATCGTAAAAAAGATAGCATACCAATTTTCATTTGTTTGGCCAAATTAAGGAAACTATATTTATGAAAGAAAAGTCCAAACATATACAATTGTACTGTATTGAAAAATGTTTGCTTTGTTTTGAAAAGATATTAAAGTCATCTACACATGCATAGAAATAGCCATACCAAATCTGTGCTTTTATCTCAGTCATGATAATGAGACTTTTGTATATATAAAAAATCGCAGTCTAAAACTAACCAAATTAAATAAAAAAATTGTTTACAAATTGCTGTAATAATTTCTTTTCTAATAATTTACTTTATACCATGATAAGGTGTAACATTGGATGGGTGCAAATTTTAATATTGTTGGGTGGGAGAGCAAATTAAACAGATTTGGAAAATATGTATGAATAAACAGATACATAGAAAGGTTAAATAATGACCACTCCATATTGTATAATTTTGGGGGGTTGGTGCCATTGATTTTTTTTTGCCAGTATAAAATTGTTTTATCTCCTTTCTCTCAATAGTTTTTTTCTTCAGAATAATACAATGTAGTTTAATATTATTTTACAAGGTTCATAAATCGGGGCAAGAAATATTTTTGGAATCTAGTTGAAAACTTTAAATTTGGTTCAAAATAATTCCAGGACCATACCCTACCCCTTTTTTAAAATACCAAATTGATACCATTTGCACATGGGCATTTGACTCGTGGGAGAAAATAATGATAAAACTCCTCCAATTAACTGGGGATGGTGCTTTCATTAATTTCCCCCTGAATCAAGTTCCTGTGCATTTTCAGAGATAGGTGGGGTGGGATTTTGAATTTAAATATAAATGTCTAGCCTGTACATACCACATTGTAATTGTAACTTCTGCCATTTTCCCCTGTATGAAACAGTTTCTCTTATGTTATTTTGGTACTAAATGGGTTTTGATGATGTCTGTCTCGATAATTTTTTTTCTTCGAATTTTCCTCTTCTCATAATAAGACATTTGGGATGTCTCTTCTTTTATGCAAATATATAAGGGTCATGCCCACTACAATATACGTACAATAGAGTAAATGAACAAATTACTTGACAAAATGTATGAAATTATATTTTCCAAACGATCATTAAATAAAATAAACTTAATTTTAATTTTAATAATTCTTATTTTTTAGTATTCATTTTTTATATACGTAATGACCAACAGTCTCATTCACTCCGAAGTAGATCGGAAGTTCAGTATGGACCTAATGTGATCAGGAGTACAAGACATGAAGCAACAGATAAACTTTGCCTAAAAATGTGCCTTTCAAAATCAGTAATGTACTTTATATGGTACATGGATGAAATGTGCAGAATGTCTTCTTTATTGTGGTGTAAGCTATGAGTGACTAAATGGGCAGAGAGTGATAAGTTGAAAGTGCACAGGAGAATACACACTGGAGAAAAACCATTCAGATGTGAAGTTTGTGATAAAAATATTTAGAGAGGGTGTAGCCTTGAAAAAGCACATGAAGATCCACAGTCAAGAGAAACCATTCAAAGTGTGAGGTTTGCAATCAAATGTTTGCTTAGAGTTATATGTCGTAGGTGTAGATGAAAATACACACTGGAGAAAAACCCCATTCAAATGTGAAGTTTGTGGCAAAATATTTAGTGAGGGTAGAATTTTGAAAAAAAAATCAAAATCCATACTTGCAAGATCAAATCAAAATCCAGAAAAACGGTTTCATTGGTTTCACGCAAAACACGATTTTTTGTCTTCATTTTCATCAATATTTAGGATTGTATACAAATCACCTTAGTCTAAATTTGTGTATGATGTTTTACACTGAAACATCATGTCTTCACATCAAGATATGTAAGCAGCCGATGTTTATTTATTCATTTAAAACGTATTTTAGTTGTAGCATTAGCAAAGATATCTCATTATTTGAAAAAAGGTCCAGTATTTAGTTCATAATTAAAGTCTTATGTAAGAAGTCTGAATTTGAGTGATTCTGGATTTTAAATAGAGACTGTTTGAGTATATACAGAAAAGTAGTGCAAGTGTACATGGTTTTAACAAACCATCCCCATCTTTGGTTTATTCTTGAGGTTACATGTCAGTTTTACTTCTCTTACAAAGACTATATTCCCACAAACCATTATATATATATATATATATATATATATATATATATATATATATATATATATATATATATATATATATATAGCGTATTGCCCATTAAACCGTATTACCATGCAGTGTGTACATCTTTCACTATAAATGAAAATGTGTGATCAACAGCATGTAAGTGCAGTTCTTGTTGTCTATGACACTTTCATTCAAGCATTATCCAATTGCCATACATGTATATCTGTCAAATGCCCAAACAAACAATAACTGTCCTGTCAAGAAATGATCATGGATATTTGGAATTATAAATATGTTTATAGGTATTTTCTAGGCATGTGTATATACAAGGATGATTAAAGATTAAATGCTTGAAAGGAAGGTACATGTCACCACAGAAGTGCATATTAATAATCAGTAATATCTGACCATTTAAAGATGCATGCATCACAGGGTTTTATGAGTAATACATAGATCATGTAAGGGATCTGCCATTGAAATGCAACCTGAAAAAAAAGACAGGGAATGGTTTGTGGGCATCTGGATCATGAATACATTTATCCAAAGTATATATTCATTATTTAGGTGCCCACAAACCATTCCCATCTTTACTTTATTCTTGAGGTTACAAGTCAGCTTTACTTCTCTAAATACTAAATTCCCACAAACCTATATATATATATATATATATATATATATATATATATATAGCATAGAGTTCCTTTAGGTGGTATATGGGTCATTTCATGGTTTTTACAAGGGATATGGGCATCTGACGGGTTTATGGGGGTTTTATGGGATTTTAAAACGATGTTGCTTTAAACGACTCCGCTGACTGTGATTTTAATTTCTATCACCTTCCAAGTTCGCACAAACCGGTTTTGGTACAATGTGCATTTATATATATTGCCCATTAACCCCTATTATCATGCAGTGTGTTTATTTTTTACTATAAATGTACATGCATGCTTGACAGCTTCCATGTGCAATTCTGGTTGTCTAGGGAACTTTCTTTAAAGGAAGTATAGCCATACATGTATATCTATCAAATGCCCAAACAAACAATAGCTGTATTGTCAAGCAATGATTATACACATTTGGAATTATACATATATTTATAGGCATATCTAGCAAATATGTATATACATTAATGATTAAAGATTATAATCTTGAAAGAAAGTTCCATGTCCAAACAGAAGTACATATAAATGATCAGTAATACCTGAAGATATAAAAATGCATGAATTACAAGGGTTTATGAGTATTACATAGATCATTTACAATTGTAAGAGACCAACAGTTGAAATGTAATCTGAAAATGAGGACTGGAATGGTTTGCGGGCACCTGGATACTAAATGCATTAATCCAAAGTGTATATTCATTATTCAGGTGCCTAGAAACCATCCCCATCTTTGGTTTATTCTTGAGGTTACATGTCAGTTTTGCTTCTCTTGCAAAGACTATATTCCCACAGATCTATTTATCTATTTATATATATATATATATATATATATATATATATATATATATATATATATATTAATGTGTGTGTGTATATATATATATATATATATATATATATATATATATATATATATATATATATATATATATATATATATAATTAGTATATATATATATATATGTATATATATATAGGGATATTTTTGATATGCTGTTGTTCATTTCAATTTTGGCGGAGGTGGGGGTGGGGTGGGTGTCTAACGTGACCTTATTAAAGTTTCCAGCAACTGTTCAGTTGTATATACTTAAAATCATTTAAATTCATAATGAAAATTAAAAACTACTAAAATTAATCCATAAACAACTTTGTAATATCATATTTTGACTCGAAAAGCTGGAAGTTGAGATCACTGCAGCCACAGGAGTTTGACGTTTCTTGCGTAAAAGCTTCAGAAGTTAAGAAAATGACGAAATATTTGTATTTATACTAAATAGTAGACAGTTATTTGTATATATTTATAGTATGGATACAGATATTTCGTTTTTTAGCTCTACTAGTCATAGACTAGAAGAGCTAATAGAATGGCCTGTTATCCATCGTCCGTCTGTCTGTTTAGCACAAGTGTGTTATTAATACTCATCCTAAACTACTCGGAGGATAGCCATGAAACTTTACACACACACATTCATCCCAAGGTCCAGTTGGTCCTAAATGAAAATGAGGCCTCTCAGATGTCCAATATGGCAACCACAGTGACCATCTTTAAAATCTTATCGCAACTCATCCTGAATGTATGGTCATATCAGCATGAGTTTTTCACTAAAGGACTTCTCATGATGTCTAATTGGTCCTAAATGAAAATGGTGCCTATCTGAAGCCCAGTGTGGTAGCCATCTTGAAAATCTTATCGCTACTCCTCCTGAATGAAAATTCATATTGACATGGGGTTTTCACTAATGGACATCTTATGATGTCTACTTGGTGCTAAATCAAAATGGTGTCAATCTGACTTCCAATATGGCCACCACAGCAACCATCTTGAAACTATTGTTATTTCTACTCCTCCTGAAAGGAAAGTCATATCAACATGGTGTATTCACCAAAAGACTTCTTGTGGTGTCTAGTCTTAAAAAAAAGTTGTGTCGATCTGACATCCAATATGGCCATCACAGTGGCCATCTTGAAAATATTTGTATCCTTACTAGTCCTCGATGGAAAGTCATATCAATATTGGGTTTTCACCAGAATACTTCTTATGTTGTGTATTTGGTACTAAATGAAAATGGTGCCGATCTGAAATCCACTATGGCCACCATGTCGGCCATCTTGACAATATTCTTATCGCTACTACTCCTAAAATGGAAAGTCACATTGTGGGGTTTTCACAAGACAAATTATGATATCTAGTTGGTCCTGAATGAAAATGGTGCCAATCTGACTTCAAATATGGCAGTCATCTTGAAAATATTCTTATCACTACTCCTCCTAAATGGAAACTCATACAGGGTTTTCATCAGAAGACTTCTTATAGAGTCTAGTTGGGTCCGAATGTAAATTATGCCGATATGATATCAATATGACAACCATGGTGGCAATTTTGAAAATCTTGTTATCGCTACTCCTCCAGAATTGATGGTCATATCGATGTAGCGTTTTCCCCAAAAGATTTCTTACAATATTATGTTGGTCCTAAATAAAATTGTGCCCCGCAGACATCTAATATGACTACCACAATGAACATATTGAAAATCTTTTCACTAATTCTCTTGAATTGATAGTCATATTGACATGGGGTTTTCACTGAAAGTCTCCTAATGATGTCTAGTTGTATGCTACCAAACTATCTTCTAATCCATCTAACCCACATATGATATGATGTTTAGGCCCAAATACCAAATCTTGTACGTTCAGAAACCAAACTTCATTCCACATTTTGGCATACGAATTCGTCCCCACTAAGAAACAGCAAAAACCAATGTTGGAAACATTGCAAAATTTTGTATTCCCAAGTCAAAACCGTGGTTATCAAAACCTCCTAAAATCATTTTTTAGATTTGCGAAATCAAAAAATCTTCAACAAATCCTCTCCTTTTTCATAGTAAATTCAATGAAATTAGAGCCTCCTATTTTAGCTACACTTCCCTGTATACAGAAGGTTCAAAAGATGGAAGCAAAGTTGGAGCTGTCATAGCGACACCCCACTGCACCATCTCGAGCCGATTACCGGATAAAGCCTCAGTTTTTAGTGCAGAAATTACAGCCATACTCAAAGCTTTGAACTATATTGATACTTCTCAAAAATAAATTACATCATCTTTTCGGAGTTTCTTTCCACGTTGAAAGCCTTTCAGAATCTTAAATTTGGCAACCCGTTAATATCCAAGATATTAGAGAAACATGATGTTCTCATAAAGTCTGGGAAAAGTGTTCTGTCCTTTTGGCTGGTCACATTGGCATAAAGGGTAATGAAAGAACAGATAAAGCAGCCAAAGCTGCCCTGCAGTCACCCGTTTCCAAATGGAAGATCGCTTATACTGACTTGAAATGTTGTATAAATCAGCAAGTTCGTCATATTTGGCAAAATATGTGGAATGAAAACTCCACAAACAAACTTAAGAACATCAAACCCGCTAGGTGAGTGGTATCCCTTGTAAAGAACAAACAGGAAGTGGTGTTGTGCCAATCGTGTATCGGACACACCTACCTGACTCATACCTCCTGAAGGGTGAACCTCGACTGGAGTGTGTACCCTGCCAGTGTCCACTAACAGTGGAGCACGTTCATGTCGAGTGTGTAAATTTTCACTCTGTGAGACATAAGTATTTTGACGCGAGCCGCTTGAAGAAACTATACGAGAACGTACCATCCGAGAAAATCTTTGAATCTGTAAGGGATTTCGGTTTATACAAGAAATTTTAATCACGTTTTAGGGATTCTAAATATGTTACCTTTATCTGTTATGTTATATACAGTTTACAGAAATTTTACATCTTTACGTTTTATATTTTATCTTTTTGTGTTTAGTTATACATTTATCTGGAAGGCTTTATCTTCCTAATTTTTGTGCAATTCATTTTTACAGTTTTGGAACATAAACTTTTGTTGGCACTACATAGCCACATTTGTGCTGAGGTGTCGTAAAGCACTACATACATACATACATACATACATACATACATACATACATACATACATACATACATACATACATACATACATACTAGTTTGTTCTAAATGAAAATGGTGCCGATTTTACATCCAATATGGCCACCACAGTGGCTAATTTGAAACTCTTGATGCTCAAGAATATTAGAGATGGTTTCAACGATCAGTAGTTAAAGAGAAAAAATGGTCTTGATTACAACTCCTGGAAATTCTTTTCGGGTGGTAGAACGTCAGTCCCATTGAGAGACTCTTCTTTTCTTAACTTTTCATCCTTTTCTTTAGAGGCATGAAACATTAAACTCCTGTGCTGCATCTGTGTGACATGCATTTTTCTCTAGAAAGTTGAGCTTCTGGCGCCCGATACTATAAATGGTTTAGAACTAGTGCTCGATGTGAGAAAAGGTACATTATTGATAGACATGGTGAAATATCGTCATATCTTCATCTGCCTTATCTAACACTTTGTCGAACATAGTAATAAGAGTGTTGCATTTTGCTTTTGAGGAATGTATATGTTCATTACATCCCGTATGGTCCATTAAGACTTGACTAAAAAGTGTTATTTGGCTTGTGTTTTCAACATTGCTCGCAAAACATCGCATTCAATGTTTTGTCATATCTCAGCCATGAGAACTGATTTGACCATATACCGTTGACACTTCTTGACTTCTTCTGGTTAAAATTGTCATCCCGATTACCTCTCTTTCTCTTATTCATGATGGTTAATGCTGTTTATGATAATAATAGTGTCGTTTTTCCCCCTTAAGATGTTATCAATTGACAAATAATTAACCAGTGATGATTTACACTATCAAATTTATTTTATTGGCTGCTTTTACTTCGGAATAACAAATTAACAAACTCAGATAGGTGCTTAGTTTTCTTGATTGATCTTTACTTTCCTATTGTTCTTTGCGTCAATACATATGTTTGAAAGAAAGCCGCAACAGTATTTATTGTTATGGCAATAGCAACACCATCTTCACTAGCCAAGGGTCGTCGATCCACTTTGTTGTTATGGAATGAAGTGGATGAACGATCTTTGGCTAGGGAAGATGTGCCGGCAAATTAAAGTAGAGAATCTGTTTGATGCCTGAAAGTATGTATAGCAGTATAGATGGGATCACTCGGGTGTGACAGTGTATACTTGAATCAGCTTTCTTGACAGAATTATTAGGCTAGGTTTAGGGAGCAATTATGACCGACACTCAAGATAGTCTGACACATATTAATACAAAGATTTGACATCCCGTGCTTGTTTTGTCAGATAAATGGTTTGAAATTATTTTGATTTACAGTTGTGAAGTTAAATATAAGAAAAATAATAATTTATACAATCTGCAGTCAGTTAAAATATCAATATAAATCAGTATCTTCAAATCACTATAAATTTTGAATGTCTTAATTCCCACAAACGAATTAACTAACAATCTGGAGAAGGAAAAAAAAAAAAAAAAAATACAGACATTCACATTAAAAGAAAATGAAAAAGTGAGTACATTATTAGCAACAGAAGCAGTTAAAGCAACAAATGTAAAGATGTTGAATTATGATGTTTTATAGTAGTTAATTGAGACTGGTTAAGAAAGTGTACTTTTTTGAATGTTCAATAAGTTCATTGAAAGATTATGGTGCAGACTTTAATAATTTTAATAATTTAACGTGAAGTTGAAAAGATTTTAAAATAAAAAGCTACATTTACATTTGGTATAATCTTCTGGTTATTACTTAAAGTAGATTTATAAATTTGGCCATATTTGGATGTCTCCAATAACGTTTAGGTATATACTTGTGTTTATATTGCATGTAACACTGACATTCTAATACAAAATGAAATTTATCCTCTATCGTATTACAAAAACGACATGTTTTATTTTCATATGATACCGCATGAGCATCTACCTGTTTCCACATATCCAGAAATATCTTTTTTTTGGGGGGGGGGGGGGGGCGTGGGCGTAAACAAATAGGTGAGTGGTCTGTGGTACGGAATCCCCGCATTTTAAGCGTTTCCAATGCATAATTTCAACCATCTAGCTGTAATGAAAACTTGCTCTAGGATGGGTTCCGGTTGTTTCGCACTCATTTTACACTGGGACTGGAGGCACGCCAGCTCCCCCCCCCTCCATATGCTTCTGTTTCTTATTATATGGTGTGCATTATTTATTATAAGATGTAGCGTTTCAGGCATTGTAGATAGATCAAGGTCTTGAATCTACGGCCCGTAACTAGGATTTAGACTTTCTACTCTAAGAAAAGATGAGGAAGATGTAATTCTCTTGAACTGTTAATTGTATAAATACATAGGTTGTCGAGTGAGTCCCTGCTAGCGGTACACCCTAGATACTATTCGAAGTACAATCGTATGCATTCATGCCTCCGCACCACATTAAAAAATGCGTCGGCTATAACTAGAGGAATGTTCGTTCTCATTCAGAATTGGGTTATATAGATCTTATTCAGGACTTTACCTTGTTCAGGCTTAATAGTTCTTCTTCAAAACTCAGTTGAGCTATATTCGTAACTGAAAAATATTCAGCAGGGGCGGATCCAGGAAAATCGTTTATTGGGGGTGTAAACAAGTAGGCAAAAGGTCTGTTGGATAGAACCCCTGGTGGAGGCCTAGGGGGGTGAAGCCCCCGGAAATTCCTGCATTTTAAGCGTTTCCAGGGCATAATTGTAATCATCTAACTGTAAAGAAAACTTACTCTAGGAAACATTCCTGTTGTTTCGCGCCTATGTTTTGAGGGGTGCATGCCAGCTTGTCCCCGCCCTGATCCGTCCCTATAGTTAGTGCTATTGTAAAAATGTTAACAGTGGTAAAAGTAAGATTATCTTTATATTTAAAAGCTATTTGCAAGATGAATATATAGTTTTGCTCTACTACAGATTTCAAGCCAAGAATTCCAATTGTGAACAAAATAATCTTTCAAGCATTGTTGAACATTTTTTTCTGGTTGGTTGGTTGGTTTAGCAGCACTTTTAACACATTTGGCAGCCAAGTGCCTTTCCCATGGACACATCGGAAGCAGCCGATAAAGGCTGACCTGGCCGGGTATCAGACCTGCGACCCTTGGATTACTAATACGACCCTCTACCAGCTGAGCTGCCGCGGCTCCCGTATTGCTTACCAACAGGAATACTTCAACATTACCTACAACTTGTTGCAACCATATGTGTCCGAAACCAAGAGTTTCTAAAAGTTCTTTAATTGATACTACTCATGAAATTTATTTTATTTGGTATATATATATAACCCTACTTAGTTTGACATTTAACCTCCATTTGTGAATATGACCTTTAATCTAGAAGTATGGGTTTGGTATGTGACATATAGTCTTGTGATGACACATTTTTTGTGTAAACTTTCAAAAACTGTCTTGATCGGTTCAAAACTTGAGCGGACACAGAACAAAATATCAGACTGCAAGTTATGAAACAATTGTAGTGTACTGGCTTGTATTATGGATTGTGACTGTAGATATAAGCCAAATAATCCTCTAATGTAACAAGAATTAAAAGTGAAATGTATACATAGTTTCTGTCTGTCATCGTTTTCGGCTTAATATGAAGACGACATTTTCACCTGACATAGATTTAACAAATTGCCACAAATATTACCAGGTCGGCATAAGTGCATTTAGTGCCATAATTATATAACACAGCCAAAAGCCAAAAAGAAAAGAGCTCATCATTGAACAAATTCATTATGTTACTGATACTATGCTAAATGAGATTAGTGTACACATATTTTTCTGTTCACTCTGTTCAATGCAAAAACTTCGAGTTAGCTGTGGCCTGGTTGTCGAAATGTATGCATATCTACCATATCCTTGCTGCATTTAAAAAAAAAAAAAAGATGTTAAAGTGCTTTTCTGCTGGAGAAGCTTGATTTGTTTCGGCTGCGTCAACAATTTGTTAAAGGTTTGGTTAATATATCGAAGAGGTGACCAGTCTGTTGATGTCAGCGTGTTTTGATGACCAATTAAACCTGCTGAGCAAGTGCAAAAGTTCTGACTTGCTGACCATTGTAAATGTCCGTTATTTGTATTCATTTGCAGATTTTCGTGATAAAAAACGACGGTTTGAACTATTTGTCGTCCTCTGTCAAGAGAGATAGTAACATATTCACAAAATAATCGAATTTCAAGACCCGTTCCGGAACATGTGGACCAATCCCCGATACAACGGGTGCTATCCGACAAACTGTTTAACGTCAATAAAAAGCATCATAACCGCCTAATTATTATACCTACATGACATTATAGAATATTACTTTGGCATATCCAATCTAACGCTGAGCAAGTGGAAATATATGATATTTAGGTGGAAAATTCCAATTAATTTTACTATGTGTATAATAATAATAATAATAATAATAATAATCTTTTATATACTTTTGTTTATCATCATTAAAAGCATAATTATAAAATTAATATCATTGTCTACTATTTTTGTTGTCATTATTATTATTACATGTATTATTATTACAGCATTAATACCAATAAGACTTTATACAATAAAAGATTTGTTCTTTTTATTATTATACACTTATTGGAATGATAAAATAACATATATCACTTGTTGTACACATGATAAAAAAATTGGAACTTCACACTCAAATAACGTGCATTTTTCTACTTTTTCAGTGTTAACTTGGATATTTAAGAAGATATTACAATTTAAAACATTACTTTCTAGGTGGTTATGAAGCTTTACATTGCCGTTAAACAGTCTATCATGATGGCACCCGCTATCGAGAGCTGATGTGTGTATTCTGGGGTGTATTTTTTCGAAACGGGGCTTGAAATTTAGCTATTTTGTCAATAAATTATGCCCTCCCTTGACAAACGATGAGAAAATGGTCCAACCCGTCTTTTTTTATAGCGAAAATATACAAATGGATGAAAATAATTGACATTTACAACTGTCAGCAAACTGGTCAGCGTTTTAGCACGACCTTTGTCAAAGTGGTACACATGTACTAACGAACCAATTCAGTCATCGTTGATTTCATTCTACAGCATACAATGATACTTATTGCATTACACTGCTGTGTTCTACGATGATTTGCTTTCATGACCCCAGTTTCAAGTGTGTGTTTCCGGACCCTAATTTCAGGTGCGAGAAGTTATCACATGATTAATGGTTTCCTGTTCTCCAGTTCCCAGGGTTACTGTCAAAATTTTCATGAGTGATTATTTTATAAAGTACAAATAATATTTTTAATGTAAAGTATGTGTTTAATTTCAGAAGGCCAGTTTTTGTTATATTTGACAGTATTTTGCTGATAAGACAATCAGAACCATGGACCCCGGTTTCAGGGATTTTGGTCAAAGACCCCACTTTGGCGTTAAAACACGTATGTGTGTGTGCATGAGAGAGAGAGAGAACAGGTACTCTGAAGGCAAACGCAATCTTTAAATTGTATATTATTTAAGAACTATTTCATACTGCGCTAAATGTCCTTAACTTGCACAGATCTTGCACATAAAAAGAGACCCAAGAAGACCTGATATTGTTCACCTGCCTTACATAAACCAAGAGTTGTCCATTTCTCTAAGCAGGCTTATGCAGTAGTATCAGAACGCATCCTATGTAAACTATATCCCAAACTTGATATCACGTTGATCGTACCTAGTTTACTATATATCCTGATCAAAATTCTTTCTAAAAATGAAAGCATAATTAATATGCACAGTCTCTTGCTCATAATCGAAGTCATCCCTAAAATTAATGATAATAAAGATATGGCTTCAAGAATGGAAAGAAGCCAATCTGATACAAGATCACTTCATTAATGTGCATTAATCTTCCTCTTCGAAGGTCCAGATGATAGAAGCATATATTCCAAGTTTGATCAAAATCAGATCAAAGTATGGCTTCCAGAGTATTGACAAGCTCAGCCAATCAGATGCACGATTACATCATTAATATGCATAGATCTTTTTCATAATCAAATGCGTTCAAGATATTGATGATATAAGCTAATATTTAAAGTCGGATCACAACTGGATCAGAAATATTATTTCCAGAGTAGTAACAAACTTAGTCAATTAATATGCATGCATTTCACTCATTACCGAATCTATTATAAGTCTGATCAAAACTGGATCAGAAATATGGCCTCCACAGTGGTAACAAGTTCAGTCAAACAGATGAAAATTCACCTTATTAATATGTGTTGATCTGACTCATTGCTGAACTTGAACTTGACAAGGGGCAGATCTTTGGGAGGGATAGGATCAAAATCGTTTCAGAAAATATGACTTCCAGGGTGGCAACAAGATCAGCCAATTGAATACAAGATCACCTCATAAATATGCATGGATTCCACTCATTACTGAAGTCCTCCAACAACTGCATGATATACGCTCTTATTCCAAATTTATCAAAATTTGATCAAACATATGGCTTCCAGAATGGTAATAAGCTCAGCCATTAAAATGCAAAACCATTTCATTAATTCAATACATTAATATGTATAGATCTCACTCATTATGAAACTTGACTGTGATTTTGATGATATGTTTCAAGTTTTATTAAAACCAAATCATAAATATGGACTCCAGAGTAGTAAGAAAGTCAGCCAATCAGATGAAAGATCACATAATTAATATGCACAGATCTTGCTCATATTCAAAGTCTTCTGAGACAGTGATGATATCAACCTATAGTCCAAGTTTGAGCAAAATTGGATCAAAAATGGAATTTCTTGAGTGGTAACAAGCTAATACACAACACTTAAATTCACCATATGCCAAATTTGGACTAAAATATCTTGAAAGAGGTTAAATTTTACAATTATTGCAGATTTATTACAAATATTAGCTTCATATATGAAAGAGTGTCAATCATTCTTTTGTAAAAACTATTTGAATAAAGCAACGTGGATTTTGTGTTCACTTGTTTTTATGACCTACTTTCAATCAAACTTCTGATGTGACGATATGTTTTTGAAATTTACTAAGCCTGAACATACAAACACTAGTTGATTCATTCATGATTGGTGCTACATTCATGATTGGTGCTAAACTCAATGGGACAATTCCACTTAAAAACTGGACATTTTTCATTCTCTTGATTACTCGCTCGACATGAATCCGTGCCTTTGCAATCTGCTTTGTTTTTAACTCTTCCTTCGGAGTAAGATTCTTCCTGTTTCCTAAAAATGGTGGAATAATAATCGACATTTGTCCAGGCAAAACCAAATCTTCTATTCTAAAACCACGACACACCAAGATCGAATCACCAGAATGGAGATTGAGATAATTCGAAAATCCACTTTTCTCAACAATTTTGCAGTCACTGATTGATAGCTCATACAAGTCTGATGTAAACATTATGGCCCCATTTGGTGCTGTTGCTATCAGGCACTTGTAGGTGCGATGATGTTTATAAGATGAATATAAATTTCCTTGATATCCCATGGCATTCGCACCAAAATTTCTGTACAGTCAACTGAACATCGTATATTTTTAATGACTATTAAAGTCTCGTTGTGAATTTCCTTAGCTGTTGTCAGTCTGGGAATATGCAGACTCTCAGTTCATTAAAGTGATGGTACAACAACTAAATCCATACACTAAATATATTGCTGATACTTGATGTTGACATTTTAAAAAGTGACGTAAAGTCTCCAAACCAAAACATTCTTACATTACATTTTTATCATTCCGATAATTTTTTTCGCTGTAGTTTCGTAGCCTTTATTTTAATGTTACTGATTATAAGTGGATGGTATTCTGGACGTTTTATACAGTATAAATACACCTTACAACGTGTCTTAGGTTATGCTTGTACTATAAATATTAAATAATCCTCAGCCACAGGTGGCCGATGCAAGCTTAATGTGAAAAAAGCAATAGCCTGAAGGAAAAAAGATCATACCAAGTGACGAAAGTTCCTCAGATTACTCATATGACCCGTTCTGACACCAGGCCCTGTCTATCATCCTATATAAGAGTCTCTATATATATAAATGTGTATTTGAGTCGCAATAAGCTGGAATAGTAGAGGTTGTATATTGGATAGCGCCGTGTATATTTCATTGTGTGGAAACATGTTAAGCAAACAATTTAAAAGTGACTGGGGGAATATATAAAAAAAAATCACAGCATTTCTCACATTCTTTTATTTTAATAACAATGAAACCCGCTAATACATGTATTTATGTGTGATTTCTTTTACCTTTTGTTTGTTTAAAAACAGAATCTCTCTCCCCCCCCCCCATCTCTCTTTAAAATTACGATAATTAAACTTTGTATAATTTGTTAAGCATCTAAGTAGTCTCGTGACTCTTTGCTCGGAAATGTATCTCTCATCTCTTGCAATACACATATGTGACTGCGTTTTAGTGGGCAAGTCTTTGAATATTAAACAGCACTGTGTACAAATTAAAAAGAGCATTATGCACTGTGTGCTGAAGCTGAGCGATAGGTAAGTTCCACGCGAGGTAGTGAGAGTCCACTATTACAAAATAATATTGCTGTGACTTTCAAATGGGCAATAAAACTTAATCCGTCCACTACGAGCCACGACGTGGACAATCCACGATGACCACTATATCCGGTCTGTGACGGACACATCGTGAAAAGGATTAAGGTCCACCGTGGGAATGTGGAGTTTCATAAAAATGTGATGCGTATACTGTAGATAGATACATAGATAACATATACATATACAAATGGATCTTTATTTGCACTGGAGTAACTCATTTAGCTCTTTTCTCTTCCATTGATGGTGGCACGTTTGATACATAAATATGTATCTATATATATTTATTGATTGTAATTGAGTAAGAACGCATCAATAAAGCGAGGCAATGGCCGTTCATATTTAAACATGAATAATCTTGTTTGTGTCACCAGCATAAGCATTGCTAACGTTTTGCCTTAAAGGTTTTTTTAAGTCAGAAACATGGCTGTAATGAAAAACATACTTGCACAGGTGAAACAAATGTTTCTGAGAAACTTGTTACGATTATTTAGGTACACATTGGACATAAACGCCAAGTTCCACCAAATGAAACATTAATATTGCTATTTTTAATATACATTGACCGAAAAATACTCACTCACGTGAGAGGAAATTACGGACAGAGAATTTAGTGCACTCAAAACGGGCATTTTTCAATACACACTCTGCAGCATTTACATGAAGTACACTGACACATTACATCGTCACACCCTTCGCATATTCTAATGCTCTTCTTTTCGTCGTTTTTGACTATTGTTGCCATATCTTTGCTGGTTGTTTTTAAAGAAGCTGTAAAGTTGTCATTTCTACCATCCCTAGCACAATGTCCCGCTTCCTGCCAGTAAGTAAAAAAAAAACTGATTTCGGGCAGCTGATGTCCACGACAAGATCAACATCTCGCATATCCATACCCATACCTAATGCAACGAATCGTGCCCTCTAAAATTAGCAAGAATTCGTTCCTTGGATAGTTGATGGGTACTTTTATGATACATTTCTATTAGTAGATGTTGTGAATCTTCCTTTTGATCGATATAGGCACGATAGTCTTTCATAGTGACAAACACTTTGGCACAGTGTCTATTCTTCTCCAATAATTTATTGCTTTCTTTGATCGAGACCCTTTTTCTTTTATATGTTCCATAATCCACATGAGGTTTTCCTTATAATCTCATTTCTCCATTTTACTGATTTGAATGAAGATCGTGGGGCGATCGGGAGACTTGAATACAATCTCTGTATCATCCTCATGGAGTTGTATTAAATTATGAATATCTGTTTTGACCTTGTCAGTACTTATTACAGTAAGTGCCAGAACTGGAACTTTGAGCATGCTTCTTAGTTCGCCCAGTCGCTGGTACTCTGTCCTGAATTCTTCTCCCCACTTAGATATACAGTGGGCTTCAACAATTGATAACAGATCACACTTTGACTGCCATACAGTTGAACAGAATACATCCTTCCAATACGTTTTCAGGGAAACTTCTGGAGAGCAAAAGACGAATTGGTATTTTCCATTTCCGATACCTGGTAAATAAACAAAAATGGAAATCCTGAATAGTGAATGTATGAAATTAACTTACAAACTCTGTTTAATCTCTTGTTACCAGTTATTACTATTGTACGTATAGATGTAAAATTACAATAATTTTAACATAATGAACATTATTAAATTTCTTTTGTATTATGTCTTTAATGACAAATTATGCAATCCATGACAGAAGTATACTGATATGAAACACTAAAATATAAGCATGTTTTGAATCGCTTACACGTAACCACATATTTGTCCATGTTTGCAAGAACTTTCAATTTTACAACAAGAAAATTTCCACTGTTGAAGAGACGCAATTTGGTCATCTGTCAGCGATGTAGGTGGCGATATAACCAATGTGATAGGGCCTTCTTTTTCCTTTATCAGAGTCGGTATTACCATGCATAGCGTTTTTCCAAATCCAGTCAAAAGAAGTCCAAGAACATTCTTCTTATTTAACACAGCTGTTGCAGTTAACAGTTGTTCATCCTTCATTTCCATACGCATATCACAAACTATCTTTAATTCATCAAACCTTGCCTTCACCACGTGTGAATCCATTGTACATGCGACCTTTTTTTTTATTTTGCCTCGTTCTGAGTTTCACTCTTTAGTTGAAAAAGTTACTATGTGCCGTCGGCAGTGTATGAATTCATGAACTAAAAAGGAGATGGATACTTGCTGTAACTGCAAAGTTTTCACAAGAAACATCATAACAGAGGATATTATAGGTTTCTCTGGAGAACACTTACAAACAGTAATGAAAATATATGTGAGGCTCTAGTCAAGCTAACTGGATCTAGATTCACCCCAGTGTCATCAGAAGCAGAGGAAACTTTATGAGCACAAAGTGTTGGAGCACACTAAGTGAGTCAGTGAAGTACCAACATTCTTGAAATGAATTTTTGGGTAGGATATATTATGTCAGCTACATTGGGAAGAAAAGAGAACAGTGCGGACCGTCTATTGCCAAGAAACCGCATTACACCAGTACACCTGTAAAAGCAAGTATACATGGATAACGCGTCGTTTGTGATGTATCTGAATATCAACATGATGTTCAACCCCATCTGTAAACTTACAATAAACAACGATACGTTGATATTTGTGTTTTTTATGTAACATTACCACCCATTACACATAACGCACGTACACGCACACACAAGAGATTGCATGCTTTGGACAAATGCATCTAAGTTGAAGTCTTCACTGTACTCGTACGATTATCGGTCATTCTCTAAATTACAGATGTACTCACTATGTAATTTATCTGCATGCTTATCTTGTGTGGTTCATATTTTTGTTTCTTCTTTTCAATACATATTTCATTTTCACACAGACCGTCTTGTGCTAACGTTTATTACATTACCAAATTCAGCCATACGAGCTAGTCAGTATAGCAGGGCCATAAGAGGACTATATAATGCTACATCCGGAACCAAAATAGCTTTTGTGAAGTTTGTTTCAGAAAAGGTACAAAAAGAAATTAAATAAGTTCTTCAGTACGATTCTCCATTATGCAAAGAGGCCACCATTCCCAATATAAGCGATTTTTCATGGGATCTCGCCCTGAACGGGTTAGAAAAACACGCACCCATCACGTATGCAACATTAAGAAGTGCAGTAACATCAAAGGCCACAGACGAAACCCTACAGAAGAAGAGAGACAGTGCATCAATAAAACCGTACATAGGCACAGCTGTAGCATGCCTTCTTTATGCAAGGGCCCCTAGAAAGGCTAATTTCCTGCAGAAAATTTTCTCTTTACAATTTTGGCGGGGTGGTTTAAAAACAGAAACTATAAGACAGATGGCATACATGGGTATTTGTCTGGGATACAAAGGGACATTGAGCGCAGTTGACAGAATCAGGAAGGGATTTGATGAAACAGCAGTAAAATGCAAAATAAACAATTGAAAACCAACTTTCAGGCAACCATATGGACAAAATTATGGTAAACACAGTAAGATTTTGATGTATCCATGGCTATGTCAATGATGATTCCAAGCATAGATGAAGAGATAAATCCACCGTCCGACACTGATGAATATGGATATGGAGATTCAGTAAAAGGCTCTGCTGGTGGAAGTGTCCACGGATGTATGGAGAGTGAAGGGGAGCAGGAGGAAGAAGAGGAGCAGGAGCAAAAAGAAGAGGAAGATGAAGACGATGATAATTTTGATCGATTAGATGTAACGGAAAATCAGGGAGGTGTAAATAAGGAAGCAAAAGATACAACTGAAGAGGTAGACCTGTCACAGGATGCCAGAGAAAGTGCATCAGTTGTATGGAACGAAGAGGTATATCCTGGATTTACAGCATGTTGGGACAATGTGGGGAAAAAGGTATCAACAAGACATCATACCCCAGATACACCCAACACCTACATTAATATGTTCTTGCATACATAGTTGTGAACCGTGTCCCAGCTACCCATCTCGACTGGAAATCAAGAGCCAAAGCCTCGGATATGGACGTGCGATCTTTCCTGCCGAAGGACGAAAACATTCACGAGTTAAGAGAAAGAATGATGGTAATGGTTGAGAGAATCATCACGCACCATCTGGACTGGTTCAGACAGCACTTCAGCGATTGTATTATTCCACATTTGCTCCATGAGCATTCAAAGGAATGAAGTCAACGAAGTGTCATGATAAATCTGGGCACTTTTCAAGAAGATCCATCATCTACCCATGGTGCAATAGTGATTTATGAACATTTACAGAAATATGTACCTTCTATAGATGGCAAAGCCATACACACAACAATAGATTATGATGATGACCTGAGTTGTGCGCATGCCAATGATGCACACCAGGCACGAACCAATGAATTAGATCCATGGGAGCGCTTAGAAGGACTTGAACCTTCACCACAAGAATTTCACAAGGAAATGCTACTTTTACAAGATCACTCTGACAAATTTTTCAAGGGCACAAGCGCAACAGACAGAGGGACCCTTGCTCATGTAAAGAACATTTTTAATTTTCGTCAAGTTAAGGCCGATATAAGTGAACTTTTGCCATTCCTGTAACAGAAGAGTTGGTCTTTCTCCTTGCGAATGATCAGTTGTGTATGCAGGGCAAACACAGCAGACCTACAGAAGCACCTTTGTCAATCGAAGATGCTGATTTTAATGAAAGGAAACATTACTTAGGAAAGGTCAGCGACAGCATAGTACGCAACGCTTGGCATAGCTTGGACACGGAAGTACTCCTGAAACCAGATGAAAATGCCTCAGTGGGATTTTGTTGCGACAAAGAGAAGGATGATGACTTTATTGGATGTGAACTAAGAAGAGGAAACTGTCCGAATGGGGAGTGGTTCCACTACTCATGTGTAGGAGTTAATAGGAATAACATACCCATGGAATGGTATTGCAATGAATACTACAGGCTGCAAATCCAACAACCTATCCAACATTACTCTTACTGTTCATGCCATACCGATCTTGGTGCTGACGAGCCAATGATCGGATGTAATGCTGAAAAGAAATGTTTTTGTAAAGAATGGTACCATCTTGTTTGTCTTGGAATGACTGTAGACGAAGTGCCAAAAGGGAAGTGGTACTGCTCATATTGCAAAGGAAAACAGCCCAAGAGCAAAGAAAAGCATACGAGCAAAGCAGGATGGAAAAAGGGAGAGAGGATTTCAAAAAATGAGGAAGATGATCTACCGGAGGAAGACCACGTTTACAATTACTCGTTGGGAATGTTATGGAGTGGTCTTAATATTCTCTGTAGATGCAATGCTGTGTGAGAAGCAGATGGTGAGGTTATGATGACTCACTGGCGCCTTGATATAGTCCATTTTTTTTTTGCAAAGAGACACCCTAAATACTTGATTCACGACCATTACCTGATTGCTGCCACAATTGGGTGGTTACTGGAAAAACTAAGGCATGAAATGACCTGGAACAGGACTGTCAGTTAAGGAGGGGGGGGGGGGGGCTTGCAGAAACCTTCCCATGGACCTAATGAATGAAGTTCTGAACAGGTTGTTCAAGGATCTACTGCAAGGAGCTAAAGGTCGATAGACTCGATACACCGAAAATACAATCAGTATGTGCAGTCAAATTGTAGATCCATTGGGAGAATAGCTTGATGTGCTTGTTGATCATAAGGTGGTCAAAAATTAAATTTACCGACACCGAAGGAGGAGTCATAACAGGGACGGCAATGTGGAGAAGATGGTTCATTTCCTTGTGGGGGATAATCTTTTCACATTTCTACCTGGCAGACAGCACATAGCCTTTCCATATTATAAGCATGACATGAATCCAAGACATCCAGGGAAATTCATACCCAAAATCAAGGAACTGTCTAAAAGACTTGATAGAGCCAGGAGTATTGTTATAAATAACTAGACGAAAGTCTATATTTTATCATCAATTTTATATTTTAAGGAGAAAAATGGATGCCGTATTTACTCTTGTGGTGCCATTGACCATAATTGTATCTCAGGAACGGGTACATGCCTCTGTAAACAAATCTGCATTTAATATTCTAACAAAGACTACATGCATGCTTCAAGAAATGTTAAAAATGTCGGAGTGGAACTAAACTCCTTGTCTGACCCTCCTAGTAATATTTACTTTAAGGACATATTAGATCTAGGAATTAATGGAAAAGGTCTACACATTGGGCATATAAATATACAAGGTCTGAATAACAAGTTAGACCAACTGAATTTATTATTATCATCTAAGGTCAATAATGTCCATATTCTGGGTTTAATAGAAACAAAGTTAAATGACAATCATGCAAATGACTTGTTGTTGATTGATGGTTACGGCACACCAATCAGACGTGATAGAGGTTCAGGGGGTGGAGGTGTTGTTGTTTATGTAAGAAATGGTTTATCAGTTGAAAGGAGAAATGATCTAGAATCAGATGAAATTGAAGCAATATGGATCCAGGTAAATCAATCAAATACAAAGCCATTCCTAGTGGGCTTTGTCTATAGGTCCCCTTCTGCAAAGGTCGGATGGAATGAGCATTTTGAAAAGCAACTAGATAAAGTGATTGATGACCAAAATGAAATATACATATTAGGTGACTTCAACAGGGATCTTATGAATAATCAGATTAAAAGAAATTGGTTGAATTTCACAGAAACTTTTGGTCTAACCCAATTAGTGGACCAACCAACACGAGAAACCGATCACTCAAAAACTCTAATAGATCATATCTATACAAACATGGAAGAAAATGTGACAAAAATACATATTCCTAGGATAGGTCTTAGTGATCACTTCCCTATTTTTCTAACCAGAAAATCTGGCTTAAAAACAGGTGTAAAATCCAAAACTCATAAAACCATAACATATAGATCATTTAAGCATTATGATGAAGACAAATTTCTGGAAGATCTCAGTGATGTTCCTTGGAGTATAGTATCTATGTTTGATGATGTGGATGATGCCCTTGATGTATGGACTCAACTTTTTACACAAGTAGTAGATAAACATGTACCGATGAAAACACATAGAGTAAAACTGGACTTCCAACCTGATTGGTTAACTCCTGACATTCTAGATGCCATGAAAACTCGAGATTATTTCAAATCTGTAGGTCAACAAGCACATTGCAAAACATGGAGAAATAAAGTAACCGAAATGATCAATGGGGCAAAGAAGAATTACTATCAGTCAGCTTTGGAAAATAATTGCAATACGAATTCTATGTTGAAAGTTTTTAACAAACTAGGTGCAGGTAAACGGTCCACAAGGTCATCCAAAACCCAACAACTTAGCCAGGAAAGCCGGATTATTGATGAGGATGTTGAAATGGCAAATACATTCAATTAATTTTTTGTCAGCATTGCTTCCAGAATTAAGGAACCCATTGTAAACTCAAATAATGATGAACTAAGAAATTTCTGTTCAGAAAAAATTCCACCTGACACAAACTTTTTTATCTCTGCGATACCAAATGAAAAAGTGTTAAAATTTTTGCAAACTACTGAAACAACGAAATCAACAGGCCTAGATAATATTGGACCACGTCTCCTGAGGGCTGCTGCAAACATAATATTTTAGAGCATAGCTTACATATGTAATCTAAGCCTATCCACCTCAGTGTTTCCCCAGACATGGAAACTGGCAAAAGTTACCCCCATTCATAAGTCTGGCAGCAAAGAAGATGTCAATAACTACAGACCCGTATCTATATTACCAACTCTGTCCAAACTACTTGAAAAGCATAGTCCATGACAATCTTTCGATGTATCTATCAAACTTTAATTTAATTCATCAAAACCAATCAGGGTTCCGAGAAAACCACTCCTGTGAGACAGCTTTGGTCTCCATGATAGATAGATGGATTACTGCCTTGGATCAAGGAAAATTAGTTGGATCCATACTAGTTGATCTTAGAAAAGCTTTTGACCTTGTTGATCATGATATTCTTATCAATAAATTAAGCATTTATCAATGTGACAATTCAACAATTGATTGGTTTACATCATATCTAACAATGAGAAAACCGTGTGTCAAAATAAATAGTAGTTTTTCTAAAGAAGAACCAATTACATGTGGAGTACCACAAGGATCAATCCTGGGCCCACTCCTCTTTCTCATTTTCATAAATGATCTACCACTGAAAATAGGCAACTGTATTTCATCTACCGACTTATATGCAGATGACACCACTCTATCAGATTTCAAACAGCTAAAATCAGACCTAGAGGTCTCCCTTCAGACAGCCTTACTTAGAATAGATTCCTGGTGTAAGGAAAATGGCATGAAAGTAAACACGGACAAGACTAAAGTATTAATGATTACTACCCAACAAAAAAGAGCAAAATTGGAAAATAACAATTTGAATCTCAAGTTGAATGAAATTGGTCTACAAATGGTAACCCATGACAAAATCCTTGGGGTGATGGTTGACAACAATTTGCAATGGAATCAACATATTCAAGTCATATGTCATAAAGTCAATTCATGTCTCTGGTTATTAAGCAAGATTAGGCCATATCTATCAACTAAACATAGGTTAATATATTACAAAAGCTAGATTACAACCATACCTAGACTACTGTAATGTTATCTGGGGAAACACTTCTGACAAGAATATTTGCAAATTATTCCGCTTGCAAAAAAGAGCTTGCAAACTCATCCTAGATAATGCTGAAAACATCCCAAATGCAATGAATAATATTAAAATGTTAACAGTAAGTGAACGAATATTTTTGAGAAAGGCTAGACTTATGCACAAAGTTTCAAACAATATGGCCCCATCATGCTCAAAGAACTATTTCATGTTAGAAAACAAGGCAACACTCCCAATTTAAGATCAATTTCAGCTAACCACCTCTGCATTCCAAAACCAAATAAAGAACTCTTTAAGAAAAGTTTTAAATATTCGGGGTCATTAATTTAGAATCGAATCCAAAAGGAAATTAGAGAAAGTACAAATATAAATGCATTTAATTATCATCTAATTCAATGGATGAAAAGTGGAACCTGTTTGATTTGACAAATACATTACAACTTAAAGCATAAATTCTCAAACCTTCCATTTTGTTGTCTCACAATTTTTGTACTGTATATACACAATGTACCTAGTTTGATCATGTTTTACAAAACTTTCTGTTTATTATGTTCATATATACATGTAGCTAATCATCAATGCTTTATTATTATTATTATTATTATTATGCAACTATGTACATGTACTCTGTATGTAAATATGCATATAATAGAGGGCCACAAGGAGGATTAGTTCCATGCAACTAATTGTGTCACCCTCTTTAAATAAAGTCATTATTATTATTATTATTATTATTATTATTATTATCAATACTTGAAAGAAAGAAAATGAAAAACGGAAAAGAAAGAATTAGTTACCATTTGTCTCTTTACTGCATAGGAACGTAAGTAATTTTTTTACCGCCAAGGCAAGTGGAGTAAAGGGACTTGCCTAAGGACGCTCCATGGTTGCCGACCCAGGCTGATGCATTGGTACGATTCGAACCAGCAAGCTTTCGAGCATGAGTCTTGCATGCTATGCACTGTGCCACTGCAGTTCGTACATCCATTAGTCTCTTATTTCTATATGCGGGAGGCCGCATCAGGCCTACTGTACATCTACATGAAAGAGAATAAAGACCAAGAATTAAATTAAAAACATGCCAATTTGCATCACATAGATTTGGCAGACAGCAGCACAATCCATACAGTATGCAGAACAACTATGTAATTTGGACCCTAATCGACATGAGTTGATTCAGCAGCCTCAAAAAAATCATTCTCAAAGATCTAAGCAGCTAATGTGCAATAAACAGCAACAGTATGGATGGGTTGCTACGCATTGCTGCTACTCAAAACGCTGCCCCTTCACAGCACAACTCAACTCCTCCCCGACTTCCACCTGGTAGGACAATACCAAACTCCGCCCACACCGCAGAATGGATAAAGATATGGCCTGATTCTTATGGTCAAGAGAATGACGACCTTCTGCATGGAAGAAATTAAACTTCCAAGGAGCACTTCCTACTTCTGAGGTGCAATGTCCCTTACCCACAAATAGACAAGATGAAAACCTTGAGGCCCCAGTCTTCATAAAACTGCAAGATTTACACAGATTAAGATGAGCAAAGTCCAGTAGCCACACAGCAACGTCCAACTGAGTGAACGAGGACCAACAACAGACTAGAGAACATATTTTAAATCAGTATACTGTTTATAAGAAGAGATATGATAAGACCAGGTCAACATCTTCACAGCACACCAGGTGTCATTTCTTTGAATGCAGCCCTATTGCAAAACAAAAATTGCATTCAGTTAAACGACAGTCCAAAGGAAAATCTGATTTACCTACATTTGAATCGTTATCAGACTTTGCCCACACAAATTATTTCACCAAACCTAAACTAGTCTCATCAGCTATAACTCACCATAGTGAAGAAGAGTGTTTGGATACCGCACCAGCTGAGAGAGAGAGAGAGAAGGGGGGGGGGGGGAGAGAAAACCAGTTGAGACTAAGGATTTTCCTTCTAGAAGACTGCAAACTTTATTTACACCAGTCTGGTGCCATGGTAGCTGCATAATGCCGCCATGTGCATGGTTCCAGTTGCCTATACCTAAAAGGATCATCACTAGATGTGCCGTCCGAGAGTATGTATTATATGTTGCTTATTTTCCAAAAAATGCCCATGCTCCACCCCACACCCCTCGGAAAATTAAATGACTTTTTTTCTGACTCCAAACTTGCTTCACAAAAATATTCTTCCTCTGATTAATAGCAAAAAGTAATATTATATCCAAAGTATTAGTTGAAAAAAAAAATTAAAAAAATACAGGTTTCAGAAAAAAAATCTTGACTCGAAAGATCATAGCGGCCCCCCACCCACAATTAACTGATCAGTTACTTATATTCAGTGGCGTACCGAGGCAAAGTGCCGCCCGGGGCCAACTACAAAAATTGCGTTCCCACTACATTCGTATTATTTACGATATATACTGTACTCTTACCAAATTGCCGCCCCTAAAAAGTGCCACCTGGGGCCACCGCCCTCTTTGTCCCCCCCCCCCTCGCTACGCCACAGCTTATATTAAGTAGAGCATAAAGTCACCAAAAAATTTCTCCTGCACCTTTGTGAATACATGAAGCCACGAATACTTAGAGTAGAGAATTACTTTCTTGAAATACAGTATTGGCGAAATGTCCATTATTAACAGTTGCATACCAACAAGTTTTTTGTACCATTGCAGGTTTTTGTGTGCGAAATAATATTTTCTTCGGTCATATCCCCTAACTATTCAAATCAGTACCAGTAACCCAACAGATCGGACCGTATGTCACTGAGAAAGAAGAGGGGGGGGGGGGGATAAGCTCCTTTTTAAACTATCCACTTTTTGAAGATTTCTTTTTTTCTTCTGATTTGTTCATTTTTTCTGGTTTCAGTTCATTTTTTTTTCCAGCGAAGCTTACATATATGAATTCATCTTCTGTCATCTTCACAGAAGAATCATTTTTGCATGCTTGACTTTTGATCTATCATTCATTTCATTTGATTCCACACTGGTTCCAAGATTGTCTCTTTTATTTCATTATCTCAACTGAAGCACAACTACACTATTTAATTGTTTCATGATAACAAAAGAAATGTAAGTTTTTTTAAAGTGGGTATTAACAAGAAATGCATTAATAGTTACTAATTATATGGAACAACTGTGAACCAGTCTAGAAATGGGTGGAGATTTAATATGGTATATACGGGTTTGGTGGTCCATAATTGGTTAATAATGAAAAGTAAAATTTTAGTAACAAATTATTTTGAGAGCTTATCCTATCTGTACCTATAAAAAAAATAGAAACAAGATTCTATGGATGCAATTTTAGTATTTTTATAGACTTGACTTAGGCACAGTCAATAACAACAGTAGCACCTGATTCATTGGGTGTAGAATGGATAACACATGTTTCATGTACATGTAGATACAAAATATGGAGCGGCTCATGTGATTTTCTTAACACAGGTGCTTGCATCAAGGATGGGTCTATATTGATAAATATAGGTTTGATCATAAGCATTTAGAACTTTCAAGATATTGAATTTTTAATATCACGATGTTTCCATAGGTTTACTATGGGAGTTGAATTAGTACCGTGAGTCCTGAAAGCAATTAGATACTTTCATTTCGTTAAAGAAACATATACCCACTTTAATCGACTTTGGCTTTCCTCAGCTAGCATCGCATTTCAACCAACTGAAATGTATGTCAACGGAACTTGAAAAATGTGTCCACTTGCTTGTGTCAGGATTTGATTCCATAAGGAAAAAACATCATAGTAAGTGTAGTCCGACTACTGTTATAAGACTTTAATTTGTGGAAAAGTATCAATATGGGCTGCCAAATGTGTGAGTTATTCCTGAAAATGTGTCCTCTAGTTCCCCTGTCAGTCGACCGGGGGTCCGCCATTTTGAATTACACGCGTTAAAATTCAGTTTTGAAATCAAATTTTCTACTAACCAGTTATCATCATCTGTGTTCATTTCGTCCAAGTCAAGCTCACGATCTGCACTGCCTAAAACATCAATTTTTCTCACAAAATTGTCTATATTTTCATTAAAATCGGCATCCACATCACTGCCGTAACTTGCTGTTTCAGCGCTGTCCGCCAGGTTGATCTCCACACATTGAAACTCGTGTTTGAAATAAAATTTTCAAATAACCAGCTATCATCAGCTCCGTTCATTTTGAAGAAGATAACGATCCCCACTTCCTAGAATGTTAATTTTCCGCACGAAATGGTCTTTATTTTCAACTAATTCAGTAAGCACATAACTGTCTTCACTTCCCTCTTCAGTAACCTCGAGTAACCATTTTTATGGACGTAACGTGAATTTTAACGCGTTCGTTTTAATATTATGATAATCTATTCAAATAAACCATAAAAAGTGTTTAACTATATCTACTTCAGTTAATCAGCGTGAAAAATGTTTTGGCATTCATGTACATTAGTTAATAATTACCGTTTTTCCGAGCGTGTGTATGTTTACTGATTTCCGGAAGTGACATCCATGGTTCGTGACACTCACTAAAAAGTCACGTGGCATATGACCGGTCCGTGCCAGTTAGACCAAGGTATGGATATTATTAGTTTATAGCATCTCCGTGTTTTTGACGTTAAAAAAATTAAATTTAAAAATGAATATTTTTTTCCGTTAATTCTATATGCAGTTTGTGCACTTACATTACTGCTTGCTTTTTCTTTACCATATAGATACATGACTCAATAGACTGAGAGGGAGAGAGAAATTTAAAAATAGACTGGTGAATGGATACACATTTTATTATAATAGATTCAATGTCTTTTGATGTAGAATATATGTTTATTTTGAAATAATACTGAAACAAAAAAGTCTGTAGTGAATATACATTTCGACTGTAAATTGTTATGTTGTATAAGAACTCCACATGATTAAAACCAAATATTTACATTGGCTGTCCAGTTTTAGAAATTCCCAAAGTGGATTATTCTGTGCAAAATATGTAAACAGAGCCAACATGTGATCGGCGGCACTATTCTTAGCATATAATAGAAAATTCAAGGTAAAAATGTCTGACATAAAAAAGGCATTAGTGAAAGCATAGATTTTCATTATGATTTTTTTAAATTACATGAAATTACCTTTTTAAATCTCATTTGTTCTGATTTTACTGTTTAATTCATTCTGGTCACTCTTTAAGAACGCTGATGACATCATTATCTCGAAACAAGCGTGTTAGATAGCGAGAAACATGGCGCACGATTGAAGGAGTCCAACAACATGACCGCCATTTTTTAAAAATCTCTGCACGGTCAAACTCTACTTTTAAATTAAACTTTTACCATTTTGGGGGTCTTTTAAACACAATCTGTTAATGGGGGGGCTCTACAGATAATACGTGCTTCTGAGATAGTGACAGGTGTAAGATGAAGTTTGCATTTGCAACATGCACAATGGAGAGAATGTTGGCATACCTCTGTGCTACTTTCATGTACTGTGGCTGAAATTTCTTTCCATATTGTACTTGTGGAAATTGGACATGATCTAAGCACACAGCTGACAGAAATGGCCGCTCCAAAATACTCGAAAAATCAGCCTGAATTAGTCAAAACTACACTATTTTCAGCAGTTATTAAAATAGGAAAACGAATTTTGACTGAGTAGGCTATACCAGCCTCAGAAAGTACAATGAATGAATTACAAAATATATAAAAAGTAAAAAAAGTTATCGGCTCTTTTATTATTTATTTACCTTTGAAGTCCAGGAAGTGAAAATGACCTAGCAGTGCACATTTTAAGTAAGACCAAGCTGTATACTCTATAACCCAAATTGCACAAATCATTCATACACCAAAATAAAGGGAATTCAGAGTTCTTTTAACAATACGTAAGATATACAAGGTCTTTTTTAAACAGCCAGGACAATCAGTGAGGAAAACGTGTAATTCTTTATCTTTAAAAATCTAACCCTATGCAAAGTACGAAACTGGAGAGTGCCACCAGTGCTATGTGTATCTCCTACCTTTATTTCCTTCTTTTCAAAAGATGACGTTTTGTACAGTTAAAAACACGCTTCTGCGAAGTGAGTGATGGATTGTAGTGAACATACAACCGGAATCTTATCCCGGTGGCAAAGGTAAACTACGACTGCGTATCCAGCTGCAAAAGGGTTAAAGGAAAGGGTATAACAATAGGTACAGCGATAGCAATGACGACAGCAAGAATTGTTCGATCTATATCAAATTTGGTAAGAGGTACCATTTTTACTACATCATCCAATCTACCTACTCCTTTTCCAACTCCATCTAGTCCTTCCCCAACTCCTTCTGCAACTACATATGCTCCAGTCCAATCATTTTTTGACACGATACAACTGCCTTGAAAAATTTACCTGATTACTTGTTTGCTTTAGCCCGAAGAGTGGCAACTGCATTTCCTGGAATTATTTGTAGTGTGATAGGCTGGTTATTAAAATGTGCTTGAATTACTTTCATCAGTCAGACCATTACTGTCCTGCAGAAAGAAGTATGCCTAGCCTGTAGGTTGTATTTTGTCAGAGATAGAAATCATTAAACAGCATCTGTTCCACAGTTATGTTTGTAAACGGGTTACACAACAGCTGATGTAGGTTTCTCAGTACCGTGGCATACATTTTTTTTTATGTTCTTCTGGGACATTATCAATAAAGTATTTATGTTTTCCATTGAGGTACATTATGTGGCATAATTCTGCCTATCAAATGCCATTGTGAAATACTGCGAACAGATTGTTGCCTTCTATACTGTGTGAGTGTAGTGTTAAAAACGTTCCATGGGTTGCATGTGAAAAAATGAGTTTCATTGTAGTAATTTGTATCCATTGTGTCAAAATATTTTTTGAAATATCCTACTGGAGCGCTTAACTGAGTTGCAGAACAATGTTATGGTGTTCTAGTAGTTATTTTCTTTGTTTGATTTTAGAGTCAGTTATTGCAAACAAAAAAGAATAATGTGGAATAGGTTCTTCGTGCTTACATATATTGATCCTGTATTTCTTTCTTTCCATAATTGCATATAATTCTCTGTTGATTTCGATCTGTAACCATTTCGTTTCCTCCACTGTAATACCAGACCAATCTCATTTCTTTTACTTATGTTTTTACTCTTTGAGTCCATGCGTATTTTGAAGCAAAAAAGTCCAGATGTATTTTGTATCCATGGTTGTATGTTTGATACGCTTGAATAGGAACAGTGTCTACTTCCCACTGATCATTCACATTAATAACAGAAACCCATCTGTAGGAAAGTCTGTTTCTCGCTTGCTTGTGTAAATTGTTGGTAGATTGTACAGTTAAAACGCTCTTTCATTTCCATGTATTTGATTTTCTTTTCGTCGAGATTAATTTCTTTTCATAATTGATCAATGTTTCTGTAATCAACTGGATGTTTATAATCATAGTGTAGGTGCTTTATATGCTGCTTTTTCTCAGCCATTTCAAATGGTATAAAGATATCCTGAGAGTACGTTACGTGTGATAACTTGTCTTTTGGCTTGATTCGCAAGCAAATGCAACATCAGTCTACAACTGGTACCTTTATTTTCAACAGTTTGCAACGGTTTTCCAACATCTTTTATGAAACACTGCAGCAGATCTTTTTTGATGTTTGAAATAGGCAAATCAATATTTGTTTTCTCTCTTGAATGTTGTTTTGTATCACAACTAACTTTTGATACACTATCCAAACTTGTTCACAAATACAGACTATCTTTTGATACTGAGATTGTTGCTTTTATATTAAATTCATTGAATATCTCTATCACTTATCTGAAACCTGTGGAGTTGCTCTCAATGTACCTTTGCTAAATCCTTGATAAGAATTTAAAATTATTTCGTTAGTAATTTTTCTGTATCAAAATTATAGCGTTTCGTCAACTCCATTAAGGTAGTAGTCATGTCTCAGTCCAACGATAGTATTGGGTGTTTGAGCAGTAAGGTATCGGTGAATTCTGGTCCACCTCTCTGAAAAATACAGTAATAAGACAATTGGTTCAGTAGAAAGGTCTATGAATAAGGGGGTGTTTTTTTATAGCAGTAGTAAGTAAGATTCTAGCTATGTTCTTGTGTATGGGAGATTGTATATATTTGTTTATACAGTTGTAAGGAAAATGGTCCAGCAATGAGTAGATGACTTTAAATTGCATTAGTTGTCCAGTTTTTTCATTAGCCGTCTACAGATATTACGTGTTTAATTCTTTATGAATCAATATCTTATTTTTCTGCGCCTTGCTACAAGAGTTTCAACAATGACACCGAAAATATCATTTTATGTGTGATCAAAACTGACTTTTTAATGTGTATGCATGAAAATCTACTAGCATCTTAATGTGATTTCAGTGGTTTATTCTAACTTGCAACAGTGTATTCATATGAAACATATACGTTTTGCTTACCTGACAAAAAATTAGTCACACACTTTCTAATTCAGTATATTCAATGAAGTATTTGCTTTCATTTCAAATAATGTCATATTTAATATTTTTATTAAATATGACTTTTTTGTATGACCTATAAATACATTGTGCTTCTTCCACGACAAAGTTACACATCAAGAGTATAATAGTGACTTAGTAAGCAATTGTAGCTGTGTTGTGTTACTACTAAGAGTATGACAAATATTGTATCCAGGATATGTGGAACTAACTTATGGGATTGGTTACATCAGATGCAAAGCCCTCATCCATTTTTAGATTGCCTAAATGATGTGCAGGAAAGCTTATGCTATACCACGATGTCGTGGTCGGTGGCTACGGCCGCTGTGTTGGCGTTAGCAAATGTAAACCTGTAATGTTTAAGTAAATATCTCAGATACTATTGTCTTTACTGTCATGAAAGTTTATTTGTCCATGCAGCATGAGGAGTAGTACGCCTTTATACCAAAAGTACATCACTGTCACCTGCTTTCACGTACCTGTTTCTGGAACACTGCTGCTTGTACAGTCCTGAACATATAGATCTGTTCATGGATCTTGAGGAGTACACGCTCGCTATGGTCTACTTTTCATGCCTCAGAGAGCATGCACACTTTTCATGTACAGTCATAATACCTGATATGTGCGTGCATTCTGATGATTACTACAGCATGATGTTAAAAGTAGGTTACCATGACCTACTCTTAACACTTCATTGACTATACATCTTTGAAGCTTGGGCAAGTTTCTTTCATCCTGTTGCCTGAACAGCCATCAAATTAGATACGTACATACGTCGTGTCAGAAGTACATCATCACCATATCAAAGAAAGAAATGTAGCTTTTACCAACAGCAACCTCTTGAATTGTATTCATCGTCACTGATTATGTATCACATTGAGTACTGACATGTACAAAAACTCTTGCATCTGAATAAATTTGTACAGGCGAGTTATTATGCCTTCAGACAGTTTCATATCTCAGTATAAGACGCTTTGATTTTGTTTCTCATAAACTCGGGCAAGATAAATTATTGTTTACAAGCAAATTAGCATGCTAAGAAATAGAAATCCGACACATATGGATACATATCAAAGAATTTTGTCAAGTTTATACCACACCACAATGTTTATATTTTATATCGTCCTAGCATAAACCTTTTCATATTCCAAATTTCATTTTTTTAAATGTTTTTTTTAAATGTCTTGTGTTTTATAGACTGTGTCCAACATATCCTGTGATATAGGCGATCGATGATACCATTATTCATGAGGATGTGCTCTAGCCGTTGAAATGGTGATGCTTTTTAATAGGTATTTCCCCCAAGTTCTTTCCTCACCTACTCATCTTTGTTTGCATATATTATGCCCAATCCTCCTTACTTTTACGTTCTCCCATATAGTTTTGATTTTCCATGCTTTTGCAATAAAAACGCCAGGTGAAATTTAACAAATTAAAAGGGACCACCTAAATCAGACAGGTGACAACTGAATTTCAGACTGGGATGAAAGGTTGGAGCACTAGGGTGTCATTTATGATTATTACCCCTACGATATTAATCCCCTTGATTGATCCTAAATAGTTGAGGAATGTACTTCAATGCCATGTGTTTTCACAGTTCAACGAAAATTAAAATGACCACACAATTCGGACATGTTAGAATGAAATAATCTATACTTCATTTTAAACTTTCTTTTTTTTCTCACCCTGTCATTCTTACTTTTCTGTTCTTTTTGTTTGTTTCTTTTAGTTTCTTATTTCTTTTTATATATTATTTACTTTATTATGGCAATAATAAACACAGCAGCAAATAATTACCATAGAGTGTTTGATCAATTGTTTGTTTAAACCTAGAATTGCATATCCTGTAATTTAAAATATAAAACAAAAGCTGAACGTATAAGTGCAAGGATATCAATGAGTGTTTTGCATGTTGGGTACATCGGATTCCATATGTGATTTTTAAAAAATAAACTGTAAATAATTGGATTTAGTGGTAGCATTATTTCTTCCAGCACAAACACGAGGAAACCAAGACACATGTGCCAGCCTGCATGTCATTTCTTGACACACAATGGACCTTTATGGTAACCTGACTCAAGTGTGAAAGTAAGTAACATAACAAATTAATACATATATTGTGTGTTCTTTCACAATTATTAGGAGGACTGTTTCAACAAATAAAACAATTTTGTGCGAGAAATTATTATATACTGGCATTCAACTTCCAAACTTTCTAATTATCTTGGTATATGTAACTTTTTCGTATTCCTTTCTTATATCCAAGAGGCTTTTCTTCAATGTTTTCTCATTTATTTGTTCTTTTTGGCATGCTAATTATGAAGATGTCTCTCTGCTATTTTCTCTTTGTGTGATATCTGGTTTATGGGGAAAAACAAACCTCTTATTGTTTTTTGCTAAAACTTCAGAATTGACTGATTCCCCAGTCTTGATTTTAAAGTAAAACTTTTGGCACATAATGGGCTGTTAATTATTATGAACAAACACTGCACTACAGGGAATAATGGAAAATTATCTATCTATCTATCTATCTATCTATCTATCTATCTATCTATCTATCTATCTATCTAACTATCTATCTATCTAACATTTTCATGTACATTATATTGCTATTATGTACAAATCGTTAATATACTCAAATTGTAAAGTTGAACATGAGAGAGAAAAAACAAACATTGCATCTAACACAGATCAACAATTGAAGATATTTTTTAATTGTTTTTTTACCACTATTACTAAAATAATTTCTCATACATTTTCTTGGCTTTCGACTGTAAGTTTGTCTCAGATTCTTTTTATAATATTTTGTTTACAGGGATTGAAGTTTATGTTATTTTCTATATTTAACATATTGTTGATAAGATAACATCTAAACAAATATGTTGATCCAAGCTTTCAAACTACCAAGATAAAGGTACATTAAAGAATCATTCCGCTACTACACAACATTGCTGCAAAGGATATAAACATGTTAGATCAGTTTTACTCTGCGTGTCATTAAGATAACAACAAGAGATTTTAAATATTCTTTAAAGGTTGCCAAAAAATAAACTTTCTATTGTTATATATGTTCCTACGAATTATTACTAAACACCAACACACGTATTAGTTTGGAATTTTTTGAAAAGCAATATATATATATATATATATATATATATATATATATATATATATATATATATATATATATATATATATATATATATATATATATATATATATATATATATATACAACAAGGCAATATGAAAAAAAAGTCACGGATTTAGATTTTCTAATTTGTATCATAGATCATCCCTTGTAGGAATATAAACAAAATTACAAATACGATTTTGAAGCTCATTTCTTGCAAATTCGATTTGGTAAATAGATCTCTCTCCATAAATAATTCATATGATTCATAATTAATATATACAAACATGGCAATATGAAAACAAAAGTCACGGATTTCGATTTTCTTATTTGTATCATAGATCGTCCCTCGTTGGAATATAAACAAAATTACAAATACGATTTTGAAGCTCATTTCTTAAAAATTTGATTTGGTAAATAGATTTGTTTCATTCTTGACATTTTACAATTTCTACGATGAGTAATTTATCTTTCAACAGACTGGTACTATTTTATGAGCTACACCTGCTAGAACTGACAAAATTTGAACAATGTTCAATATCATATCATACAACACTGACACAAACTTTACCAATGTAAGTCTTGAAGTTATTTCTAGATTTAAGGCATTTACTTTTTAAATGTTTATGTAGACATAATTTGAGCCAATCAGCTCTCTTGTATTTATACTTACATTTTTTTGTTGTTGTTGATGAAATCAAGGCCTGATTGCCCTCTCTCCATAAATAATTCATATGATTCATCAACGAAAATGTATACGAAGAGTCCATGTAGCTGTATCTATGTAGAAACTAAAGTTGACATCTATATGTCTTCCATTAACATAATATTGCTAAAGCAATTAAGTATGATTGTGATTTATAGTCTTATGACAATATTATAATTTTTTTCTTAGACCCTACAGGAACTAAAGCGACAACAACCATGGCATCCACCAGTAGCAGCCCCTTTACATCAACCCCCGAAAGAACCAACTTTGCACGCTTGTGTTGGATTGTGGTAGATGTGTTTAGAGACATCCTCTGGCAAGTGCTAATCCTTGAAATTCCCGCCACTGATTTGCCAAATAAAGTTCAGAACAATCAACATATGCTTGGAAATCTTAATGGGGATATAAAATTGTGGCTGAGTCAAATACAGTATGCCCCTGCCTCAGAAGATTTCGACGTCACCTCCCTTTATACGCTTATTAGAAACCTTTGTAGACTCGTCCCCATTCCAACAAAAGGGTGGGGGCAACCCCCGCCTTCTACTGGAGGGTGACCTAGAGCGGGTAAGGGTATTCAGAAACGCTGTTTATGGGCATGCTAAGAAAGGCCATGTGAACACTACAGATTATATTATTTTATACAGAGATATGAAGACTTTCATTACTAATTTTGATACATTCTTTGGAGGCAAATGGGACTTTGTAGGCAGGATGGAGTCCATTCTCAAATGCAGTATGGATCAAGCTCTTCAAGACACCTACATTGACAAAATGCAGGAAATCGGCAAATTGTCAGGTAAGTGAACACATTGCGTAGAGAATGAAGCCTATTAATATATTTAGCTATGTTGCTTGAGTTAAAATTTGCAGAGAAAGAAGTACCAGATATCACCAATCAGAATAAGTAGTTTCAAATAATAAAACTGTATGCTTAATGTTTCAGAGTGATGTAGCAGTGAAACAATATATTTTATTTATGATAGAAATGCTATAGGTCAGTTTGATAGAAATGCTATAGGTCGGTTAAGTGTATATTTCAGGGCCATTTATACCCATGATGAAAACAAAAGTGAGTTTAAAATATGCCCCTAATATTTACGGGTTGATTTAAGAAAACCAGGTCTTGTATGTGGAATCATTCTTTTCTTCAATCTGTTCTTGGGTTGCGCTGGAGTTTCTATAGGGATTATAAAAGAAACCACTAGTCTTTATTTGGTCCGAATGCAAAATAGTAAAATTTTGCTCATTTATGCTTTTTCTTTAAACCTGTATTTATTTTCTTCCGACTGTTGAATAAGTTTCGATAACTTTTTGTAAGACCTTGTTGTAGTTTACAATCTATTCATAGTTGGAGGAAAAGGAGAAGCGAAGAAAAACGCCACATAATAAATGGCTTTACAGTTGTAATCCTTGATTTCATTTGTGTTTATTACAACGATGTTGATTTGTATTTTTATTTGCATTGTTGGACAGAGGATGTATTCTATCTTCAGACCATTTGTATGATGGTCTTCTTACTTAATGTTATCCCCCGATAGGCATTTGAGCATAGGATATACTGGCTTCGGCCTACCCAACTGTTTGCATATCTGTCCCGCCAATGACGGTACCTTCTTTGTAACATCAGATCATACATTTACTCTGGGAATGTCCTAAAATTATGAAGAAATATCAAATGCAAAAAAAAAATTCGCATTTAATTTTGTGACATAGCATTTTCGCTTTGCAAATGTATAAAATATGATCATATTTAGTACATACTTTTCTTCTAAATAAGAGCAGTTTATTTACAATATAAAAAAAATTCTAAATTTAATACAAATTAAAGTTTACTTTTGTAAAAATGAATGAACTGGCAAAAATAACATTTTAACTTAACTTTGTCATTTTGATTCAAAGCCATCTTTAGAATACTGTATATATATATATTCTTATAATTTTATTTGAAACTTCTCAGAATATTTCACTTACAGTGGCTCTGGGTTTGTTACAGTGTGATTAAGTTACGTTTTTTCATAAAAACAATTTTCTCCACAAATTTTATGTTTTTCTTGTCTAGAAACTGTTCATATTGAAATAAGTTGTATGCTTCATCTTCATTAGCTCAGATAGATGCAAATTAGTTTTGTTACAACGGTCCATCCTTAATATTACTGTGTCAATGAAGAAAGACGAAGAAAACTTGTGGGGTTTAACTTCAGCCAAGAGTTGACTATAAAAGTAGATCACTTTCTCTTTGTTAAAACAGCAATTAGTAGTCTTCACAAAGCAAAACCCTACTGCTGCTTAAAAGATACAAGACTATTCTTGACTTTCCTTCATTTCAGTTTATTTTTCCAAGAAAACAACATGCAATTGGCGTGGGACCTATGTGCCCTCTTGACACATGTTTAGTTGAATATAGGTGGTCATCACTTTTTTCATCACACAATAAATTTGTGACGTTTGTATGTAAATTATTCTATATATTGATATGTGTACCTGTTGATAGAAATCAGTGTCTATCGAGTTCTTGGCGTTTTAGCAATTCATCTCCCCTTGGTCTCCAAGTTTTACATTCCTTAATAAACTTTCAACACAAAGATACTACTCAAGTATTCTAAAACTTCTTTCTCCCAAACTTCGATACATCAAAATATTACAACAATGAAATAAAATATAACTGAAAACACAAATTTATGGGTTTTTCTTTCTTCAGATGATGTAGTAAACATCAGGCAGGAACTTGGCGTTGTTAGAGAAGATGTAAAGTCACTTCACGACAAAACAGATGTAGAAATCGCTAAAGTCGAAAAGCTGAAGGTGATCTGAGCACGGATTTAGACAGTCTGAGAAACAGAGTTGATGTTATGGAGAAAGGTAACATCGGTAGATAAGTTACATACTGTGTTAAATAGCATTGCCTACTCTTAACAAACTGCCCATCTCGCCATGAGAAAGTCACTGAAAAAGGCTTGCATTTTGTTATTATGAATGGATGTATCGATATATATTGCCAGTGTCTCTATCTGATTGTTTGCCTATTACATTTTCTTTATTGCAATATGACTAACGGAAATTGGCACGAGACATACTGGATTGTATCGATTCAAAATACGCTGTTTGTTCATACGTGTGCAAGTACACCCTGCTCATTACAGTGCCTGCTTTCTATATTCATCTTCACTTCAATTTTCTGAGCCGTGGACTTTAACTCTAGCTAAGATATTTATGCAATAAAGTATTTTTCTTTATAATCAAAATGTTACATATTTTAAGTTATTTGAAATGTCGAGAAGACAGTTTTTTAAATAAATTATCATGCTCAGAACTAACGTTCTTTAACTTTCTAATACACACTGTGAACATATGAATTCTTTAATAATTTCAACTTACCAGACAAAGGTTAGTATGTTATCTTAATTCCACTAGGTTCTTGTATACTAAGAAGTTATTTTCTTTCGAAAATGAATCTGTGCTGGAGATTTCCCAATGGCCACAATTTTGATTGCATAGTGGAGAGATGTTTGTTATTGTAAAACAACGTTCATCTGAAACACGAGCACATTATCAGTGTTGCTGCCAAGACGTGCGAATCTTGCAAAATTTGTACGAATTCGCGCACTTGGAAAACAGCGATGCGCTAGAACTCCCGCAAATTAGTTTAAAGTCGCGCATACAAAAATGTACTCTGCGCAGCATACAATTTGTATTTAACTGTTAACCGTTAAAGAGCTTCGCGCGGCATATGTCATGCCGCCAGTAGGGGTCTTGTAGCACTTGTCTCTTTATCTGTCTTTTTTTCCGGAAGGCATCTGTTTACACATCTGAGTACTTCGGCTTGACAAGAACGGTTACACTAAATTTCATTGGCACATTTGGGCCCTGGAACGAGCATTGTCGAGGTTGAACATTGTCTTCATGAAGGAAATTTTACAGATGCATGTTTAAAGTAAGGGCTCTTAGAAAATCCAAAATGGCTGACTCCAAACATGGTTCATCTTCAGATGACGATTTGGTTCGACAAATACCGGCCGATGATAGCGATGATGACAATGATAATTAAAGTTTTGAAGTAAATGAGATTATTGGAGCCGGGAAAGTGTTACTGAAATACCAATGAGTAATTTTGAACATGAAAAGGATGTCGAATACGAATCCGATGTACATGCTCAATGGACCAAAAACAGACAGCATGCCTGTCAACCCCCAATTAAGCGGCATTTCGAAATTAAGCGTCAAAATGGCAGAAATCTAAGCCTAATTAAAATACAGGGAATTTAAAAGTAGACTGCAATTATATTTCTTTTCTCAAACAATTCTGCCTTGAGGGATCTTGTGCTGCGAAACTATATACCACTCTAAGGGTTAGGATAAATTGAATAAATAAGAAATTAAGAAGTAAGGATATTTATTTTTGTTCAAAATACCTCTGTCTAAACAAGCTGACTATGGCATTGATGGACTTGAAACCCTAATACAACATTGTGGAAGAGATAAGAAATCTGGCATAGTGGTCAGCAAAGCAATGATTCAAAAAAGTGAAACTTTGGCAGAGCTCTTGTTAGTGAAAAACTTAAAATATTATTTTGGAGCAGAGATATATAAGAGACAATGCTTATGAGCTCTTGAAAATTGTACATAAAAACCATAAAGAACAGTTTTCTGACTTGTTCAAGCTGGCTTAGCTAGCTATGCATATGTGAAAGGGGGTTCTCGGCACAGAACAATATTCATACACAGATAAGACACAAATTAAGCTCAGAAATGATCAACAGATTAATGTTTATACAACTAGAGGAGATATCTTTTGAGGATTTTGATTTCAATAGAGCAGGATGAAAGAAAGAAATGGATATTTATGTGTTAGGTAAATATTGAACTATGGCCATTTCCTCCACCCCCTCATTTTTTTTTACTTCCCCCTATTTTGGTGGCAAGGGGGAGCTCCTCCTTCAGATAAAATCCTGGCAGCATCTCTGCATTATAGAGGAGTTTTGCGTATATTGTAAAGTGACATATCTAACATAATGCTACTCTAAATAAAGGCAAATACTATATCTATGGATTTTTTTCTTCTGTTTCTTTTTATTTTATGCTGCGAATTAGGAGTTCAGAAAATTGCAATCTGCTTCGCTGATTTCATAAATTTTTCTTTAAGTTGGTCATCCATTTAAGATCTGTCGGTTTTCATGGCATATCAGCACATTAAAGACTAGTTAGTTACAAAACGAATGGCTCTCTCAGAGATACATCAAGGCACACGACCTGGGCTAATCTTGGCAGGATTGAAACCCGTAGACCACTAATGTCGAGTCCGGCACACTAATCATTTTGTTCCTAGTCCATTCATTAATATTTCCTTAAGAGTGTCCTTCAATCTTAATTCTTCCATAGTTTGCATTGTATATTCTTTAAACTTTAAAGAATACTTTCATTCCAGAGGAAATGCTGATTTAATTTTGTGGAAGTTATTTGATATGATGCATTTGTTTCTGATTATCCATGGTTTTGAAGTAGATGACATATTTGTATTACTACCCGTTTTTGAGACCCTTTCCATGAACAATAGTCTGATTGTCTTTCATTGGATTAACTCAAAGAGTGGCCGAATTGTTGGAAGAACAGTGGTAATAATGACAAATTTGTACATGGCTTTCACAGTGTCCATCTTGGAACTGGTCTAAACCAGTTGGAAGCCCAGACGCAACAGTGCCACAGCCTCAGAGGTCCACGTTGTACAGTGTATACTGGGTCACCTCCTTATAGCATAACCTCAGCAATATACAACTGTTTTCCATGTAAGCCAAGATGTCCTCCCCAGAATGCACAACATTATCTTGTCTATGGTGCCTTAAACCCAATAATCAATAAGCTGATAATTGTTATTAATTACCTGATTATAACCATTTTATTAATATTATCGTTCACTGTGCCGTTTTTCGTACATAACATCCACTGTTTAATTAATGTATCTACATACACTGTTGGATCCTTGGCACATATTTTACCTGTATCTCTATACAGATGAAAATGTTCTTTATAAATTTTTCCTTCTTTTCTTTTTTGCGTGAAGGCGCGGAGTGTAATCGTCCACAAATGTAATTCAGCCATTTCAATGTAAATATGTCCAGAATTCACATGAAAAAGCATACCTGGTTGACCAAATGCCCAAATGGATACACCTGTGCAATAGCAAATTACTGTCACATATCAGAGACGGCTTGTCATGTGGGCTTTTCATTATAGCAATTTCATCTGGTTAAGAATCTGTCAATCACAAACCGGTGCTGAAGTAAATTGTTACATCTGTATTATTTTTGTGTACACAACAGTAGGGCCTATATACAAGGATGCATATTGTAGAGTCCTTGAGATGTAAATTTAGGTTGCATTCATAAATTTTATAATATTGAAATGTAACATGACTGCATCGAGGGATTTGGGCAGTGCATTTAATCGCGAGGCATTAGAATGTAAGATGTACGTCAATTGGACATTTATGTTTGTTCAACAAATGTATAATGGATTGAAATAGCGATTGTACTAATCTGTCCATCCTGGGCATGCAGTTGAGCCTCAAAAAATCCCCACTACTTATTGCTGTCTTAACAAAGAGAAAGTGATCTACTTTTATGGTCGAGTTGACCATAAGAGTAGATCACTTTCTCTTTGTTAAAACAGCAATAAGTAGTCTTAACAAAGCAAAACCCTGTTGCTGCTTAAAAGTTAGAAGACTATTCCTGACTTTCCTTCATTTCAATTTATTTTTCTGAGAAAACAACATGCAATTGGTGTGAGACCTATGTGCCCTCTTGACACATGTTTAGTTGAATATAGGTGGTCATTACTTTTTTCATCAGTCAATAAATTTGTGACGTTGTATGTAAATTATTCTGTATATTGATATGTGTACCTGTTGATAGAAATCAGTGTCTATCGAGTTCTTGGCGTTTTAGCAATTCATCTCCCCTTGGTCTCCAAGTTTTACATTCCTTAATAAACTTTCAACACAAAGATACTACTCAAGTATTCTAAAACTTCTTTCTCCCAAACTTCGATACATCAAAATATTACAACAATGAAATAAAATATAACTGAAAACACAAATTTATGGGTTTTTCTTTCTTCAGATGATGTAGTAAACATCAGGCAGGAACTTGGCGTTGTTAGAGAAGATGTAAAGTCACTTCACGACAAAACAGATGTAGAAATCGCTGAAAGTCGAAAAGCTGAAGGTGATCTGAGCACGGATTTAGACAGTCTGAGAAACAGAGTTGATGTTATGGAGAAAGGTAACATCGGTAGATAAGTTACATACTGTGTTAAATAGCATTGCCTACTCTTAACAAACTGCCCATCTCGCCATGAGAAAGCCACTGAAAAAGGCTTGCATTTTGTTATTATGAATGGATGTATCAATATATATTGCCAGTGTCTCTATCTGATTGTCTGCCTGTTATATTTTTGTATTGCAATATGACTCGGAAGGTAATTGGCGCGAGACATACTGTAATGGTCCTGATTCACATTAAAAATTATTAATATTTTCTCAAAATCACAACAAGTGTAATTTTGTTAAAGCTAAATCCTATCACACCCCACACCTAGTAGCACATAGAGTAGAAGTTACATTACTTATATCATAATTGAATTATGTCATGGGACTATTGTTATGAAAACACCAAGGGCTTCTGTTTAATGAAGCTGCTTCAGCTGTGATAACATCCTGTAATGCAAGCGCTAGAAAGACGTGAAGGATTATGCACCATAACTTTCAATCAATGTTACTCGTAGCTTTTATCGCTGACTTGAAACAGCCTTTGATAATTAGAGAGTATGATTTTTGAAATGTGTTTCGTTAATCATCATTTTGGAATTCGTCTACTCTACTGACAAAATTTAGAAATTTTGATTCCACTCTTTATTTAAATAAGTAAATATGTAAATTGCTGCTTAGCAATTGATTTTGTATTTAACAAGAATTTATATAATTCTTTGGGTTATTCACCTGCTGTTAGTGTCCTTTGTCTTATTTTGTTATTATCTATTGTCGAATCTGGTCATAATTAACCATGTACGAACTTAATGCTTCAGAAATGTATTAGACGGAAAGTCTAATGAGTGAGCATTACTGCAATAATCAAGGTGAACCTGACAATGTTCGCGACCAACTTAGAATTAATATGAATGGTTCAAAATAAACAGGAAAATAACTGGGATTTACAACCTTGAAGCCAAAACCTTTCCACCTCCAGGTCGGAGTAGTTAATGAAGTGCTAACAGGGATACCAGTTTAAAGCCGTGAAAAATAAGGAGCCACATGTTCACAGCAATCAGTGCCATAACAGAGATAGATTTTGTAGTCTAGGCAAACACGTTTCTTTGCAATTTTGGGTTATGTACAGGGTATTATTGATATGATGTGTTGAGCTTGCATGTAATACAGTACAAGTTAAACAAGGGTGAGAAAGAAGTAATTCCAAAGCACAAAATAAATCTTGCTGAATGATACATTAACTAAAACACCAGAAATTTTAAAACTTACGTCAATTGAAGCAAATTAATTATGATTACACACTTTTTATCACTTTCACCCATCCATTTGGTTATATTAAACTTATCAGATGACCAAACCAGCATTCCGAAGAATATTTGTTAAAGCTGTTGGACATAGAATGCAGCATCACGTGCTTTGTAGAGTCTGAGTAAAAACAGCAGGTCAACGGTAAAAGTAAACACGTGTCTAGTTCCTGGGAAAATGTGTCGCATGGACATGTATATTTGAGTCGCATGTACTAAACAGCCTGGAATAGTAGAGGTTGTATATTGGATAGTGCAGTGTATATTTCATTGTGTGGGAACATTTTAAGCAAACAATTTAAAAGTGACTAGGCTAATAATAAAAAATCACAGCATTTCTCGCATTCTTTTATTTTAATAACTGAATGAAACCCGCCAATAAATGTATTTACGTGTGAATTCTTTTTCCTTTTGTTTGTTTAAAAACAATTTCTCTCCCCCCCCCAATTAAAATTACAATAATTAAACTTTGCATAATTTGTGAAGCATCTGAGTAGTCCCATGACTCTTTGCTTGCAAATTTATCTTTCATCTCTTTCAATATGTGAATGCATTTTAATGGGCAAGTCTTTGAATATTAAAAGGCATTGTGTACAAATTAAAAAGAGCATTCTGCACTGTGTGCTGTAGCTTAGCCGGTAGGTAAGTTTCACGCGAGGTAGTGGGCCTCCACTCTTACATAATCATATTGCTGTGACTTTCAAATGGGCAATGAAACTTGATCTGTCCACTACGGGCCACGACGTGGGCAATCCACGACGACCACTATATCCTGTCTGCGACTGACACAGCGTGAAAAGGATTAAAGTCCACCTTGGGAAAGTGGATTTCCATAAAAACGAGATGGTTGTACTGTAGGTAACAGCTGGACTCAAATTTTGATTATTACTTAATTTGGAATCAACACTCATCACTGCTCGAATTCCCGATCATTTTGAAAGATGAATATGATTGTGATGAGAGTTAAAATCACTATTTAAACAATTTTATTACTCTGTTTAGTCACGATTTCATCCACAAAATGTGTGCCATTAGTAGTAGAGTGTAACGTGTCTGATACTGCATGGGTGACACAGAATATCGAATAGCAACATGTCATGTAAGTTCATTCACTGGCAATTTACACGATTCATGTGGAAAACTAATTATAAAATGTTAATACTTGAAACCTACCTTTTTGTTGAATTTGTTTTAGGGCATTTCTTGATTGCGCCTACTTACTGATTACATAAATGTTTTCTGTCTACAGTTTTGACACATTTTAAGATCTGTTTATCCTGATGGGAAAGAGAGAGAGAGAGAGATTGAAGGAGAAGAGGAAAATTTAAATAGGCCTAAATATGGAAATACAAATTTGAATAACTTGCATAAGAGCAGATATATTTCCTAAATGGGGAAAGAAAAGTAGTTCCAAAAGTGATACTGCCACGATTGCGATAAAAATGGTATCACCACTGTGGCGATATCATTTTTATCCCACTGATATATTTCAATATCTCATTATGAAATATATCGTAAACATTTTATAAAGTGTCAGAGATGTATGACATTAAGGTATTTTGTGTACATATACAGGCAAAAAAGCAGCTGTAGTTGAAATGCTTAATAAAACCCAAGAATTATTTCACTCAAAATGAAATTACATGATGCGTAGAAACCTTGCCATCAATGATCGAGGGATATCATAACACCTATCGTCATTATATATATATATATATATATATATATATATATATATATATATATATATATATATATATATATATATATATATATATATATATATATATATATATGACTCCGGATGAAGGGACTAAAGAAGAAACTAGGTTGAAGATCTAGAATAACTAATTTAGTTACATAGCAACTGAGATGTTTGTAACGCCTAAATTTATAATAGGCAAAACAGTTAGGATTTAAGATATAACTCTACCTAATTTTATAGTAGAAATATTTCAAGTAAGAGATGTAATATTAGACAATCCAATTGTACACAAATTTGAAGAGATAATAATGATGGGAAATTTTACAAGGAAGAATTGTCTTTATACAACAAACAGGATGATTGATATAAGGTTAAAAAGATTTTAAAAACTTAAATAAATAAGAGGGAAAATAAGTATTTGTCAATTGGAAGGGTTATGGAGATTATTTTAATAGTTGAAAAAGAGGTGAAATTATTGTCGCTAAAATAAATAGATATGACATCAGACACTCCAAAGTTTAAAGAACCACCTAAACAATAGAATAATCAATAGTTATGCAAGATAAATATTTGAATATTTTGTTCGATGAAAATATTTTCTTAAATACTTCTACATATGTTTGTTGGTATGCTACTACTCCTTATCATTGATGTCATCTTCTATTTCATTGTAACAAATTGTAATACTGCTGCCAGTTTTTAAATTAAAATCAGTTGTAATGATAGGGTCTTTTATTATTTTTACTTTTAATCCAATTAATAAAACATTGGTTTTTTCGTGATAATATGTAAGTTTTCATTAGTTTGACAGTTGTTTTTCTTTAACAAATTGTACAAAGTAGTCTAACAACCTGTTGTATTTGTATCAGAAATGTTTTCGTCATTTGCATCTATTAAGATTTCTTCGCTAATTAAAATTCAATCATTTGTCATTAACTATCACAAGAATCGATTACAACATGAAACTCGGAAAAGTACACACATCTATGTATTTGGTTTCATTTCACTTTAATCTCCTTTTCATTTGTATCGATTTCTTCTTTCAGCATTCTTATCAAACAGCACAAAAATATTTATACACATCTTTGTCTTTATTTCAGTCTTATCTTTTCTGTATCACTTAATTTGCTTGCTGCGAGTTTGTACATATATATATATATATATATATATATATATATATACACATACACACACACACTAACGCACTTTAGTTCTAAATGCACCTGGGGACCTGTTTCATTTGTAAATCTTTGTTCTATATAATTTAAACTTTTCTAATTCGTTTTATTTCTCATGCCACACTGACATTTCTAATTTCTAATCACTTCTTGATCAACATGTTGTTATTACTGTATTTGGTTTATGCAGTTTTATGAACAAATTAAAGTCTTGTTTAAAAGTTAATAATGTCTGATCATCTATCGTTTTAATTTATCTTCAAAATATAATAACATCTTATATATCGCTTTAAGCTTTTCTTTTAATCAATGATATATAAATCCTAAGTTGTTTTTATACTTTTGATCTGACTTTCGTTTACACTCACTTTATTTTTATTGTCCTCTGCCTTTTTAGTTATCTCGTTTTAATTATTGTTTGGAGCTGTAATAGAGCAAGAGTGCTAGCAACCACCTTGCTGTTCGCATCAGTAATTTTGTAGTAAAACCATTAATTACCTTTACAATCTCTTAATTGCTTTTTTTGATTCTGTGACTGTCATTTTGTAGTTCAAGTTGTGCTTGTAAAGTATTACGCTTTTGCAGAGATTTCTTTAGTTCTTGCATATGTTTGTCTAATGCATCAATCTCTGAATTTATCCTTTGTTCGATTTTTTGTCAGTATTGCTGGATGTTTTATCTATCTCGTTTCCTTGTAAGCTTCTATGCTGAATGTTTGTATTGCGTCAGACAAGATCCTAAATCTTGTTTAGACAAGTCTATCACATCTAACAGCTTTTTCCTGTTGTCATCAACCTGTTTTGTAGCTCTTGTATTTTAATGTCTTTTAATTATTGCTCCGTTCTATCGATATAAATTTATTGTCTATTTGTTATCTCCACGTTTATATCTATTTCAAATTATTATTCTCCAAAGTCTAACTTATTTTAACCATCAATATGTTTTGTAAAAAATGTCTAAGAGCAGCATTGTTTGCTTTTACTGGTTCATTTAAACCAGTAAGACGATGGTTATTCATGTTTAAATCATTGATTAATGTTTTAATTGTAATGGGTTTTCCCTCCTCTTTCCCCTCCTCTTTAGTAATTTCCAACCTATTTCAAAAGCACCTCCTAATGATATTTTCATAGCATTTTCTTAAGATTAAAAACGCATGTTACATGCATACATGAAAGACCATGTCTTTTTCCATCTTCATCTTTTATACTGATATATAATCTGTATATTGAACCCCTTTGTAATTGCCTGAAATTACATCTAACACTGCAAGAAATAAAATCACTGCAGGAAAATTTTTAAAATGTAAAACCCCCAACAAAAATTAGTAGTAACTGCTAATGCAATTTTTTTGGCAATTTGGTTGATCTTGAAATAAGTTAAAATTAGTAGGCTTTAAAAATTCAGAACGTAGTAGATATTTGTAAATATCTTGCACTATTAAATCCTAATAATTTAGTGTTGTAGTTGTTGTGTGCAATGTGTAATTATTGGATGGAGTAATTAGAACTGTTGATTTGTATGTAAAACATTAAATTGCAATACGTTCTTCATTGTCGGTATTGTGATACCTTTTTAGAATTTCTTCATGTACATATCAAAGTTGTAAAGTCCATTAGAGATTAAAAGAATAAAAACAGTCATTGTTTCATTCTTGTCGTTTATCAATAAAATATTTTCTTTTCAAATTGCTTATATTGCAATATCCCATGACGAAATCTATTCTCTTCAATGAAATGGACAGTTTCCCATCTGTATTATCAATTGGGTTCGTAAAATTCAGTGTTTAGTTTCATACCGTGTTTTTATCCTTGTATCCTTGTAATGTTTTCTGTCGGAATTTAATGTGTGTCCTCCTGTATTTGTTATATTCATTGACTGTCAAATAAAATTCTTCATGAGTAACTTTGTTGTCATTTATTGCCTTACTAACCATGTCAACTATATTGTTTAACTTACTAGTTGTCAAAGCCAGTATCAAACCGTGCAGAGTAACTTTATTGTTGACCATCTTTTCCTTTAACGCTTTTGGAACAAACCCAAGTAAATTTACACTAAATCCAGTAAAAACCAGCAGCATAATTACCGTTGATAAGACAGTAAATCCTAGACTGGCAGTTCCTATGCACATCCCATCCTGAAACTGTAGACATGCTAACTTGAACTCAATTTAAACCTTCATATGCTGTTGTTTGTTTTTTTTGCAACACCTTTATAGCGTTATCTCTCATTCACCAAATCATGTTTAGTTTCATTGATCTTGCTGAACATAAATTGTTTTTTGTTCTTTTTTGTTTTTCTTTTTTTTCTCTACCATTTATATATTTGATTTTTAACTTAATTAATTTCGCCAGTAAAAGTGAATGTGTTATAAGGTAATCAGTTGTAAACTGTGATAGAGAAACTGGAATAATCAATGTTATCATTTCTCTAATTTCAAAATTACTTGGTAATATTTTCTTATAATAAAACTGTAAGAAACAATTAGAACAGAACATATTGTTGTATGATAGATTCTGTTATTATGTTTGTTTTTTCACTTGCCATTTATTTGTTTATTGTTTTTGTTTACATGCATTGTGAATGTTTACTTGCAAAGAAGTCCTGTTTATTCATTATAACCTATTGTGTAACTAGAAAGAAGTAAAGGTATAATTAATTTAGCTGACTCATTAAAGTATACAGTTGCACAAATACTTATTTAAAATTTTGACAAGATCACTGTAAGCAAATACTAGTTCTGAAGATATCACCGAGTTCTGTATAATTTTTTGATGGTTGTGTTGCTGTTTTATTGATGTGTTAAAAGTTTACGATATTTTTTGCTTTTGCTTACAGAGTCTCATGAGAAAGATTTTTATCTATATTTTTAGTGTGGAAGGAATTCGTTGTTATCTTATTTCAGACTTTCTAGTGAATTGTATGTATGTAAATATCCCTCCCCAAACAATTAACATTTCAACATTTACTAAATATGTCGACTTGTTTGAACTAGGTTTTCTTTTTATTTATTATTTTCTTCTGTCTGAAGTCTTTCTAATTTCGATTTCTTAAATTCTTTTCAATGTTTTCCATGTTGTCTACAAAGCTAAACTCTGCGTGGATAACGTGGGACAAATTTATAAAATAATAAAACAATGATTTTTAGGTAAGTAACTTCATATCATCTAAAATAATTTTATAAGATGTTAGCAGTATATTTTAAATACTAAAAGAATTATTGCAAGCAAACGAATAAATAAAAATACTGGCAACTAAAAATATAAAGTTGAAAAGTAAAGTTAGATTTTCAAAAATGGTTTTTGTATATCTTGCAGCAAGGCGCATAATATAAAATGGTATAATTCAAACAGGTATTGCTTTAAAGATAATAACAGAAAATGGAGAAAAATAAAGAGGAAATAGTTTAGAAATTGGAGGAACGATAAATAAAGGATTAAAATTTGGCAAGAGAAAAACAAAACTACACCTAAATGAGTACAAGAAACTACGAAAACCATAGTGACACAAATTTCAGAATAGATCATTTAGCAATGGTTATATTATTAAAGATAGAGCAACAGGTGAAATTTGATACAGTTTTGAAACTGTTAGGTGTACCATCCATTTGCTTTTATTTTAGATGGCCGAATTTCCCTAAGCTTGAAAGATTCAATTAAAGAGATCTTAATATAGATCATTATATTCCTTTTGCTTCTTTTGACTCATCAAACTCGTAACAAGTGAGAAAGGTTTTCATTGGTCGAATAGAAGATGCATGAAGGCTAGTGAAAATGGGTTAAAAACAAAGGACAGAATACATTCAAAAGGAGAGAAAATATAACACAAAAAGGTCGAAGCTTTTACAAATGTAAATTTTATTATTGAAGAGACTTTGTTTCATTTTTCTGGTTTTGTTCCTCAGATTGGTCATTGAAATTGACATGATTAAATGTCTTAAAAGTAAAACTGATAAAGGTAGCCCTAATTTAAATAACAAAAAATCCTGTAAAGTATCTAATAGCATTTGATGCCATATAATCTTTAAAGTCTGTTTGTAATTTACTCAAATAATCATTGGAATAAATTTAGTAATCAGCGATGTTGATTGTATCACATCACCAGACAATGACATTGATCTTTTTGATGATAAACACAATTAGTAAATCTGTAGGAGAGGGAATGATAATTTAGATGAATCATTCCGTGAACTGGATAAAGCTTTGAAATAAGTTGTCTTTTAGTGTTACAGCTACGGAATGAACTGGTAAAAAGAGGTATCATCCAGTGATGTAGTTACAGAAAAAACTGGTGTAGCATATACATACTCTACTAATATAGTTACAGTTGAAGGAGTTGTTGAAATGTTATTTAATATCAACAATTAGAGGAGATAAGAGGATATAAACTAGTTGTAGAAGTTGTTGCTTCAAATATAGAAGGTTTAAGAAACTACTAAAAAGATAAATTGCTGAACGAATTGGACAAATCAACAATAGTAAGGCAAGGTTTAGTTGGACAAAATTAAAGTTAAACATGGAAGCAACAAAAATAAATTATAAGTAGTAAACTTCCTCTTAGGGAGAGACTAAAACTAATATTTAAAGAAAAAGATGTAACGATTGTTACCATTGTTATAGTTATAGGTATGGCAATATCAACTACTGCTCTCACTATAGCAATATAGCAGGAAAATCTTTTGGTAAAAAGTTAGCACTAACTAATTCGTAGACAATGTTAAACAACAAATATATTGAAAATATTGAAAAATGTTTGTAATCTTTTGTTTTCATTTAGCAGATAAAGCAAAAACGGCATTGCCTGGAATTATTGGCAGTTTAATATGCTTCTTTAAACAACTGGACAAATTGTTTTTTTTCTGAGCTTAACATGTCATTTTGCTTATTATATATTAATTTGGATTTTTGCAGTTTTGATCAGAGATTTAGATAATGTAAAAACAAGTGTTCGAAATACTTAACCTATTTTTCACAAAATTAAATTAAGATAACTTCTCCAATAATTAGTAATATTGTAAGTACTTTTTTTGTTTGCTTCATGTTCTCTGTCTCTTAAATCATTTGCAGCTTGAAATGCATTACTATTACCAATTTGGCCCTTCTTATCCATAGTCCATGATCACGTGCCCTTCTTTTATATCATTGTCAATTTTTTGACTAACTGTTGGGAATTGTTTATCACCTCCTGGAATTACATTTTTCACAGCATCTGTTTTTATACATGTAGTTGAGTTAACTCTTAATTTAAAACTAACTGATGGTTTTTAAAAAAGTTTTCATAGTATGTAACAATGCTACCAATGTTCATAACCATATTACTAGATTTAAAAAATACCCATACTAACACCACCAACAGCATAATCTAATCTAACTTTTGAATACTGAATATATTGTTGAAATCTTGGTGCAATATTTTGATCTGAGTAGTAAACTTGTCCTGTTCAAATTATTTTTTCAAATAACTTTTTGGTTGTATCTTGAACTGTTATTACAGACTATGAAACAGATGTTCGGTTTTAATGTTGAGCACCTACTACACAAATCACATAAGCCCTTATGTTCTGAGTTAATCTTGCTATATCTTCATCTGCCAGTCCATTGCTATCTTGCAGAAAAAGTATGCGGTTTTGTTTAACTATTACATATTCTATATGGCATTTAACTTCATGCATATATAAACCCGAATCCATATATTTTTCCCCTTTTATTTTGTAATTCAACTTCTGCTCATTGAGACCAACATTTGTAGTAAAATAGATTATAGTGTGTAATTAACCAGTTTGTATTGTTAATATATATCCAATCATGATGCGGAGGAATGTTAAAATTCTTACAAATTATAATAAATTCTTTGAACCTATATGATTGTTTTAGGAGTTTTAAACATTATCACCAGGGAATGGAATATAGCAGTCAGACAATACTTTTCGTGTTTGAAAGCAAATATGAAACTTGTATATTGACTTTACCAACCCTAATACACTTTTATCTGTTAAATGCCAACAAGATATTCCATAACCTCGTGTTGGAATACATACCGCCCGATTTAATTGGTTTTGCTAACACTTCACGTCAAACCTTGTTCAGTATCTATTCACCGAATATTCGTTCACAAATTGTAAAGTGTAACTATAGAAATTTCTAATAGTATATATATGTATATAATTATATATTTTTTATTTCAAATATATATATATATATATATATATATATATATATATATATATATATATATATATATATATATATATATATATAATTGTTTTTGGTGTTGTAAAAAAGTTGTATGTCTCTAAATAGATGAGCAGTATCTTTGTTAGCTGGTGCCATAAACTAAATTCCATTATTTATTTGTCCCAAATTTAAAGACTAATTATGTTTGCTCTAAATAAAAATGCAACAGTCATGGCCAAGAATATGATGACTGACTTTCGAATTATTGCAACAGCAGTTTTAAGCTCACACCCACGCTTTGAGTAGTAAATGGCTTAGAAACTCTGTTTTATTGTTATTTTTAACTTTATTGTTATGAGTGGCATGGAATGTGTGACTTGACTGTAGAAATAATAATTTTTTAACTTAGAAACACATCAAAATATTACCATGGTTCAAAGTCAGATTTGTGCCAGACCCATTGAGCAGTGACAATGTTTCTCTGTCCATCCAAATGTAAATGAAGAATACGTTTTTGTGTTCCAAAACTATATTATAATTTGTATAACTTTGAAAATATGACAGTCCATTAGTGTGCTTAGAAACTCAGTGGGTAGGGCTGAGCATAGCTTTAAAGCTGGATGATAAATTGGAAAATGGAAATTATTTGTGGGTCAAGTAACATATTCCATGCTACTAATGTTTTAGTCAGTTTACAGTTCGAAGAAAACAATATGCGATAGCTGGGGAACATGTGTCATTTGACCCATTTCTAGTTAATTATAGATGACCTTTACAGCTTTTTAAATCTAGCAGCAAAAGTGAAGGATGTACACCTACAACTATATTATGTTTATGCATGTATGCTTTGAAACAAGAACAAAAGGAACAAAAAATTATAATTCTGTTCATACCTTTGCTTTTTTAATTTCCTTACATTTTCAACTCGTACATAAAAATGTCGGTACTTTTATGTGCCACCATAAAATGTAAACAAAATATAAGTCATTTATATTTTTTTTTAAAATATATAAAAGATTTATTTTTCCTCAGATGACATGGCAATGGTAAAGCAGGAAGTTGCTGAAAGTAGAAATACTGAAAGTAGTTTGAAGAGAGACATAGAAACCCTAAAAGGCAGAGTTGACATTTTGGAAAAAGGTAATATTGGTTGATAAGCTACTTACTGCTTTGAGTCAGCAATCAACCAACAGTACCTAATCTTGAGATATTCACCACACTATTTGAGCAAAAAACTTTTAGTTTTTCTTTTAGCTTTTATTTTCTTCGCTGGATTGGTAAATTAGTTTGTTTTTGAACCATCTGACTCTCTTTCTGCCTGCTTTCATTATGCCCCAGACATTTAATTTTATATAAAATGTGCTCATCCATCTTCTCGTCTATCCATTTCTCCGTACACATGTCCATCCTGGCTATGAAAGTACCACATCTCTTTAACTCACCACCTACAGTTTCATTAGGATTAAACTCAAGTTAACTTCGCATGTGATATGATGCAGCAACATTGATTCATTTGGAAAGTATAGAAATTTGAACAGTGTCACTTTTCTTTTTAAAGTCGATTTGACAGCTTCTTTAATAACCACCAATAATGACCGTTTAGTTTGACCTATCATTAGAAACATTTTAATTCTCAGGTCCATTTGAGGCATAAATAAGGCGGTGGTCGGGCGTTGTGCGTGGCTGACATGTACGAGATAATTCTGTCATATTGTGCACACAAGATATGCGTATTGCGATACATATTAGGCCCATATGTGTATTTTGAGAAATAGGCAAACATATCGATTTTTATTCGATTGTCATGAGACTGGCAAAATTACTTCAAATATATCCTATTGCGGTATGGAATCTTGCATTTCAATAAAGTCTATTTACTACTTGTTTTTCTTTTCTTTTATATTTTCTATTTTTTTTTTTTACAAGTACACATATTCAAACTTTATATTTATCGTGTATATGACATATAAGTTAGGCGCTTTATACAATGAATTCTTCAGTTTTCATTGTATAGTCCTGAAATTTTAAGAATTATGTTAAATACATGTGGAATAAAGGCATAATATTGTTATAGAAATTATGATATAACGAGTAGTTCCTATTTTTATTCAGAAGAGAAAGGTTGAACTAATCTTTTTCCACACCGTCATCTTTCTTTCACGTTTTTATTTAACCTTTGTTTTTAGAGCCTATTGATGTAAAGAAACAGTGGGACACTCTGAGTAAGTATTTTTCGCATCTCCAGAGCTGGACATCGTTAGACTCTTGTGAAATCTTTCAAGAGTGTTGTGATTTTACGCAACTGTACACCAGTTTATTGTTAGTTGACAAATTGTAAAATGTAGTTTTGTATATTTCAAAAATATTGTAAGGTAAATATAATATAGAATGTATGCGATTATTATGTTCCAGTTACTACCAGTTGCAGTTTCTTTCACCAAACTTTCTTTCCGAACTACTAATTAAACTTAGAAAATGAAGTGGTTCAATTTGTCTTCCGTCATGTCCTGTTCCTATATAGCGATTTACTGAATAAGTAACATCATTATGTATGAGAATAATCCAATCTGAAAAAATAATAAATGTCACTTACGATAGTAAAATCAAAACTTAGTTTATAATTATTACTTAATACTGGTTCATCTCGCCTTTGATGATGAAATACAACTCTAATTCTTCCAAAACTCAGTTTAGGTGATTCAAAACCATGCCAATATAAAGAAAGAAGTATCAATCGAGGATCATATTCTAAAATTATATATTCAGGACTTTATATTGTTATATTATTATGGTTGCATATGATATTTAGCAATTACTGCTTTATTGCAAATACATGTATCTCCTGGAAGCAAGAACTGCTTTCTTTAAAAAAAATGAATGCATTAACTAACACCGGAATGAAGAACATAATTTTTATGGAAACAAGATTATTTTATAATAACACAAACGGTTCCCCTCCATTTATTTTTTTGCAGGTAAAGAAGGAAAAACATTCATCGACAAGAGGGAACAACAGAGGATTATTGGTACGTATTGAACATTCTGTAAATTATAATAATGACAATAATAATAATAACAACAGCAACAACAACAAAATGAGATTGAATGACATATGATTAGTAACAGAAAACGAGATAAAGCTGAAAAATGTGCATGTTCAAATGAATTTGCCATTTGACATACTTTGGGTCAGAGTTTTCTTATTTTAATACCCGACATCAACCACATTCCTGATGTAAATGATTTTATTATACTTATGAGCATTCCTAAAGAATTAAAGCAAGATCTTGCTTATTCCACCACATTGTCCTTTAGTGTTAAGCATGAGTTAGTGGTGTTACGACTCTATGGCTCGAACAAACATAACAAAAAGAAAGTGAAACCAACAATGTTTGTAAAAATCAACAAACAATTTATTTTTAATAATTAATGTGAAAATCAAAATACATTTACAGTACCGTGTATTATAATCCAATTAATCCAACAATTATTAGTGTCCAATCACAAGTCCTGTACATATAGAAACTATAAAATGTTCTAAATGAATTAATGTTCCAAGTTAATGAATGTTCCAAATGAATCTTCGTAATGAACAAATTTTTACGAAAGAATGATAGTTCCCAATGAATGAATCTGTAATGTTCTGATGTATCAACGATAATGTCAGATCATCTTTAAGAAATTTCAGAGGCATCCGAGAAAGTCCTAACTATAACTCCAGGTAGCTCTGATGAATGGTCCAATAAATAATTCTTTTTGAATTATTTATACAGCATGGTATTACAGCATTATAAGATTCCAGCATTCTTGCACGGCTATTATTTCAAACGATCTGATGATTCCAAAAAGCTGATCATAAAAGAACATATTTTCAACTCAAGATCTAAACTGGAATGAATATAATCCGTATATTCATGTCTTTTATACAACTTGCACATTTGACAACAGGAAACGTGTCATATTTCGACCCAGAATGCAATACTAAATGCGTCTATTTCATGGAATTTTACTGAAGAATGATCAACAGCTCTGACCTTGAACAAAAGGTCAGTAAACATGTTGTTATTTGATTAATAGTACAACTAAACCCAAGTTAAATATGACTCACTATTTGACACAACTTTAAAGTAGAGTCATAGGCCAAAAGTTTAAGCACATTATAGATTCCATATACATAATTCCTTAACAGTGGGGTGTGTCTAAAGTGATTATATTTCATATTAAATTAGTTGAAGTTGTTGAAGACTTTTGTCTTGATATCATACTACAAAGAAAAAATGCATATAATATACCAACACATCAGTGACACAAACCGAAAAAATAAGCACGAGCCATTTTGGTAAGGATTATTTCCCTTAGTTCCAGCAACAAAACAACTGTGTAACAATGAGCTAAAGTCGGCGCAATCTCCTACCCACAAATCCTATAAAGTGGATCGTCACTTATCTTCTTTAGTACATCTTTGGGTACCGTCTGATTTCATTGTTTGCAAAAATAAAAGTTGTACCATGTTTAATTCAGTGAAATTCAAAACAAACTCAGCATTTTTTTTCGTAGCCTTACAATATCAGGGTTTGACCTGGTTACCTTCCAGAAATGTCTATCTTAAATCTTCTGGTTCGGACACTGGATAAAATAATAAAGTGAATTGAACCTTATTTTCCAAATGTTAGAGAGACTATAAGAAATATGTAGCTTATGATTTACTTGGTGTTGATACAAAAATATCATTCCGTGTAAGTGTAGACTTCAAATTTTCTAGTTCAAACTGGTAAGCATAAATAGTGTGTTTTAATACTTCGCGGAATTAAAAAAAAGGTATGCAATCATTATTCTTGCAAACACTTGTTTTAGCAAGAAGCCGTTTCAAATAACACTCGATATGCAATTTGTTTCATACAGATGATCAGCAAGGGAGCACAGTTACACATGTAACTGGTAACGTGGTGCACATGAACACCTTAATAGTTATGTCATTTTTTCTCAGCTGGCAACAACACAGCTTCTACAGGAGCGTTTAAAACAGTCTATTCGACTGCAAAACCATAATAAATATTATTATAATATTGATGTCAAAAGTCTTTTATTTTTTCTGTTATTTGTGACAATATCTGCAGTCATATTTCAATTCCTGTTGTCTAAATTTTAAATAATTATCCTTTTTTTTCCTCTATAAAAAGTGCAGAGTTCTCAATTATGTTATAGTTTGATTTCTTTCTCTCATAGTTGTATCTTATACTCTCAGCAGAGTTAGTAAAAGGATTCAGTTTCCTAAGATAAGTTTGCAAAATAAAAATCACAATTATTAGAGGGTCTATAAAAATGAAAGATAGATGGTGTGTATTACAAAGTAGCACAAGTAGGCGGGGCTAGGCTATAATCTTTTTGTTCAGGCAATTATAAGCAAAGGTACTTACTAGGATTTAGTCATTTTACAGGACTCGTAATAAAAAGCAAATATTTTATTTTTTTATTTTTCTTTAAATTCATACAGGTATATACCAGCAAATTTACATTAGAAAATTTCAGAATAAGTCACGACGAAACGTAATTCTAATTTGACTGCATATATGACCTAATTATTTTAAGCTTTTCCTTTTCTTTCGTATTTAAAATGTTTCCTTTTCTTTCGTAAATGTAGTGCATTCTCCATTGCACAATATTTCAGAGTTTCTAACTTTTCTGGTACTCTTATCTACATCGGTCCACTTATACCTGAAAGTAGGATCATTCGTGCTTTGATTGATTGTTTTTCCCCTCACTTTACATGAATAATAATCATACTTTACAACTTGCGGAAATCAGAAATGAATGGGGGATCATAAGATGAGCTCATTATACATTTGCACTGAAAATGGTGTACCCTATAACATTCAGTGTAATTACAATAACAAGCGCTTGTTTTATTTAAGGATTTTTGCCATGTTTAATGAAAATCGGTGAATACTCACAAAATGTCATAAAAGAAAAAGAGTGATTACCGTTGTTATTCTAAGACGTATATTAAACGCTTTCGTAAGAATCTTGAGTTTTAATGAGGCGGCGTAGATTTTATAACCTCTTGCTTTTGATGACTTTTAAGAATTTTGCCCTTCAAATAAGATTTTGTTCTAATCAGATATTTTCATTGCGTTACCCTCTCATTTTTATTTATAACTTTGACCTACAGGTTGTCGTCATGATATTTGCAAGCAGTAATCAGATTCATTTATAAACCATGCATTTCTTATATTTTGGCTGTGAGTTATGCTTGCTGGTCTTCTAGGTCCTTGATCCATTGTCACCGTTAAGGGCAATCCCACTGGGGGCACTTTAAATCTATAAGTTTGACACACTTTTGCCACGTAACATTTGTGTGTGCGATTCATTGTTCGAATAAAGTGCTCTGTTTCTGGAGTATATGTGTTTCTTATTTATATATATATATATATATATATATATATATATATATATATATATATATATATATATATATATATATATATATATATTATTTTGTACTATTTATTTCTTGCCATACTTTTGCAATTTAAAAGAAGAGCTGACACAGTAGTATGCTGCTTATCAGGTGTAATCTATATAATACATTAAGCTAGACAGATGGATTTATGCGCAAAATTTGATTTTAACCTTTTCAGGTTTAAGCCAAATAATATTGGAACAACACAGAGTTCATGCTGAGAAAAACTTTGTCGAAACTGAAGGATACAGAGCTGCAAATGAAATAGTGACTCAGCACAGAAGACTGATACTTGCAGGTAAATCGGGGCAAGGAAAATCATACTTGGCCCGCCATCTCTTGAACCAAATCATCGCAGATGACTCAGATATAAAGCCTCTGATTATATCTGATGTTGAGCAATGGAAATATCTGGTAGATTCTTCTATCACTTTAGGCATAATTGTTGATGACATGTGTGGGAAATTTTGCTTGAATGAAGGAGAACTGATGAAATGGAGACAAGAATCTTCATATATGCAAGATCTGATAGAGAATGGAAAACACGTCGTGATTGTCACAATGAAATCATTTTTGTATGAGAAAATATTGATAGCTATGCAATTCTGTCCATTGTTTTCCACACCAATCATTTTGAACTTAGACAATATTCAGTTAAACTTGGAAGAAAAAACTGAACTTGCAAACATTTACCTCAAAGAGTTTGGTTTAAACAATGTTGAAGTATCGGATTTATGTAAAGTGCGTGAAGCTTCTGTGGGATTTCCACAGCTGTGCAGAGTTGCAGAAATGATTAAAGAGAAGTCAAAATTATTCGATCTTTTTTCTAGACCTCGGGAATGTATACTAGAGCAAATAAAGCACATCCGACAGAATGACAGTATGACCTATGCTTGTCTCTCTCTTGTCCTGTTGTGCAATGGAAAACTAAACATGCAATCAATCACAGAGTTTGGAGATGACGGTGAAAAGAAAGACAACGAAGTCATCTCAGTTTTCAGGTCATGTGGTATTCGTGATGTAATACCAATTAAAGTCCGAGACACGGTCAGATCTCTACAAGGTATATACCTTTCATTAGATGCAACTGAGGAATCGTGTTCTTTTGACCATGATTCCATCGAGGAGGCCGTATTTATTTCCTATGGAGAAAATTTCCCTAAGCAGACACTACTTTACTGTCCCTTGCAACTCATTTGTAAACATTGCACAGTCAAGTATGATCCCAAAGCTCTCAAGACAACACCACAAGACAATACATTAATTTTACAACCATCTTATCAAGAGATTCTGATCAATAGATTTACAACAGTGTTAAGGGAAGGCAATCCAACCTATTTTACAAGAATTTCAGGGGCAAATATTTGGTCTTGTAAAGAATTTGGAAAAGCGTTTTTTCCCAAGTGTAAAGATATACACTTTTTAGCTGACAATGATGAAAATTCACTTCTGGTGCATGCTGCGAGTACTAACAACCGTGATCTTGTTGATGAACTTCTACACGAACTAGATTATATTCCCGAGGAGAACAAGAAAAAAGTCGCTCAGTTTCTTACAAAAAGTGCCAAAGCAGCATGTGCCCACAAGGACACATATTTACTTGAGAAAATATGTAACATTTGTCGTGTACATGTAAATGACATTCTTCCGGACACTATTCAAGATGGATCTGTAGAGGCAATAGAATTTCTTTTGCAAAGTGGAGCTGATGTTAATTACAGATCAAAAAAAGGGGAAAACCTGCTTCACATTGCATGCCTTCACGGTAGACTTGACATTGTCAAATTGCTGCATTCAAACAATGCAAATCTAGTGAATGCATGCGACAATAATAACCGAAGTGTCAGCCATTGCGTTGCTGCCGGAGGAAGCTTAGACATTCTGCATTTTCTTTTACCATTGGGATTAAACACCTCGTATACTGATTCAAGCGGTTGGAACATGCTCCATTATGCTTGCTGGAAAGGGAAGAAGGATATGGCTCAACACCTAATAGACAAACATCCCCAGCTGCTATTCGGTGAAACAGAAGAGGGGATGTATGTTCTTTGCTGTGCTGCATTTGGTGGAAATGTATATATTTTTAAGCAAATTGATGAAATAATGGAGAATTCGTTAAATGTTGATCTAAGTACACATGAAAATTTGACAAATGACAAAACACATCTGATGCGGAAAACAAGCGACGAACAAACATTACTGCATATGTCATGCCTGGGAGGCCACCTAGAAATGACCAAATATTTGGCAGAATCCTGTCCTAATATGATCCATGAGGTGGACAACAGTAAGAGAACACCGGCTCATTATGCTGCACAAAGAGGCAATGTCGCTGTATTAAGCTATCTAATTGATCGTGGCACACTTCCGTGGTGTAGAACCTCTCAAGAAGAAACGTTGCTGCACATAGCATGCATTGCAGGTCAGTTAGAAATGACCAAGTACTTAGTAGAAACATATCCTAAAATGTTCCATCAGGTGGACAACAGTATGAGAACACCGGCTCATTATGCTGCACAGTGGCAAGGTCGCTGTATTAAGATATCTAATTGATCGTGGCACAGATCCGTGGTGTAGAACCTCTCAAGAAGAAACGTTGCTTCACACGGCATGCATCGCAGGTCAGTTAGAAATGAGCAAGTACTTAGTAGAAACCTATCCTAAAATGCTCCATCAGGTGGACAACAGTATGAGAATACCTGCTCATTATGCTGTACAAAGTGGCAATGTGACTGTATTAAGCTATCTAATTGATCGTGGCACAGATCCGTGGTGTAGAACCTCTCAAGAAGAAACGTTGCTGCACATAGCATGCCTCAAAGGTCAGTTAGAAAATACCAAGTACTTAGCAGAAAGCTATCCTAAAATGCTCCATCAGGTGAACAACAGTAAGAGAACACCGGCTCATTATGCTGCACAAAGTGGCAAGGTCGCTGTATTAAGATATCTAATTGATCGTGGCACAGATCCGTGGTGTAGAACCTCTCGAGAAGAAACGTTGCTTCACACGGCATGCATCGCAGGTCAGTTAGAAATGAGCAAGTACTTAGTAGAAACCTATCCTAAAATGCTCCATCAGGTGGACAACAGTATGAGAATACCTGCTCATTATGCTGTACAAAGTGGCAATGTGACTGTATTAAGCTATCTAATTGATCGTGGCACAGATCCGTGGTGTAGAACCTCTCAAGAAGAAACGTTGCTGCACATAGCATGCCTCAAAGGTCAGTTTGAAATTACCAAGTACTTAGTAGAAATCTATCCTAAAATGCTCCATCAGGTGGAGAACAGTATGAACACACCTGCTCATTATGCTGCACAAAGTGGCAATGTCGCTGTATTAAGCTATCTAATTGATCGTGGCACAGATCCGTGGTGTAGAACCTCTCAAGAAGAAACGTTGCTGCACATGGCATGCATCGCAGGTCAGTTAGAAATGACCAGGTACTTAGTAGAAACCTATCCTAAAATGCTCCATCAGTAGGAAAACAGTAAAAGAACACCGGCTCATTATGCTGCACACAGGCAATGTCGCTGTATTAAGGTATCTAATTGATCGTGGCACAGATCCGTGGTGTAGAACCTCTCAAGAACGGACGTTGCTGCACGCAACATGCCTCAATGGTCAGTTAGAAATGAGCAAGTACTTAGTAGAAACATATCCTAAAATGCTCCATCAGGTGGACAACAGTAAGAGAACACCGGCTCATTATGCTGCACCAATAAGCAATGTCGTTGTATTAAGCTATCTAATTGATCGTGGCACAGATCCGTGGTGTAGAACCTCTCAAGAAGAAACGTTGCTGAACATGGCATGCATTGCAGGTCAATTGGAAATGACCAAGTACTTAGTAGAAAGCTATCCTAAAATGCTCCATCAGGAGGAGAACAGTATGAGAACACCTGCTCATTATGCTGCACAAAGTGGCAATGTCGCTGTATTAAGATATCTAATTGATCGTGGCACAGATCCGTGGTGTAGAACCTCTCAAGAAGAAACGTTGCTGCACATAGCATGCCTCAAAGGTCAGTTAGAAATTACCAAGTACTTAGTAGAAATCTATACTAAAATGCTCCATCAGGTGGAGAACAGTATGAACACACCTGCTCATTATGCTGCACAAAGTGGCAATGTCGCTGTATTAAGCTATCTAATTGATCGTGGCACAGATCCGTGGTGTAGAACCTCTCAAGAAGAAACGTTGCTGCACATGGCATGCATCGCAGGTCAGTTAGAAATGACCAGGTACTTAGTAGAAACCTATCCTAAAATGCTCCATCAGTTGGAGAACAGTAAAAGAACACCGGCTCATTATGCTGCACACAGAGGCAATGTCGCTGTATTAAGGTATCTAATTGATCGTGGCACAGATCCGTGGTGTAGAACCTCTCAAGAACGGACGTTGCTGCACGCAACATGCCTCAATGGTCAGTTAGAAATGAGCAAGTACTTAGTAGAAACATATCCTAAAATGCTCCATCAGGTGGACAACAGTAAGAGAACACCGGCTCATTATGCTGCACCAATAGGCAATGTCGTTGTATTAAGCTATCTAATTGATCGTGGCACAGATCCGTGGTGTAGAACCTCTCAAGAAGAAACGTTGCTGCACATGGCATGCATTGCAGGTCAATTGGAAATGACCAAGTACTTAGTAGAAAGCTATCCTAAAATGCTCCATCAGGAGGAGAACAGTATGAGAACACCTGCTCATTATGCTGCACAAAGTGGCAATGTCGCTGTATTAAGATATCTAATTGATCGTGGCACAGATCCGTGGTGTAGAACCTCTCAAAAAGAAACGTTGCTGCACATGGCATGCATCGCAGGTCAGTTAGAAATGACCAAGTACTTAGTAGAAACATATCCTAAAATGATCTATGAGGTGGACACAAATAAAAGGATACCGGCTGATTATGCTGCAGAAAGCGGCAATGTCGCTGTATTAAACTATCTAATTGATCGTGGCAGAGATCCGTTGTATCGCCTCCGTCTAATAGTCTAATAGATGTCGTTTTGCAGAGTGCACATATACGGTATGAAAACACCGGCTCATTATGCTGCATAGAGCGGGAATGTCGCTGTATTAAGCTACCTAATTGATCATGGCACAGATCCGTGGTGTAGAACCTCTGAAAAAAAGACGCTTTGTTTACACAGAGCCTACTTGAACGGTCAGTTTGAAAATGACCAAGTACAAGGTAGAAACTTATCCTAAAATGCTCTGTGAATTTTACAACGATAAAAGTACACATGCTCATCACATTGCACGTATTGGCAAATCCTGTTTCGTATGCTGTTTACTTGGAACTCAGCAAGATAATGTCTCGAAAACTTCGTTGGAAGATAGAGAAAGAGGGATGGGGGGGGGGGGAGATAAATATAACAAGCTAATGTTAAATATAAATATAAGCAGGAGACTTTGATTTTGCTCTAAGTCCTATTTTGTGAATTCAGTTTGTCACTACGTCAAAGGTCTTGACAGAAGGGAAGTGTATACTGTTTGCCATATTGGAAAAGCATGTTCAGATGAATATACCTGAAGTGCGAGGATATGCATGTCTGCGACTATATATACATCAAGTAATAATTGGCACTTAAATCCGTCATGAGGAGCAAATGTCATTTCAGGCTCAATTATGCCAATGTAACCGTTATTTCACCGTAATGATTTGTTGTAGTTTTGTTCTTCGCTCTTTTTCTCCGGAACTATTGTCTGCATAATCATGTACGTTTATATGTTTTTTCTTGTTATTACATCGGTTATTTTCACTTTTAAAAATGAATCGTGTTAATGTAATAACAGACCAAATAGCTTCAGACATTGTTTGTTTGTTTTTGTTTTTTGTCTCCAAGAAAAATGTGACATTGATAACGTTTGTCGGCCATAGTTAGTATAGGTGAGACATATGTATCATTCATTCCACCGGCGATGGCGACGGGGTCGGTGTCAACATTGGTCAAAGTTTTGGCTACATTATTTTGCATGGTCATATTTCTCAAACTCTTCTGCTATGCTTGGATTGTAGAAGCAGGTAGCTCTGTCCTTTCATATCCATGCATGTCCATCCTACCATCCTTCTGACTTTCAGGCAAAGTCAAGGTCATTTGAAAATGACAACGTGCATGTATCTGCATCAAGCAGGATAGACACAATATTCCTTGGAATTTCTTGTTGTGTATTAGATGATATTCGAATAACAATACAATAATTACTATATTTGGGTAATCATTGTATTTATAAAGATCTAACCAAGAGAAGCTTGGCTTAGTACAACCATAAAGTGCTCAACACCGTCTACGAATCTGACAGTGGCAATCCAGGGCTATTTAGCTATTTCATCTTCCATATTATGGTTCAATAATTCTAATATGACTTCATAATTGAGAATCGTAACTAAGTTCCATTCTAATAATATTTATAGAACCAGTCTGAAATGAAAGATATTGTAGCAGGAAATTGGCCACCAAGTGTCTTTGTAAAATGTAATAGAGGGTATATAAAATTTCTACAAGTCATTATCCTATTTTATCAAAATGCGCCTTGCACGCTACTCAGAAATTACATCTGTCGCATTGTTGGCCATAAAATTGTGAGCTCCTAGTAGGGAGTTTCAATGACCCGTGATAGTGCATATGATTGAATATTTTTTCGTTCCCTTGTAAAAACTAATTTTGTTAAATTCAAACATTTTTCATTTAATAAAATATAAAGATTGAATGTTATTTTCTGTGCATTTAAGACGTATTCGCTGCAATTTACACCAGAAGTTGTTCTCTTCCATCTATTTCTGACATTGATGGCAGTGCGGGGAAAAACCGTACAACAAGTAGAAGTTGGCGTGTAAAACGTTGGAAAATATCAGGTTTTCAGAGGCAGGTTTGATAATGTGGGCTGACATTTTGTATCCAGATTAAAAACCTAACATCTCTCTTCTATCAATCTCATGCATCAAAGCCTTTTCAAACAAGCAATGTTAGGAAATAATGCCTCTAAGAATTGACCACATATTTAACATCGTAAACATTTAGTCAGTCTTGTAGCAATGCTGCTGAACAGTTATATTCCGCCACAGCCAGATGTGTCCGAAATAAAATGGTTGCAGATAAGATTGTTTGAGACTAATAAAGCTTCTGATTTCTTGAAAACTACTAAAACTATATTCTATCAAGTTTTGAATATGTGAGTCGTATTATTGTCTATATTATATGCCAAATCCAATATTACCCATTAAAGACGGGTAATGCTTTGGATTGCTTTGCCCGGGTGATTAGGCAATTAAATTTCGTGAATTTTGCATAATCAAGATAGATGGCATTCTCACATGAAAATTTTCCAGAAATAATGAAATTAAAGAGACATATAGATAGATTAAGTTCACCTTATCTGTGTTGTGCATTTATAAACAAATAAAACAGGTTAAACTGAAATGGAAAAAATTGAACTAGAATTTTTACAACGGTGCTATATGTGTAGCAATAGTGAATATGACGGACGTAACGTCTATGGTGATGACATGAGAACAAATTTATATAGTAAATGTCGTATTTTGTTAAAAAGAGAACTATACATGGTTAGGAATTTAAGAGTGACAAACGTCAATGCCTATATAATCTACATTATACGTACTAAGCTTATTTCAAGTTACTTTATAAAGTATGTCATTGTTTGCATCATAGTCTTTTTTGAGGTACCTCATTGATGGCTGTGTTTTGTGAGTATTCGCTGTAGTGGACATGTAGAAATTTGTCATCCCTCATATTTCTGGTTTATTTTACTTTATATATTAATTAATCATTTTAAAGAAAATGGATGCACTCATACACAATATCTCATATTTTGTCATGTCATGAACATATGATTTTTTACTGAACGATCAAAACACTGTCCATTTTTTGTAATAGTCATGTCGAGGTCGTCACCTTTTGACAGGCAGTTGTACCAGTAACATTGATTATTTTTTGTCGGATAGCAATACATTGTATGTACATATTGTCTATTTGGTTTGTAACTGGCATTACATATTTTTTTACTTATATTATAAGTATTATGTGCTAATAGTTCTTGTAATATAACATCTTGTCACACAAAACTATATTTGAGTTACATGCTACAACTCATTGTTCTTTGTAAAACACGACAGAGCTAGTTTGTGTACACTATTTATGAGCAGCTTACTTGTGCACTTTTTTGCTTTAATTCTATATGTCTGCCTCTAGTGTGATGGATTTTTAGTGTTGGATAAAAAAGACAAAAAAATATAGTGTAGTGAATTAAGTGTTGGATACAACTATTACAAATAAAAAAAAGTTGTTGGATTTATAATTTATTTTTTAGCTCTACTGGTTATATGCCAGAAAGGCTTATGGGATGGTCTGTTGTCCATCATCCGTCCGTCTGTTAACACAAGTTTATTATCCCCACTCCTCTCAAACCACTTAAAGGATTGCCAAGAAACTGACATATACATTCATCCTATGGTCTAGTTGGTCCTAGATGAAACTGGCTTCCTCGGACATCCAATGTGGCCGGCACGGTGGCCATCTTTAAAATCTTGTTATCGCTACTTCACCTGAATGGATGGTCATGCCAACATGATGTTTTCTATAAAATACTTCATATGATGTCTAGTTCGTTTTAAATGAAAATGGTGACGATTTGACGTCCAATATGGCCGCCACATCAGTTATCTTGATAAGCTTATTATCGCTACTCCTCCTGAATGGACAGGCATATTGACAATAGGTTTTTACCAGAAGACTTTTATGATGTCTAGTTGATGTCAAATGAAAATTGTGCCGATCTGATGTCTAATATTGCGGCCACAGCGGCAATCTTGAAAATCTTTCTATCACTACTTCTTTTGAATGGATGGTGATATCAACAAGGGATTTTTACTAAAAGACTTCTTATGATGTCTAGTTGGTACTAAATGAAAATTCTGCCGCTTCAACATCAATATGGCCGCCATAGCGGTCATCTTGAAAAATCTGTTATCACTACTGAATGGATTGTTGTATCAACAAGGGTTTTTTACTAAACGACTTCTTATGATGTATTCTTGGTCCTAAATAAACATTGTGCCAATCTTACATCCACCACATCGGCTAATATTAAAATCTTGTTTTTGCTAAAAATATCAGAGATGGTTTCAACACTCAGCAGTTATGAAAGGAAAAAATGGTCTTATCTTTAATTTCTGGAAATTCTTTTCGGACAGTAGAGCGTCAATCCCTTCGAGAGACTCTTGTCTCTACTTAAAATACGCTTATAATTTTGCATCTGTAAGCAAGAATCTGTTTTTGTCAAACCTTAACGTTTTGGCAATTATTTTTAATCTACAATTTAGGGGATACGTCCTATCCCTTACTTGGGGTGATTGTTAGTCTTCTGATTCTTCAATATCCTTAGTACTTTTTTATAGCTATTGGTAATTATTTCAATCACAATTTTATTCCATTTCAATTATTATATGTACATTCTACTTTAAATATCAATAGTTTGCACTTTTATTGGTTAAGACTGGTATATTGGTTTCACTATATTTCCATCACATCAAAATCTTTTCAAAATATCTGCAGTTAAATATTTGACCTTGATATTGATAAAATACAATAATATTCTCTGTTTTTAATTTATGATTTTGTTGCAAGGTAAAGACTGATATAATGAGTATGCTTGGATGATGAAGAATATGTTTGAATGATGATGATGAATATGTTTGAATGATGATGATGAATATGTTTGAACGATAATGATGAATGTATTTGAATGATGATAATGAATACGCTTGTATGATAATGATGAATATATTTGAATGATGATGATGAATATATTTGAATGATGATAATGAATATGCTAGTATGATAATGATGAATATATTTGAATGATGATAATGAATATGCTAGTATGATAATGATGAATATATTTGAATGATGATAATGAATATGCTAGTATGATAATGATGAATATATTTAAATGATGATAATGAATATGCTTGTATGATACAGTAAATGTGTTGAAATGAGAATATTAATGTATTTTATTTTATTTCATTTCATTGAAGCATAATGCCAGTTTGTTGTACCTTGAAGCATATTTCATCGGCTTATTTTTTTTTATAATTAAAAAATGTATTCACTGGACTATAGTATGTTAAAGATTATTTTAGAGGTCGTTTACTCGGATACAATGGAGTAAATTTTGATCTAATTAAAGTGCTAAGGAACTTATATATTTTAATGTGCAAACGAGCTCATGCAGCAATCTTAACTTGACGCTTTTTAATACAATGTTGTTTAGTTACTAATAATTGACACATCATCTTTTTCATAGGTAAAACCCACATAATTAAACAGCGATTTAATTCACTGAAGAGCTAAGAGATTCTATATATGGTCATAATGTCATACATATCAAGCAATGACCATAATTTGCATGGTAAACAGCTACAACACTGGATTCTGTCAACAAAACAGTAGCATTATTTATATATATATATATATATATATATATATATATATATATATATATATATATATATATATATACACACACACAGAGGGAGAGAGAGAGAGAGAAAAAAACAGAGAGAGAGGGAGGATATTAAACTGACTGTGGTCAACTTGAATGGATGAAAATAATATGGCGTAACTCACACGTCACTTTTATCTTCATTTCTATGTTGACTCACGCTATCAAGTAGTATTATATGCAAAATTGAGATTCTTAATTAAAATTAATAACAAGAATACAATTAACAGCTTCTGTTTAATATTGATTTGATCACTTACCTTATAATATTAGAATAAATATATTTAAAAATCTAAAACATGGTGTCTTTCTCCCTTTTTTGTAAACACAGAAATTGTCTTCATTCACGAAGTTTCTAATAATAAACTTCATGTATGAGTTATTTCCCCTTCTGTGTGGAGTTTTACATTGCTGTAGGATAGCTGTAAAGGGAGCCATCTGTTGTATTAAGTGCCAGTATGTGCCTATTTAAATTCACGCCACAACAAGTATATACTGACTATAGACAGTATTTACATTGAAAATTGTATACTTTTGATATCACTTACACATATAATGCCGTGTTAAGACACAAAAAGCTATTTCTGTATGTAATATCCGCTGCAGCTTTCGTCCCCTCACCTTATGTTCCGTAACCAAGGAGTACTAACCCCAAATTCGTTGCAGATATTAATTGACTCCTGCTTTGATTTTAATGCATACAATTTGGTAAAAAAAATCTTTTAAAATCTCACTATGATTACAATTAACTCGTCCAGTAGGTTAAGGGGATGGAGTGTTGATGGGGGAACAAATTATAGTCCTCTCGAAGGTGGTTACAATATGGGCAGCTTACCTACACAGTTTAGTGAATTTAGGGATATTCCAAATTTATGTGTTGTATCAACTAATGATTAAATGGTCTTACAACCTCAGCAATGAAAAAAGTGGTCTTCCATGCGTAACTGGCATCAGCTGCCATTTTGCATGTCAACATTAGAGTTGTAAATCTAAAACGTATGTGCAACCCTTTCAGTCTTGCAGCCATTGCTACAACCAAATTCCTACAGCTGTTTAATGTCTTATGTCTTTCGTTTCCTTTAATTTCATTAATTTCATCAAACAGCAGACCTACGTGTATCAACAGAATTGAACCCTCGGTAAGATCATCAAAACAAGAGACCAAAGTAAGCCCGAGATCGCTAACGTGGTTGGGGTTAGCGAAACAGCACAAAGCAAGAGCCGTTGGCCAAGTAATCTTGGTTAGTGGGATGCTTTCTGTACAATTTATATAAACTGTGTGGAGTGGGTTTGGAGGAAACTGTTTCTGTTTCAAGGTTTTTCTATTTTCAGAAATGGCAGCAATATTTGATGTTGGGTCAACATTATTTGCAATAAAACTAGAAAGCCATTCACACCAGTATGCTTTCATATATGGTTTGGTTAGTCCTTTCAAGAACATGATGCTATAGGGCTTTTCTATGTGTGACAGAAGCAGCCTTAAATGGTGGTAGATTTACATCATATTTACAAACTTTAAATTTGAAGAATCTTGATCCCAGGATGCTTTCAACTGAAATTTAGTTAAAATTGGTCCAGTGGTTTTTGAAACATTGACACAATAGCTGAGTGAATATTGATGGTTGGACAATGGGACAGCGTATGGTGGACAATGGGCAATACTAGAAGCTCATTTGGCCTTATGCCTAGGTGTTCTAAAATGTAAAACATTGTGGGTGTCTTCCATCCTGTTTTTGTACACCTATTTAAAGGGAAGCACTATTGTGCACAGAATAATGGGGAAATGGTGGAAGGATTCGAGAAAGAAAGGAAAGCTAGAAAAAATTACATGCATACTGTACATTATCATACAAATGCAAAGAATATGCAAGGAAAAACTACAGGGAAATCTGATTTTGCAGACACCTCTGAATAGAGACCCTTGCTTAAAAACAACAATTCACCAGTTCTTCTCCACAAATAGCGAATGAAATTTTTGTTCAAATATCCTCAGTTGTTTTGGAAATTGTAGAGCTGATTGGTTGATTGGGACTGTCGGAATATTTCCTCTTATTGCTCAAACTACTGTCAGTGGTCATTCTGGCAGGTAAAAACAATTCAAAACAATTAAGTGCTCCATAGAAAAAGGACTTAAACACAGAAATTCACAATATTTTCGCTCACTTTTACCACATTAGCGAAACGAATGAACACAAAAAGGTATAGTTTCTAATAATTTTAGCTAAATTTCGGCGCAATTAAAGAATAGATTTAGATTTTCACAGAGCTTAGGCAAACTGTAGCTATCTACCTCTCGGATGCTAACGTTCATACACTTAATAAAAAAAGAAAATACAAAAGAAGTGCCGAGAAAGTTTTGGTCAAAGGTGATTAGCTATTTACCCCTGAAACAATAACGTTCATACATTTATTTGCAATGGTAAATTGGAATAATGTGAAACTTCCTCAGCAACTGTGCTTGTTTATGTTACGCATGACTTTTTATTAACAAAACAACATAGATTTAATATCTTCGATAAAATCTCAAACTTGTGAATTCTATTTAAAAATTCGAACACAGGGAACATTTTGTGACATAGTGGCATATTTCCTGTATAATTCAATCTAACGATACTTATCAAAGCCGTAAATTTTGAAGACGTTGTGTGAAAATGCAGCAAATAATTTACCATGAAGTTATCATAAATTATATACAGCAAGAGAACAAATGATTCATTTTTTAAATAAAAAACAAACAAAAACAAGAATACCGTGAAAGGCACAGTATACGCCCACCGGGTGTGCAATAGTTCTCTATGTAGGCACTATTAGGGCATGTTTGATTCTGATGGTTATTGAATTTGGGGTCTCAATGACCGGAACCTTTGGTCAAGGTATTGCAGTCCTGGATAAATTACTGTGCGTAACCATTATCTACTTATTAGACTTGCCATGAATGTTGCCTTTGACCCCAAATCGATACATTTTTTTATTACCCTAAGTGCAAGCCATCCACACAATTTGATCAAGGAACTTACTCTTCTAGAACATGAGTTATTCTGCACAACCCATTTTGTATGAGACATAATGACCTTTACCTCTCACCTTTTGACTCCCAAATCAATAGGAGTTTTTCATACCTTAATTGCAAGCCCTCCACAAACATTGGTCAAGGCACGTGGTCAAGAACTAAAGTTGTTCTGCAAAAAAACATTGATCTTAGTGGCCTTGACGTTTAGACCCCAAAATTGATAGGGTTCTTCCTTACCCTAAGTCCACAAATTTTGGTAACTGTCGATGCTGTACGGTTTGAGTTATTTTACAAAAACGAAATGGGTAACAGACGTATGGATGGACAACATCATAACATAATATGCTTTGCCTTATGGCGGGCATATACAGACATAAGAAAGCTATCGATCTCAAAAACGTATGTTGATGTTTACAGGCATGTTATATTTCTTTCAATAAGAAACATCGATTATGATAAATTCCCTCATACTGTAATTTTATTTTTAAATAAATTGTATGCAAAGAATGATAAATTAATGATATCATATATAATCTCATCAGCTGTTATTGCAGTAAAAGTCGCCGAATTATGGTGTATCACCTATGAATGATATAACTGTGACCGTTTTCCTTTAGGACTAGCTAGTCCTTATTAGAAGTCTTTTGGTGAAAATCCCATGTGAATATGACGATCCAGTCAGGAGGAGTAGCAAGATTTTCAAGATGGTCACTATGCCATGTTAGATGTCAGATCTGCATCATTTTCATTTAGGCCCAACTAGACACCATAAGAAATCTTCTGTGAAACCCCCTTTTGAATAAGACTTTCCAATTAGGACAAGTAGCGATAAATAATATTGTCAAGATGACTGCTATGGTGCCCATACTTGATGTCAGATCATACACACAAGATATCTTTTAGTGAAAATCCAATGTCAATATGGCCATCCATCTATAAGGAGTAGGGATAACAAGAGTTTCAAGATGGCCACTTTGGCAGCCATATTTGAGGTCAGATCGCACGATTTTTATTTCGGATAGCCAGATTTTCAAGATGGCTGCCATGGTGGCCACATTGGATATCTGATTACCACCATTGTCATTTAGGATCATGTAGACATCATAAGAAATCTTTTAGGGAAAACCTCATGCTGATGCGACTTTCCATGCACGTAGAGTAAGAAATAAGAAGATTTTAAGGATAGCCGCTGTGGTGGTAATATTGTATGTCTGAGTGACACTAATTTCATTTAAGACGAATTAGACATCACAACAAGTTTTCTGATGCAAACCCCTTGTCGATATGACTCTCCAATCAGGAGGAGTAGTGATAACAAGATTTTCAAGACGACTATTGCTTTTCAGATCGGCACCATTTTCATTTAGGATCTACCAGACATCATAAGAAGTCTTTTAGTGAAAACCCCATGTTAACATGACCATCTATTCAGGAGGAGTAGTGGTAAAAAGTTTTTTTAGATGGAGGGTGTTGCGGCTATATTGGACATCTCAGCGGCACCATTTTCATTTAGGACCAACTAGACCATGGGATGAATGTGTGTGGACAGTTTAAATATAATCATCAGTGTAGTTTATGAGGAGTGATGATAACAAACTTGTGCTAACGGAGGGACAAAGGAACATGGAGAACAGGTCATCCCATAAGCTCTTTTGGTCTATGAGTTTTTTTAAAACCAAAATTGTCACAGGTTTTACCATATTTGAGGGAAGAGGCTTTTCAGAATGAAGTTTGCTTTAATGAAGGGTTATGGGACTGTTTCACATTCACTCTTAGTACTTTTTATGGTAAGCACAATTAACAGCTCCAATATTTATGGAAGCCCTGTCCACCCTCATTGCCAGGAAATTAATTCAATACAAATTGTAGAATTGTACAGACTTTGACCTAAATCCAAGCACAACTTTTTGAGTTATCAAAAGCCAGTTACAACCTATTCTCTATATGTTTGTACACGTTTTGAGACCTTGCTTGTTTAACCTATCCCATGTTATGTAATATTGTGCAATCACTTAAGCCAGGCAACAGCTGCGGGGCTAGGCTATTGGTCATAGGTACAGGTATAAGTAGGTGCTACATAGGTCATAGGTAATGGGATAAGGAGGTGCTACAGGCAACAGCTATTGGCTAGGATATTGGTCATAGGTAATGGGATAAGGAGGTGCTACAGGCAACAGCTATTGGTTAGGATATTGGTCATAGGTAAAGGGATAAGTAGGTGCTACAGGCAACAGCTATTGGCTAGGATATTGGTCATAGGTAAAGGGATAAGGAGGTGCTACAGCAAACAGCTATTGGCTTGGCTATTGGTCATAGGTAAAGGGATAAGGAGGTGCTACAGGCAACAGCTGTTGACTTGGCTATTGGTCATAGGTAAATGGATATCGAGGTGCTACAGGCAACAGATGATGGCTAGGATATTGGTCATAGGTAAAGGGATATGGAGGTGGAATGGAAGAACTAACATCAATGTTGGGCAAAATCTTTTCTTAATAGAAAAGGCTAACATTTTATTATGCATATTTTTTTTAATTGTTCATAAGGTCATTCATGCAGAATATTCATTAAAAAATGTGTTTTCTACTTTGGACAAGACAAATAGTTCTGAAGAAAATATTTACAACAAAATAATTACAAATCTAGCTGTTTATTATTCCAAACAGATTAAAAACAAGAGTCCTTCACAGGGACTGATGCTCTATTCTCTGAAAAGACTTACCATGAATTCAAGATAAGACCATTTCTTCAGTTTATTTGCTGAATGCTGAAACCATCTCTGATACTTCCGAGCAACAAGATTTTCAAATTGGAAACTGTGGCAGCCATATTGGATGTAAAATCAGCACCATTTTCATTTAGGACAAACTAGACATCATTAGACGACTTTTGGTGAAAACCCAATGCCTGACCATCCATTCAGAAGAAGCTTCAATAACAAGATTTTCAAGATGGCTGTCGTGGCAGCCATATGTAATATAAGATGGGCACTATTTGCATTTAGGACCAACTAGATATCATAAGAAGTATTTTGGTAAAAATCCTATGTCAATATGAGAATCAATTTGGGAGGAGTAGTGAGGAGTAGCAATAACACAATTTTCAAGATAACTGCCATGGTGGCAATATGAAATGTCGATGTCAGATCAGCACCATCTTCATTAGGACCAACTGGACATCATAAAAAAGTCTTCTAGTGAAAGCCCTGTGTTAATATGACCATCCATTCAGGAGGACTAGCAATAACAAGATATTCTATATGGCCACTTTGGTGGCCATAATGGATGTACAACCAGAACCATATTCATCTAGGAACAACTAGACATTGGGATGAATGTGTCTGTAAAGCTTCATGGCAATCCTCCAAGTAGTTTAGTAGGAGTAGCAATAACAAACTTGTGCTAATGGATGGACAGACAATGGACAACAGGCCATTCCATAAGCTCTTCTGGTCTATGACCAGTAGAGCTAAAAACCACTTAAACCAATTTTAAGGGAATGCTTGACACACGTTTCATAAAGCAAAGAGGTTTAATAAATAAGGACTTGCAAGAAATAACAAGTAGAGGTTTTATAGGTAGATGGATCTATTAATTGATAATGGATGTACCAATATATATATATATATATATATATATGTATGTGTGTGTGTGTAGAGATGAGTGGATAGATAAATAGATTTGTTGATCGATGAATGGATAAACTGATGGATGGATCCTGTGATGGACACTAATACATAGATAGATATTACCATTACATTATAATGATTCTTGTTGTACAATGATATATTCTTGTATGCGCATTTGCAGATTTAACACCTATTAGAAAATAATGGGAACACTAGTCAGGTCATCCTTTGTACAGTTGAACTGATGTCATCCATGTGGGTGGGGGGGGGGGGTTGATTGACATGTCAGCTTGTAAATACAAATTCAAACATGCATCAAAACTGTAGAGGGAAAGAAAACTTGGAACACATAGTTGCTATATTGTCTATGAATGTAGGTGTTATTTATCTTCTTTCCTATGATCACATTGTTGGCATAAAAAGGGAGAAGTAATTTATACAACCAGCATTGCCCCCTAGATCTGTCCATGCCCCTGGGGACTTGACCCTGAATCATGACTTAGAAACTGTTCATAGCCTCACCCTTAGAGTGTATACACCCACTTGGCATTACAAGATGAGTTAATCTGTGTAGGAGAATGGATTTCTGGGTCTGTCCTTATCACCTGGGGCCTTGATCCTACAGTCATAGCTCGGAAATCATTGAGGTTTTTGGTTTTGTGGGGTTTAATGACATTTTTCAGCACATGATAGGCTATACATATATTTGGTGAATGAAGAACCCAGGAAGACCTCAGGAAGAACTACCAACCCATTGCAAGCTCCTGGCAAGCTTCCTCACATACCTACATTGGTCGAGCCGAGACTCGAACTCACATGAACTGAGGTGAGATATGTTAGTGATCTGCAAAGGCGATCACCTTAGACCATTTTGCCACATAGCTTTCACACAAACTGAAATTATAATTCATGTGTTGTTGGGTTTTGTTAACCCCATGTGTTTCTTTACTCTTGTTAATTAAATTTTGGAAATGTTTTGGGAGAAAAGCATATTACAGTATTTTATTAATTGAAAGCTAAAGATGCAAAATACATATTTAAAATAATTTGTGAAGCATGGCATTGACTATACGAAATGTCATAAAATAATGCTCTATGCATGTGATAACATATAAATGACAGATGTTTCAGGCACTTTAAAACAGCAAAAACTGAAACTATCAAACTCTATTTCACCAAATATATCAAACTTCCTTCCAAATATTTAAGAACTTAAAATGTGGTGCAAGAGTTCTGGAGTATTTCTCTGCAAATAAATTTATAAATTTGGACATGGCTTTTACAAAAAATATGTTCTTATTGGAAGAAAACCAATATTTCCAACAGAAAAAAAAACACACTTACTTGCAAACTATAATTGTAAAGAAAAAAATTCTGAACCTTATTTACATTACTGCACATAATTTATGCTAACCTGCAATTGTACATTATCTCCAACATCAATGCATTTAATCTAATATTTCCTCAGTTTTCTTCATCCACTCACTACTTACAAAGCATCAATATCATATTGTCTCAAGATTTATTGATTCATTGGCTTTTACAAACTAATCTAACTTATAGTCAATTATTTTATCAACTAAGAATGTTAGTGGGTATATTTCTATTTTACACTTTTCTTCAGTTATAAATTATGAATTATTCATTTTAATCCATAAGGTATATTACTTTGCTAATTTGTATAAAATGTTCTATTGCAGGATAGCATAAACTATGTGAGGACTGAGATACGCAGTAAATTAATTATAGAATGTATTTCACATCTATATGCACATAATTAATATTTTTATATTAGGAACCATATGCACCTAATTACTATTTATACTTTAGGAAACATATGCACTAATTAATATTTATACATTAGGAAACATATACACCTAATTAATATTTTTACATTAGTAAATATATGCACCTAATTAATATTTATAGATTAGGAAACATATGCCCCTAATTAATATTTTTACATTAGGAAACAATGACTCAACATTAATCTTTATACATTAGGAAATATATGCACTAATTAATATTTATACATTAGGAAACATGTGCACCGAATTAATATTTATACATTAGGAAACATATGCACTAATTAATATTTATACATTAGGAAACAATACCCCAAGACAAAACTCATTTTTATAGATATGCATATATTATAAATTACTATCATTATAAATCTTATAAGTTTACTTTAAAGTCACCAACAAAGAATAAAATAAAAAATGTTTAACCCATGGTCAGTCATCTTTGTTTATTGATTAAAGATGACAGTATTTAAAAATAGGTCACAGAGACTTGCTAATACATACACACACACATACATGGATTTGAACATCAATCATTTTATTGTGAGGTAACAAAAACATCCCACTGATGATTCAATAATGCAGTAGATATGCTGGATAATATATATGTATGATGTAAGCTTAATTTTCAAAAATATCATATTAAAAAAAATCATAAACTTTAGAGCAAAGGCAACTGGAAATGAAGCATTTAAGCTTTTTAAAACACACACACACACACACAGACACACACACTTTCACTTTATATGTTGATTTTACATAGCAAAGCATGTACCCAATAATATTTTTCCAATTGTATTTTAATTTGCAGAAAATTAAAAAATGATCTGAGGAACATTAGTATGCTCATAACCAGAAGAATGAAAATCTGGGAGTATTCCAGGTTATCGATGGAATAATCAATGTTTTACAATGAAATCAAGATGGCAGTTCATGAACCAATTTCATATTTTTGATATTAAACACATGTAATATCATGAAATAACATCACACATGACATCAGTATGTCATAAAAAAAGTAAAGGCTGAATGTTTGAGGCATTTAAATGAACTTGAATTTTACTAAACTATTTTCAGTTTAAAGAGTAAAAAAAAACATTTGTTTGTGTGATAAATACAATCTTATTTATGTTCTCATTTCAAAAATAATTTATGAAATTTATTCTATAATTAACATCTCATACCTGCCAAGACTCATGATACAGCCAAATAATGTGTTAATAGTGCCTTTAAAACTAACAATTTTTTTTTAAAAAGTGTCCCTCAAAAAGACTGATGCTCTACTGTCCAAAAAGAATGTCCAGAAATTCAAGATAATACCATTTCTTCTTTTTAACTGCTGAGTGTTGAAATCATTTCTGCTGTTCTTCAGCAATAAGATTTTCAAATTAACCACTGTGTCAAACATATTGGATGTAAGATCAGCACCATTTTCATTTAGGACAAACCAAACACCATTAGAAGACTTTTGGTGAAACCCACATGCTGAGAGGACCATCCATTCAGGAGAGTTGGTGACAAGATTTTCAAGTTAATCATTGTGGCAGCCATATTTGAGGGCAGATCAGCACCATTTTCATTCAGGATCAACAAGATATCAAAATTAGTCTTCTAGTGTAAACCCCATGCTGATACATGTATGAGTTTCCATTGAGGAGGAGTAGCAATAACATTTTCAAGATGGCTGCCATGGTAGCCATAATGGATGAGAGCAGCACAGTTTACATTTGGTACCATCTTGACATCATAAGAAGTCTTCTGGTGAAAACCTAATGTTGATATGACTTTCTATCTAGGAGGATTAGTGACAAGATTTTCAAGATGGCCACTGTGTTGGCCAGATAGGATATTAGATTGGCACCATTTTTATTTAAGACCAACTGGACACCATAAGGAGAATGAGTGACAACATTTTCAAGATGGCTGCCTTCGTGGCCATATTGGATGTCAGCTTAGCACCATTTTCATTTAGGAGCAAATAGACATCATAAAAAGTTTTTTACCAAAACCCTCATGCTGATATGACTATCCATTAAGAAGGAGTAGCGATAACAAGATTTTTCAAGATGGCCACTGTGGGGTCATATTGGATGTCCAAGCAGCAGCATTTTCATCTAGGACCAACTAGACATCATAAGAAGTCTTCTGGTGAAAACCCCATGTCAACATGACTTTCCATTCAGGAGGAGTAATGATAACAAGAGTTTCAAGATGGCTGCTGTGGTGGCAATATTGGATGTAAAATAATATAACATCATGGTCAAGGGCAGTAACTCGGATAGTTTTTATGCGAGTATAATGAGTAAGAATTGTATGCTGAAAAAAAACTTGCTATTCATAAAGGGTCCCATTTACTACAATTTACTTGGCAGGGCCTTAAACAGAGGAACTGTGTTGGGAAACCAAAGTAGGGTCAATAGGCAATCAGGATATGTAACTCCTCTAAATGACAATGTGAAAAATACTGGAAATCCAACTCATTCAAGGTCACATCAGTATAAAGGTACATGATAAATTTCCTTTCAACAAAAAGATGACATAGGACATGCAATGAGGGACCATAACTCTTGTAAATGATATATGGAATGCTGGAAATTAAAATCTTTCAAGGTCTCATTAGTATCAAGCTGCATGCCAAATTTGGTTGACATCCAACAATCCTTGGTATAGTATTAGGGATGAAACGATTAATCCATATATTGATGCTTTTTTCTATATTGATACCCATATCGATACAAGAAGTGAAGAATCAATACAAAATGGTACTTACTCTATACAAGTTACTTTAATCTTCAGCAGTCATAATAATTTTAGTCATTTGCCTTTTTATTCTTTAAATTGAGAATTCATCTGAGACAGTCATAGCAAGCACATGCACTCATTTCTGTCAGTAAAAAATAAAAACTGTTGGCAACACCCACTCGCCTTCTACAAATTAACACAAGGTGACTAACTCATGTGGTTCGAAATCTGCCCCCTCCCACTGCCCCAGTTCCATGGTAATTATTTTATCCCATCTGCATGTTCAGACACTGATAACATTCATCAACAGAAAGAAGACATTCCAGATTTGTTCCCCATGTATGATTTAAGTACTTTACTGATCATTTAATAACCACTTTTATGCGAAATGTATCTGTTGCATCGCATCTTGTCTACTTGGATCGAATCAAAGGCTGCACTTCTGGTGTGTCATGCAGTGAAATATGTTACATGCAATTCTGATTAGTGGTTATTGTTTGTTCAAGCCCAGGGTAAAACAATAACCACCAATCAAAACTAACTGTAGTGTGTTCACTGTGTAACATACAGGATATATCAGCATCCAAACTCTATCCAAATAGATACAAAGCAACATAGAAACTTCACACAAAAGTGACTATTAAATGACCTGTAAAATACTTAAATCATACATGGGGAACAAGTTTGGAATGTCTGACAACTAACAGGTAGTCTGTTTGGAAGTATTTTTTTTATCTTGTCAAGGATGAGAATGGCATACGAACAGATGATAAGTCCATGTCTGTCTGTAATCTGCATACTAGAAATACAATCAATATGTCAACACATAAAAAATGGCACCACCCTACCACTGACAGAACTTCTAAAGATGAAAAGACCATGAAGTTGATATGTGTATTGATAATGTATCATATCGTAGGCTGTGTATTGAGAATCATATCGATACATGGCAGAGGTGTATTGTTTCACCCTTATATAGTATGTTTTTAAAAAAGTTTGGTTTTCATACATCTGGCCTTGAATAGCTGATCAGGAAGGGAGGTTTTTATATAAAGGATCAACACAAGTTATGTCCCTTAGCCCTTAGCCCATCATGGAAGAAGAGTGACAACATTGTTAATTTTTTAGAGCAATAACGTTTGCTGTGCAGGTAGTTTTCTAACGAGGAAGAATCTGGGAATGAACAATTTTGCACGAACTATAGCCAGAGGACATGCAACCAGGGGTCATAACTTTTCTATATGACAATGTGGAATGCCAGAAAGTTTACTCATTCAAGGTCTCATTAGTGTAAAGCTGCATGCCAGATTTGGTTCAATTCCAACATACCTTGATAAAGTCATGCTGTGGAAACTAAAGTCAGGAGGACAGAAAATCAGGAGGCATAACTCCTGTAAATGATTCCATGGAAAGCTGGAACTTAAATTCATTCATTGTCTAATCAATATAAAGAACCATACAAAATTTGATTCAACAAACCTTGGTAAAGTTATGCTGTGGAAACCATATTCATATGGATGGGCGATCAGAAGGCATAGCTCCTGTAAATGATGCAATAGCTTGTTCAAGGGATCACTCATTTAAGACCAACAAGACACCATAAGAACTCTTCTGATGAATATCACATGTCAAAATGACTTTCCATTCAAGAGTAGCGATAAGATGATTTACAAGATGGCTACCATGGTGGCCATATTGGACTTCGGATCAGCATCATTTTAATTTAGGACCAACAAGACATTATAGGAAGTCTTCTGGTTAAAGCTTTATGTTGATATGACTTTCCATTTTGGAGGAGTAATATTAACAAGATTTTCAAGATGACTGCCATGGTGGCCATATTGGATATCATATGTGCACAATTTCCAATTATGATCAACTAGACATCACAAGAAGTCTTTTAGTGAAAACCCCATGCTGATATGACCATCCATTCAGGAGGAGTACTGATAACAAGATTTTAAAGATGGCTCCTGTGGCAGCCATTTTGGATGTCCAAGCTGCAGCATTTTCATCTAGGACCAACTAGACATCGTAAGAATTCTTCTGGTGAAAACCCCATGTCAATATGACTTTTTGTTCAGAAGGAGTAGCAATAACAAGATTTTCAAGATGGCTGGCATGGCACATATTGGATGTCAGATCGGCACCATTTTCATTTAGGACCAACTAGACATCACAAGATGTCTTTCAGTAAAAACCCAATGTTGATTTGACCATCCATTCGGAAGGAGTAGCAATAACAAGATTTTCAACATGCCTGTTGTGGCAGCCATATTGGTTGTCTGAGTGCACCATTTTCATTTAGGAACAAACTAGACCATGAGATGAATGTGTCTGTAAAGTTTCATGGGAATCCTCAAAGTACTTTAGAAGAAGTTTCAATAACAGATGTCTGGATGACAGAAGACATACGATGAAAGAAAAACTATTCCATAAGCTCTTCTGGTCTATGTCCAGCTAAAAATTAACCACTGAAAATTACAAATAAGGCTACCAGTCCTTTACTGAAAGCTCAAAACATGATATTACACCACATTTTTTGATTGTTGGATCAAAACAAGAAATATCTTGAAGGATTTGTAGAGGCAATGCAGGATGATGTGTATTATACTGCAGCAAAAATATTAAACTGGTAAACAACCAGCTGATGGGTAGCCACTTAGAGGTGGTAAGGGGAGGTACTGTGCAAAAGTTTCTTTCCTTTGTCTATATATACAGGGGGGATGAGAGCATTTGAATTTGTCTTTCTGGGATTGCTGGATTCAAGTGGTAGCGGAGCTCATTTCCTAATGTTAATGTTGTCTGGGAATGTGTTTGATGCAGAACAAAGAGGGGGGGGGGGGGGATAGAAAGCAATCAGGGACCATAACTCCCATAAATGATGACAGAGAAAGCTGGAAATCAAACTCTTTTAATGTCTCATCAATATAAATGTGCATACCAAATTTATATAAAATCCATCGATTCCCAGTACACATTTCTTGTGGAAAGTGAATTGCTGATGGACAGTTGGACAGACAAGATTACTACAAAATTCTGCTGACTTCGTCGAGTGGTGTCTAAAGACATGGAAATTTAACATGATAAAAGACACATGAACAGGAGTACAGCAAACAGCACAAGATATGCCCCTCTTGTGACCTTTTCTCTACTAATAACTTTGATCTATGAGCAAATGATCTGACTACTGTATGATAGGTGTTGACCTGGGTTATAGTTCATTAAAATATCTCTAGGGGTTATAAAAGTGACAGCCTGGATAAGGAAGCAGGCCATTACCTTATATCATCTGTTTTTGTGACTTGTCAATATGAACATGTAAGACACTGTCAAGTCAAGACATATAACTGGCAAAAAAGTATTTTCATTAGTTTAAAAGTTATACCCGTACATAAATAGAGGTCAATGATTTATACTTTCCCTTGCCATGACCTTGGCCTTAATGCAGAGGGCATGGATATGGTATGTGACACAGTCTAGCGATGATGTATAACTGATTAAAGTTTAGTTAAATTTCTTCACTAGCTCAAAAGTTATACTCCACACACAGATACAAGTCAGAGTTACAATTTCACTTGCTGTGATTTTCATTTTGAGGCTGTGGATGTCTCTATGGTATGAACACAAAATCTAAAAATGATATATAACTGGCTAAAATTTCATTAAAATATCTTTAGTGGTTCAAAAGTTATACTCTGGACAAGGATACAAATCACAGAGTTGCATTTTTCCTTGACTTGACTTGACCTTGAGGCAAGGGGTGTGGCTATGGTATGTAACACACCCTCTATACATGGCATATAACTAGCTAAAGTTTCATTAAAATATCTTCAAAATTTATATTCTCAACAAGGATGCAGTCACAGAATTATAAAAGAATTCTAAACAATTAAATGAAAATAAAGCTGGCAATCGTTCTTTAACTATACTGTGTAATCCATACAAATGATAAACTTACACGAATCACGACTATTACAGCATTGCAGTGGAAAGCCCTTAATTATGAATTTGTAATCATGGATGGTATATATTTTGCAAAAATATGTTGTTCTGTGTGTTTTAATTCTTCTTATCACACAATGTCATGATTATGTCATAACAAAATTTAACTATATGCCACACTGTGCTGTAACACCTACCAACTTCATATACAGCATTCACATCTAATGAATACTTATGTCAGGTCTTCAATCTCCAAGATCTTGATGTATTCTAATATTTGACATGGTTAAAATGGCATAGTTTAGCCTAGTAAAATAATACAGTTTGATATGAATATCAATAAATCTTGTTTTTAACAAGATACCAAACCTATTTCCGTTGTCAAAATAATTATCACATCATGCAAGCATTACTGTTTACTTCTTATGAAACAATAATGAATAGTGATTGATCTGAGAATCTGTAAAGACAAAATCGAAAATGAAAACACAATAACACATACGTGTTCTGTTCAGTGTCAGCAGAAAGAACAAGTTCAATATTGTTTAGGGATATGTCTAGGCCATCTGGCTGAAACATATTCCTACACCATAACAAATAAGTTCTTTCAATCAACTTGGAACAAAATGTGTGTGGTTTTGATTTATTCCTCTTTTACAATTTCAAAATTTTTTCCAGATCTAAAGTTTGACTAAAACTCTCTGCAAATAGGAATTTAAATAACTACAATTCAGACAATCTAAGAGTACTGATGTAAATAGGGACAAATATTTAGTATTTTCCAAAATTACCACATTGTGAAGAATGACAGACATTTGAGATGCATATTTATTTGGGTTGTGGTCTAACATCATGTTGCATTTCTATAGACACTAATATCATAGCATGCTACAATTTTAACTTTGTAAACACAATTTAAAATTGATGTGATGATATTGTTGCCGTGATATAATAATGTAAATTCAATGTAAATTCCATTACTTTTCCACTGGCAAGTCCATTGCCACACAGGAACAACTCATCTATGTGAGATGCCATATGTATAGATGTGTTAGACCCATCAACTGTAGACACCATCCATGTGAGACACCCAATTTATAGGTGTAAGATCCCTCCAACTGTGAACAACATCATGTGAGATACCATATTTATAGGTATGTAAGACCCAGGCAACTCTGGACACTACAGATCTCAATCTGGACACTACAGATCTCAATCTGGACACTACAGATCTCAATCTGGACACTACAGATCTCAATCTGACTCAGGGTCTCAGATGCAACACGTCAATGCATAAACAAACAACAAATCATGTAGACCCTAATCTGCCATGACATTATTCAGTTGAGTGAATGTCACAGAGGTAAATACAGTACTTTTCCATTGTATTGTAACCCCCTGCCAAAATAACATAATCCATTATATGCAATAGTGTGATATAAAGAAAAACCACAGTAGGGTCAGAATGTCTGATCCCAAGGGTGGGATTTCCTTATCTCACACCAACACATCTGATGGATTATATTTGTTCTCACTTTCTAAACAGAAAAGCAGTGGGAAAAAATTACAGATCATCAGTATGAATGTAGACAGATCATCAGTATGAATGTAGGCAGATCATCAGTATGAATGTAGACAGATCATCAGTATGAACGCAGTTATAGAAAGACAAAGTCTTTTCTACAAAGTTTGTACATCTTATAAAAAGCTGAGTTTACAACAAAGAATTTTGTTTCTGTTTCTAAACTGGACAAATGTGTCTTTTCAATATTAAAATCACATCAAATATTGCAGATATTCATAATGTCATAGGCATAATGACAACATCTATAGTGTCTCTAGGTGCACTCATTTGGGATTTATAGAATCTCTGATGTGCATCAGTGTAGGATAGGAAAACTCCACCCAAGAGTAAGAATTTTGCATCAGACATTGGGCTTTGCTAAGTGTCTAATGCAAAATTATAGTTCCTAGGTTGGGATTTTCCTATCCAACACTGATGTATAATGAAGGATTTGCTTTCTCACATTCCTGAACAAAAAATAAGTGCAAAATTAAAATGACGTATTGTGAATACTGATGTAACTGTAAAACAGCATAACACCCATTGAAAATTTCATCACCTTAAGTTAGAGTATAAAAAGTTTGGTTTCAATGAAACATTCACTGTAAACTTAAAATTACATTTAAACACATATCAGCTTTCAAAGAACAGGGCCAAAACTATCGATAAAATGGCAATACAAAGCATCCGAATTGTGTACTAAAGATAACTTGTGCAATGATACCAATGTGAACAGGGAAAAGAAAATAATTCCACTGTTATCCCCAAGATTAAATGAAACAGACAAAAATAATGATATTGTCCATTATTTAACTAGAATCGATTTTCATTTTAAAAATAATACTGAGAAGCTGAAGTTTAAAAAATAACAATTACAAAAACGGATTTTTCAACTTAAAACCAGGCAACAGAATCTGTACATTTTAGCTAGGTTGATCAGTGCAAAATGTCCTGTCTGCAGGACACTAACTTCACTGCTGCATGTTTTCGGATGTAAATGTATTGTAATTAATGTTTATCTTGATTAGTGTGAACGAATGCTCAAGTGTCATGATGGAAATCAGGAAGTTTTTGCCAGTTTGTGTGCACTATGATTACAGCAGGTCACATGATGGAAGACAGCAATAACATAACGAAAAATAGAGATATTCCCCATCCTTATTCCACAATGGAAAACACTATTATACACATGTAGGAATGTGAGAAAAGGATATTCCCCTTGACTTTCTCACTTTGGCAAAGTGTCACACATATATATAGTAATGCGAGAACAACTCAAACATCCCAGATATCAGCCAATAAAAGTTTGCAAATGCATAGACCCTTACCATATGATGTCATTGGCTGCCATATTGGTAGACTATTGACAGATTTTTACTATTGATTTCATATGGTATTTACCACTTAAAATAAGTTCTTTAAATCTCAAGAAAGTACTATAAAATATACACCAAAAGAAAGAATACAAACAGGTTTTTTGCTAGTGACTATATTAGTAGTTTATATGCTGCTTTTGCCTCAGTAAGCCTTGTTGAAAATGGCAACAGTTGGTTGCTTTACATATGATAAACTGTCCATCATCTGGGTAAGCTGGAGAGAAAAATCATCTGCTAGTGAACTCAGTGGGAAGGGTCTTTAATTATGCTCAATTGCATTTTCTGTTACAATAGTACACATTTAAATAACTTAATGGATAACCATAAAACAAAGTTTACAAATATGTCCAGTACTAACAAGCTTATTCAATTATAAAAAAAAGGCCATGAACATCCTGTTGAGTTCTGAAACTGCATATACATGAACATTCCGTAGAGTGCACACATTCAACACTGGCAAGTTTCCACTGATCACATGGTTAAACAGAACAATTAACACACCAAAGAGGTCCACCATTGTTATCTCTTTGCATATAGCTGTATGTAGTCTCTAACTCTAGCCTTAAAGGATTCCTGAAACAGATAAATATCACATTTGTTTTAAAATGCCATCTAAAATTACAAAGGCTTTCATAACAATATTTCTCACCCACCAGACAGAGTAATCTCAACTTTTTCCTTGGGCTACATACATTTATTTTACTCTTGGGGTAGAATGTTATCCTAAATGTAGACAAGTTCATGTACTACCTATGGCTTAATTCACTGGATGTCATTGATACCCACATTGCAACACAAAATTGTTCATTTTATTTCTGCAATGTTTTCACTAAAATAAATGCATCTGGTGGACAAGAAAAAGGAATCTTGCTCATGTGTGAACAGGATATGGAAATCTAACCCTTGTCTTGGAATGCCTCATCCCTAACACAAATCTTATCCACCTGGATTAGGGAGCCATAGTAGCTCAGTTGGTGAAGCTTCCGACTCATAATTCAAGGGTCATGGGTTTGATGCCTGTCCAGGCCAGCCTGGGTTGACTGCCTTTGATTTTGCTGGAAAAGGCACTTAGATCCCATTTCCTTGGCATGATAATGCCAATAATGTGTTAAATGAACAGTTCAAATAAAAGTTTATACAAAACTTCAACATAAAATCCAACACTGCAGACATTGCCACTCTAAAGATGATACAACCATCCCTCAATACATGTATTGTGTACTTGATTATAAGGTGGTCTCACTATAAGGCAGTATACTCTATGACTCCCATGGACAGTGTTATAATGAGGGAGTGCTGTACCTACATCATGCTATCTAATAATGCAAGGGTGAAATAAATCTTGTGCCTAGTGCCATGGGGCTACTGAAATGCAATGTCTGGGGTACCATATGTCGAATTTAGATAGACCATTAAGCCATTTCATAATATGGCTGTTCTATATTTTTTTCAAAGCATAAGTATACAAATATTTTAAATGGGAGTATAATTATAAATGAATCATGACAAAGAAGCAGGAAAGTTTTAAAGCTAAAAGTTTCATATATAAAAGTGCCTTCACTGGGCTATTAATTTAAGCTGGGTTAAAGTGCCTTCACTGGGCTACTAATTTAAGCTAGGTTAAAGTGACTTCACTAGGCTACTAATTTAAGCTGGGTTAAAGTGTCTTCACTGGGCTACTAATTAAAGCTGGGTTACCAGTTTCTTCTGCAAGTGGGCTTACATCAATATTTGAAATATTCCGAACCTGCATGCAAAGACAATCTTAGATTTCTTCTAATCTAATAATGTAATAAACAGACAAAACTACATACTCATTTTGTTCTGAGTCGGCAGAAAAAATGAACTTGATATTGTGTTAGAATGTCAAAGCACTCGAGCTAAGATGTATTTAAATGCTGTATCAAACTAGTTCTTTCCCCTGACTCATATTAAAACTTGAATGTAATTTTGTCACTTTGCAAATAGTTTTGGCACTAAAGTATGAATGAAATTCAAAACTAATTCAGATTTATAAAGGTATGATTCAGTGCCAGTGAAACCATCTAAATAGTTCCTGTCTGAGAGTTCGTTATCAAGATAAGAATTGAACATTCCTTTCAAATGCCTAATAAACCACATATGACTATACTGATATGTAATAAGACTACAAAGAATTCTGTATAGGACATTACACAATTTGAGGCAGATTCCTAAAAAGTGGTGAGCAGTACCAAACCTAAAATGAGGAATGCCCAGTACTGTATATACTTGCCTACAAGTTGCGTCCAACTCCGAGCAAATTAGACTTTAATCTACCATCGTATAATGCACTGGCAGATCAGGGTCTACGTTGTTTGTTCTACTGATTACTCCTAACAAACTGCATAGACCCAGATCTGCTGGTGCATTATGTGATGGCAGATCTAGGTCTGTTCATTTTGCAGTTAGACTCAAATTATAAGCAAGTATATATGGTAAATCAAAATAATGACATGCAGCAAGAAGAATTAATCCCACCAAATTCCACAGATTTCTATGTCTTCCCTGCTCCACAACTGGATGATCCAAAAACCTACAGTAGTCATTAAATTAAGAAAAAAATAACTCACTGCTACCTGCTTTAGACAGTGTGAATATTATTCTTCTTTTAATTGAATGCATGTACAAAGTTTAATAATTGTATATTTAACAGTGTCCAAAACACTAAGTTAAATGCAAGAACTTCATGAAATTACTGGAGCATGAAGAGTAGTTTACTGTTCTCTTCTTTTTGTTAACAGTGGGTGATATTCCCCAAGATGCATGCATCCATCAAAATTCATGACTATATATGAAACAGTTTCAGAGAACTTAAAGTCAATGCAAAACTAAATTTTGACTCCTATGGAAACAACAATGCTGTCAAAAGAATTGAACTTCCTACTTTATAGCATTCATGAAGTCATGAAGCTTGAAATTTGATCACACACTGTGTGAACAGGCTTAACGAAGTGAAGGCCATTCATGCATAGTGTGTAATTGTTAATAGTGTGTAATATGAAGTTCATAGTGTGTAATATAAAGTTCATAGTGTGTAATTGTTCAAAGTGTGTAAAATGAAGTTCATAGTGTGTAATATGAAGTTCATAGTATATAAACCATACATAATGTGTAATATAAAGTTCATAGTGTGTAATTGTTCATAGTGTGTAATATGAAGTTCATAGTATATAAACTGTTCATAATGTGTAATATAAAGTTCATAGTGTATAATTGTTCATTGTGTGATATCAATTTCATAATGTATAAACCATTCATAATCTGTAATATGAAGTTCATAGTGTGTAATTGTTTAGTTTGTTATATGAAGTTCATAGTGTGTAATCATATATGTGTAATATGAAGTTCATAGTGTGTAATCAGTGTGTAATATAAAGTTCATAGTGTGTAATAATTCATAATGTGTAATATGAAGCTCAGTGTGTAATCATTCATAATGTGTAATATGAAATTCACTGTGTAATCATTTATAGTGTGTAATATTAAGTTCATAGTGTGTAATCATTCAGTGTGTAATATGACTTGTGATTTTAACCGCTTTTAGCACATGATAGGCCATACATGGCAGCCAATATATTTGTTGAGGAAGAGCCTGGGAAGACCCACTGATCCACAAGAAGCTACTGGCAAGCTTTCTCACATACCTATACTGGTCAAGCCAAGACTCAAACCCACACAGACAGAGTTGAGATGTGAGTGATCTTTAAAAGTGCGGCCCCATGTGTAATATGAAGTTCATTGTGTGTAATCATTCGTAGTGTGTAATATGAAGTTCACAGTGTAATCAAAGTTCATAGTGTGTAAAATGAAGTTCAGTTCTTATAATTACAAACAGTTATAAAAAGAATAATGAATCTCAAGAAATAAATAACTATATTTTAAAAATTATCTAAAAATTGTCAAATCACACATGTAGTTCTTTTCTGGTGTTATAAACTAATAACTTCTATTTTTCTGCATCACATGATTTGATTTTAATTAATCCAAATGCTTGTTCAGGCTCCAGGTGGCTGAGAGGTCTAAGGCACTTGCCTTTACAGATCTCTCACATCTCACCTCGGTCTGCATGTGTTTGGGTCTCAGCTCGACCAAGACTATGTGAGAAAGCATGTCAGTAGCTTCCTTTGGGTTGGTGGTTCTTCCCGGGTTCTTCTTCCACCAAATATACTGGCTGTATGTATAGCCTATCATGTGCTGAATAATGGCGTTAAATGCCACATAACCCAAAAAAACAAATGCTTGTTACAAGGATTGGTAAAAAAATTTATTATATACCTATGTCTTGCTTAAACTTCCAAGGCAAGACAAAAATTGAAAAATAAAAATTGTTTCAGTAAAACCTGTCTTGAGAGACCACCTGTTCTGAAAGACCACCTATATTGACAGACCATATTATCACTGCATGAACTAATCTGTTACATAGAGAAGCTACCTCCAATGAGAGACCCCCTGTCTTAAGAGACCTTTTTTGTTTGGCAGAAGGGGTGGTCTGTTAAAACATGTTAGACTTTATAAACCAAACCAATGACTTGTCATCTTCCTGTGTTTTGATTGGTTGAATTACCAGGTGTCTTTACTAAAACATTATATCACTTTCATGTACACATGTACTCTAGTCTGAGTCTCTGATATCACTTCATCTATGTAACAGGCAGGGTCACATTTATTTATTTAAAGATACAATTGCCCTATGATGTAATAGGCATGGTGATATTTATTTATTTAAAGATACATATGCCCTATGATGTAATAGGCAGGGTGACATTTATTTATTTAAAGATGCATATGCCCTATGATACTGGCATGGTGCAGGGTGACATTTATTTATTTAAAGATTCATATGCCCTATGATGTAAAAGGCAGGGTGACATTTATTTCAAGATACATATGTCCTATGATGCAACAGGCAGGGTGACATTTATTTAAAGATACATATGCCCTATGATATGATGGGCAAGGTGACATTTATTTAAAGATACATATGCCCTATGATGTAATGGGCAGGGTGATATTTATTTAAAGAAACATATGCCCTATGACATAATGGGAAGGATGTTATTTATTTATTTCAAGATACATATGCCCTATGATGTAATAGGCAGGGTGACATTTATTTATTTCAAGATACATATGCCCTACGATGTAATAGGCCAGGTGACATTTATTTATTTAAAGATACATATGACCTATGATGTAACAGGCAGGGTGACATTTATTTATTTAAAGATGTATATGCCCTATGATATTGGTCTTTCTAAGAGGTGAATATTGCTTTATTTCAATCAATAAGAAATCTATCCAACTTTAACTTCAAATATTTTCTCAGTTATGCTAAAATTTTGCAAAACTTCACTACAAATAAATTCATGAATTATATTACAATGGACATCAAATTTCTCAGTCATAAATAAAATTGGTTGTCAACGAAATCTTTTATCAAGTTTAAACTGAATTAACCAGAAGTTTATGGTAAAAGTAAAATATACACTTATAGTGGGGAAAATAGACTGAGAAAAAGGGTTTGCAAATTGGCTGTTCTTAAAAACTAATAAAATAGATAAACACTTTCTTTATATCACTGCCATTTTGTCTACTTACTTTATCACGCTCATAATGTTCTGCTGCTTCAACATTCAAAGGATCATCAAAATTAAGTAAATCCTAAAATGCAAAACATATATCTATAAATTTTGAATAAGTTAACATAAATTAACACATATACAGTATAAAATTGCAATAAGGAAGACAAATGGCAAGATAACAAGGAAATCTTGGGTTGCAAACAGTAAGTATCAGGAAGGACTGAATGAAATTCAGTAGAATATCAATAGGTCAGACCCTAACGAACCTAATTAATCATCAAATTGGAGGCAAAGGACTGGTAGTTTGAGTCAATATGATTTAGTATACAGCGGTCCCTAATTGATTTAGTATACAGCGGTCCCTAATTATAAATCTGTTTAAAGAAGTCATACAAGCATACCATGATATAGGTGAGGTTGTCTTATACTGATGTACATTATATGGACCAAATTATCTTTACTTTTCTAAAAATTAACTTCATATTGGCACCATATAGCCAGTATTGTGATGATGTGCCATTAAACCCTATACATACATAATTCAACCAGTATAATGGGATCCATGAACATATTCGTGTTGTATCTAGGACCATGTTATAATAATGTTGTATCTGGGACCATGTTATAATGATGTGTTGTATCTGGGACCATTTTATAATGATGTTTTGCATCTGGGACCATGTTATAATAATGTGTTGTATCTGGGACCATGTTATAATGATGTTTTGCATCTGGGACCATGTTTTAATGATGTGTTGTATCTAGGACCATGTCATAATGATGTGTTGTATCTGGGACCATGTTATAATGATGTGTTGTATCCAGGACCATGTTATAATGATGTGTTGTATCCAGGACCATGTTATAATGATGTGTTGTACCCAGGACCATGTTATAATGTGTTGTATTGCGGACTATGTTAATAATGATGTATTGTATCCAGGGCCATGTTATAATGATGTGTTGTATCCAGGACCGTGTTAGAATGATGTTTGTATTGAGGACTATTTTATAATGATGTGTTGTATCTAAAACCATCCCATAATGATGTGCCTTATAACAAGGGAATGAGAGACCACTGTATGGGTATTCAAGTTAACCATGTTTAAGGCAAAAGAGATTCTACTGTAATAAATGTTTCATGTTAAAAATGCATATTAACTGATGATTACTATTCTAAGAACTTGAATGTTCTCTTCACACTTACTTTTGTTTTTCATTTGGAACATATACAGTGCATCTTCTGTTTATTAGCTGCATATGGCATGGAAAATTTCCTGACAATTGTGTTTAAACTAATTTAGCATTACAGAAATATACAGTAATATATTAGAAGGCCCCGAGTAGTAAGGAATTTTATTAGAAAATCTTTTGGATCATTGATAAACAAAAGCATTAATTATACATCTTTAAAAACAATCACAAATACATCCATTAGTGATATGCATTTAGATAATATATTGATAGGAAAACAATAAGTTCCAAGTACAGGAAATTCAGCAGTGACAATAGCAAAATATTTTTACTATGAGACCACCTTAAAGAACAAAAATCTTTAAATATTATGTATATGTTTCCCAAAGAAATAAATTTTTGCTTCATTTCTATGCATGTTGTGATAAAAAAAACTGAGTCCGTTTCATTTGGATATATTTGTGTTTATATAAAAATCTGAGACAAATGCCTTCTAAGGTGTCATGATGGTTGCTTCAGATAGGCAAATTTGTAGACATGTCATTGTAGAGATTGCGCTTTCTTTTCAGCATATTTTCAGGATGTACAATGTCAAGGTCATCTGGGACAAAAGGCCATAATGGCGGAACCTATTTTGGGCCAGAATGTATAGAAAATCACATATTGAGTCACAAATGCACTTGATAAATCTATTTATATAAAATTTTTCACATATTTGAGTACTTTATTATTTAGAAATGAGATTTTCCATTGAAATTATGTCACATCATGTCAAATCAATACATTTACATTACTCTAGGGAGGCATGGACATTGTAAAAGTTTTTTCAGTATAAAATTACCCAAATTCAGCAAATTCATAAAATCAACTGGGTGAATATTATGTTTTGTAAGAAAAATAATTTTACCCAAAATGCAGCAAAGTTTATATTTTTTATTACACAAAGAAAGAAGAATTAACAAAATGAGGGAAAAATCCCAATTATGAAAACTAATGGAATCCTTAAGGGCATTTAAGGTTCCACTCCACAGTTTCATGTTTTGCACAGGGTTATATTTTAAAAGGAAAAGTTAGTTCCAACATTTGACCTATGGGTTATGTTATTTAAAGAAGAATCTGGGAATGCTTTTGCTGGAGTGAATCAATTTTATTTAAGCATTCAGTATGTACCATATGATGTGGGTATCTAGCTCAGCATGATTATCACAGGGTTCATATCCAAAACTATGCACTGAAAGTGAACACCCAGTTTTAGAAAGCAAAAATGTGTATCAAATATCTTAGATGAAATTTTAAAAAGTTTAGTCTATCAGATTTTCAACATAATTTTGCCCAGAGAAAGGCAAATTAATGTACTTAAGTCTCCATATGAGTGCAGGTGCAGGAAAATTTATTTGTCAGGACGGAAAAGGGAAAAAGAACTGAATTTCAGTTCTGGAGTGGAAGAGAATCCACATCACCCAAAAATTTCAGTCCAGTGTGACCCCTGATATGATTCTTCCACAAAAGTCTACTAAAGAAAAATTAAATTTGTATGCATTCTATGAAAATGTCTCAAGACAGATCTAAAAAAACACACACATATTTTACAATGGAGACAAATCTTGGTGACCATGGCACATGTTGTTACTTATATACTTACTGAAAATAGTGAATTTAATCCCCAAATTACATCTTTCAGCTTTCTAGTTGGGGCCCAACCTAGACAAGAAAATTGACATGTATTATGGTATATCCCAAAAAGTAGTGCAAAAAAGTTATGCAATTTTATTTAAACAAGTAAATATTATGAAGAGACAGTTGACAATATGTAGCATTTTGATAAGAGTCGCAGTTTCCTTGCAAATTCATGTTACTGCTTCATTAAAATAGAAAAAATAAGTGACAATCCTTCAAGCTGAAGTTGTTGGTAATTTAAACTGAAGATAAATCCTATTGTTTTTTTTTTTTAAATGTGATTTCTAAAATCTGAAATTATGTGTTTACCAATATTAGACCAAAGAATTGTAAATCATCACATCCCCTTGAGTTGTCTTTTCTTTCCCTTTATAAGGCCCAATATATTTGGGTTTCTTATTTGAATTATATTCACTGAAGCTTCATGAAGATGAATAAACTTTACAGATAACTAGGCTTTCATTAAAAAATTAAAAGAAAATGTACAACCCTTCTGCTACATATACTTCTATCAAATATGAAAAGTGTACAACCCTTGTGCTACATACACTTCTATCACATGAAACTTTTAAAAACTCTAAAAGAAAGTGTACAACCCTTCTGCTACATATACTTCTATCATATAAGACAAGTGTACAACCCTTCTGCTACATATACTTCTATCACATATGCAAAGTGTACAACCCTTCTGCTACATATACTTCTATCATATATGCAAAGTGTACAACCCTTCTGCTACATATACTTCCATCACATATGCAAAGTGTACAACCCTACTGCTACATATACTTCTATCACATATGCAAAGTGTACAACCCTTCTGCTACATATACTTCTATCACATATGCAAAGTGTACAACCCTACTGCGACATATACTTCTATCACATATGCAAAGTGTGCAACCCTTCTGCTACATATACTTCTATCACATATGAAAAGTGTAGCATACTCAAGGCACGATTAATCATTTGTTAGGCAGTTTTTCACTAGTCTTGTTCATCTAAACCTGTTAGTCAGTGTTTATAATAAAAACTTAGATCACATAAATGCACAATTTTCATATTTTTGTAATATGTTTTGGGCTGACCACATAAAATATGTATATGTGATATAGGTTCTTGCTTCTGCATGAATATCTTGCAAATCTTCAGACATCGAGTGTCACACTAATTGAGTGAGTATATAAATGGGGCACTCACTGTGTAGCAATACATTCTACCACCTCTAAAGTAAATTATAAATGTTTACATTTATCGCTTATGCACAAATAGTGCTGATAGACTTTACGGTATAGATAATGTATTATTTGGATAGAAGAAAAAAGGAGAAAGAAAATAGAAACAACTGACACCTATTGGTAACAATCAATTGTACAGACCTCGACCAGACTCTCAGTTAATGTAGATCTCTCAGAGTTACACAATTGTCTGGTTTAACAAGTCTGGCTTTGCATGAGTTAAAAGATTTCTTTCACTTGCTTAGAACTCTAAATTGAATATGAAGGAAAAATAAACCTTTGGATCATTTTAAAAATTAAAACCCCATTCAAGCAAGCGGAACATTAAAAAAAAAAAAAAATTCCCACCTCTTTGGACAAATCATTTCTTGAAGATCAAGATTAGCACAAGGGAGATAACTCCCAAACTGTACTGTGTCTTTTGTCTCTTGCCCATTCCTTGCATGAGCTTCTGTAAATGTTTTCCATCCCTACTGGCAGTGGTTAATGTACTGGATTTGCGACCAAAAGGATGCAGGTTATATTCCCACCAAAGGATCAGTCCATATTGGCAACCGTAGTGTGTCCTTGTGCAAGGCACTTTATTTTACTTGCCGCTGCACAATGTGACCTTCAAAGTGTTGCTTTGCTGTAAAACACCAAACCAAATGAATCCACCTCTATTGGCCCTTACACAACTCTCATAACGTGCAACAACAGGTTTAATTTAATGGATGCACTACCATATTTGTTTGTGCATGCAATCGCAACAGCACATATCCAGATCTTCATTAGCCAAGTGTCACTGATCCACTTCATTTTATATCAACCCTTGACATATGTAGCTAGCCAAAGCTGTGTTCTGAACATGTGTCCTCTTGCGAAAGAAGAGTTACTGTCCATAGCATGTAAAATCAACTGACCAATCAGAGAGGTCATTACTTGACATATTAGGTTGTCAATATGGTGACTTCAAAGAGATCCATGTGCCTTGCATCAAAAGAAGAACATGTATCAGAAGTTTAAATTTGAGAAATGCATATTCTATAGAGCCCGCTATGATTATTTCCAACTATATACCTAGATAAATGTAATAAGCAATCTGATTGGATCAGTTTCTTTCAGCTGCATCCAGTCAGACAGTGGAGTGGCAGATACTATTTTGGCTAGCCTCATATTCTAAGGGTCGATGTGGTACAAAGTGGATCATTGACCCTTGGATAGCGAAGATGAGATCCAGATCTGTCATAGCATAAAGTGCTGACAGATCAGAGTCTATGCTGTTCACTTGAAATATGTCCTGACAGATAACAAGATCTACACTGTTGATACTACTTACATTTTCAAGTACACAGCATGGACCCTGCTATACTAGTACATTATGTAACATCAGATCTGGAGTTACATAGACCCTGCTATACAAGTACATTATGTAACATTAGATCTGGAGTTACATAGACCCTGCTATACTAGTACATTATGTAACATCAGATCTGGAGTTACATGGACCCTGCTATACTAGTACATTATGTAACATCAGATCTGGAGTTACATGGACCCTGCTATACTAGTACATTATGTAACATTAGATCTAGGGTTACATAGACCCTGCTATACTAGTACATTATGTAACATCAGATCTGGAGTTACACTTCTATACTAGTACATTATGTAACATCAGATCTAGGGTTACATGGACCCTGCTATACTAGTACATTATGTAACATCAGATCTGGAGTTACATGGACCCTGCTATACTAGTCCATTATGTAACATCAGATCTGGGGTTACACTGCACACTGTTGGATGCATGTTATACCCAGGTAAAATGAAACACTCATTATTATACCTGCCTGATTACACAAGTGGCCATTTCAGAAGCTGAAGTTACTTTAGAAGAAAGCCACCTCCAAATGAATATCATTAACAGTTAGCTGTGCATTTCCCAGACAGGTGTTCTTCTGATGTGAGTATAACTTCTAAATGGACTGTTTGTGCCATCAGGTATTTATGCCAAAATGTGGTATACAGTAAACAATCCTCATAGATTTAACAATAAAGACCAAGGACCTACATGTCAAACCCACGATCAAAGCACTGCTGTAAAGTGTATAACCTTGACCCTAAGGTCAAATGTTTGAGTAAGCATGTTGCAAAATTAAAATTTTCATACTTTCTGGTAGTGGTGTGACTTACCCATACTATCATATGAACTCTGCCGTAAAAGACTCAGACACACCTCTCCATTTTCTCCTATGTTTGGATGCCATATTCTGGTGTTACTTACTACTTTTGGAGGCTGAATGTGAAATTTAGCAAAAAATAGTTCATAAATTATCACAGTTTGACTAATAAAGTATGAACAAGAAAATCTTTCCATTGAAAACAATATATGATAGAGTTCAAGCAAATTACATTTGTTTTTGGTCATTACAGTCCATTGTAACTGTATAAGCAAGCAATTGGATCATTGGCTTAGTTCTAACATGTATCCTGAAGATCAAAGTATTGAGAACACTGATGGTTTAGAGGAGTGAAGTGTTACTAAGTTACATATGATCAGATGGAAGAATGCAAGTCCAGAGATATTGCTATTCATGTTCCTTCTTACCATTGTAAACTGATTGCTCTAAATAATCTGTATTATATTATTCAACATTTTCTTTTCTTTATGTCACTAGAGAATTTATATTAAAATTTGAAACATTATCTGAGGAATTATTGTGTTGATTTCCTTTAAAAGCATTTTAATAATGTTCCAAGTATTCCACCAGTAGAATATCCAAGGGAGATAACTACTATAGTGTTTACAGATTTACATAAATGAGTTGCCTCCCTTATCATACAAAATTAACCTGAAAGGCCCTAGGATCAATACTTTGTTACCAATTTAAGCAAGACCAGTTTCTTACTATAATTATTAATACCAACTAAATTTGATAAAAATGAACTGTCACAGACATGGAGAGATTCAATCCCTCCAAGTCAAAAATGTATACTGCAGTTTGCAAGAACATAATAAAAAAATGTAACTATCTCTAAATCAATAGTATCTCATTAAAAACTTAGAAATATAAGTAAATCCTTTCAATGAGAAATATATCTAGTGCCTGGAAAAACTAAATATTAAGTGATTATGTGGTGTGTTTGCTGAAGTGATTAATTATGATATGTGGAGGGAATGAATACAGCATGTGACTCCATTTTAAAAATGACTTACAACTATGTTATAATCGTCTGGAACTTCAATGGTAAATTTAAACTTTCCACCAGACCAAAATCCCTCATCTGGCAAGATAGTTAGGGTGAATAAATGCAGCTTGTTTGGGTTTTCAAATTGGGCTTTGCAAGTCTTGGGTAAATTTTCCTCCATCTCTTGTACTTCTGAAAAAAGAATACAAACTACTGTTTGGTATGGAATTTTTCAAATGGTTCACCATTATTAGTATCATGTTGTTAATAGCATCATGTCATAATCAGCATCATGTCATCATTAGCATCATATCATAATCAGCATCATGTCATTTTTAGTATCATGTCATTATCAGAATCATGTCATAATTAGCATAATGTCATTATTAGTACCATGTCATTAGCAGAATCATGTCATTGTATTAGCATCATGTCATAATTAGCATGTCATTATTAGTACGTCATTCTCAGAATCATGTCATTGTATTAGCATCATGTCATAACTATCATAATGTCATTATTAGTACCATGTCATTATCAGAATCATGTCATTGTATTAGCATCATGTCATAATTATCATAATGTCATTATTAGTACCATGTCATTATCAGAATCATGTCATTATCAATATCATGTTATTATTTGTATCATGTCATTAATAGTATCATGTCATTATCAGCATCATGTCATAATTAGCATAATGTCATTATTAGTACCATGTCTCTATCAGAATCATGTCATTATCAGTATCTTGTCATTATTAACATCACGTTGCTATTAGCATAATGTCTTTGTTAGCATCATGTCATAAACACAATATAATACTTTGACATAATACTTAGCAATGCCAATAGTAATGTCACCAATTAATGCAAAGTCTTTAACATTATGTAATAAACACATTCTCAAACTAGAGTTCATTTAACCCAAAATTTAAACAAGAGTCCCTCGAAGGGACTGACACTCGATTCAAATAAAAGAATTTCTTCTTGTTAACTGCTGAGTGTTGAACCATCACCGATATTCTTGTGTGATAACATTTACAAATTAGCCGCTGTGGCAGACATATTAAATGTTAGATCAGCACCATTTTCAGTAAGGACAAACTAGACACCATTAGATGACTTTTGATGAAAACCCCATGTTGATATGACCATCCATTTAGGAGATATAGTGACAATATTTTCAATATGTTCATTGTGGCAGCCATATTTGAGGTCAGATTGGCACCATTTTCATTTTAGACCAACTGGATAACATAATAAACCCCATGTAGATATAAATTTTCCATTTAGGCAGAGTAGCAATAACAAGATTTTCAATACAGCTGTCATGGTAGCCTTCTGGTGAAAACCCAATGTTGATATGACTTTCCATCTAGGAGGAGTAACAATAAGGTTTTCAAGCTTGCTACTGTGGCAGCCATATTGGATACCAGATTGGCAACATTTTTATTTAAGACCAAGTAGACACCATAAGAAATCTTCCGGTGAAAACCCCATGCTGATATGAATATACATCATAAAAGTAGCAATAACTAGATTTTGAAGAGGGCTGCTGTGGTGGCCATATTGGATATCAGATTAGCACCATTTTATTCAGGACCAACTAAACATCATAAAAAGTCTTTCATTGAAAACCCTATGTTGATATGACCATCCATTCAGGAGGAGTAGCGATAACAGGATTAGTGATAACAAGATTTTCAAGATGGCCATTGTGGCAGCCATATTGTAAGTCTGATTGGCACTATTTTCATTTAAGAACAACTAGAAATTATAAAAAGTCTTTTAGTGGAAACCCCATGTTGATATGACCATTTCTATTCAGGAGTAGTGATGATAGGAGTAGTGACAGCAACATTTTCAAGATGGCTGCTGTGGTGACCATATTGGATGTCTGTGTGGCACCATTTTCATTTAGGACCAACCAGACATCATGACCATCCATTCAGGAGTAATGATAACAAGAATTTCAAGTTGGCTGTTGTGTCAGCCATATTGGATGTTTGAGCAGCACCATTTTAATTTATGACCAACTAGACCTTGAAATGAATATGTGTGTAAAGTTTCATGGCAATCCTCCAAGTAGTTTAGTAGGAGTAGTGATAACAAACTTGTGCTATCAGACAGATGGATAACAGACGACGGACAACAGACCATCCAATAAGCTCTTCTGGTCTATGACGAGTAGAACTAAAAACAATAGGACCAGTTCAAGCTAGAGAGTGATTCAGGCAAAATAGTGGCCCTTGTCTGTGAAATTTTGCTTCAACATGCCATGAATTTGTGCCTAACTCCTCATTCATTTCCTAAATTAAACCAATGGATGATACTCTGCCCGAAATATTGAATTTTTCATGTTTTTAGTTATAAGACTCATGTCTATAAGTGCAAAATAGTATAAACATGCTTTAAAATCAACTATGCTAATTTAGTAAGTTCTGGTGCCCTCAAATATGCACAGAATTACAATTTAACTTCTAACCACTGAAATGTGAAACTCTATGAAATGAGTGAAATCCTAAGATTTTTCCACCCCAAAACCAAACACTCTATCATTAAAAAAGTTTTGAGACCAAACTCTACGAAGAGATAAATGAATTCAATTTATTCATCATTTCACCTGAAAACATAACAAATATATTTTTTGGAACAGTTACTTCTTTTTAAGGTTACAGACTGATGCTTTTAACTAAGTTCTGCAGTTCTCAGTTCTACGTTCTCAGATTTAAGATAGAAAGATTTCAATATTTTCATAAAAAATAATTAATATTTTGTGTATTTTAATAAAAGTTATTACCAGTAAACACCAATTGCTGATGAACTTATTTTGCAAATACTAAATTTTACACCTAATTCACTATCCTTATTTTCCTTCACTTTGCCTTCTTTAACCAGAATGGAGGAGTAACTTTGCCCTATTTAGACATAAGGGAAAAGTCACTGTGGCCAAAATTTTGAGTCTAGTGTGACCCCTTCAGTAACCTTCTTTTCATGCTTAAGTGGCGAAGTTTTTGTATTTAGCTCAGTTTCTCTGACACTGTTGCATGTACAGTCTTAAACCTTGATGGGTGCATTTATCTTAGAGAATACTTCCCACTATAGACAAAAGTATATCACAGTGACCTATTTTTCTTGCTCTAATGACTTTGCAAAAATTATGGATTGTGACACAGTAGCGCAAGTGAGACATAGCATTCTGTATAATTCTTGTCATCATCATCACCATTATCATCATCATCATCATCATTAATCACCTTTTACAAGAAGTTTATCTCTAATGGATATTCTCTTTGGCTCATCTCCCAGGTTTGTCTGAGTTCCCTGCTTCAGCTTCTTTGACAAGGTAATCATATTGGCTGGAATATTAAAAAAATGAACAATTAAAACCTGTTGTTTTAATACTTTCATTGTAATGTTAACTAGGAAAATATTATATTAAATATTCCTAAAACAGAAGGCTGGGAACATAATTTCTGTTGCACATAATGTGACTCCTTACATCACCAGAATTCTGAAGAATACTTTGAATTTTGCTATGATAAAAATCTTACTGAAGTTACAAACAAATGCTGTCAAATGATTGCATAGCTCATCTGTACACTAATGATGTTATTGTGAACCTAAAGTTGTATTGTGATCGTGCCCTTTTTTTATGTTATCATTGCAATAATATTACTATGTTTATACTATGAAGACACATGACTGGCCACATGCCAAGGCCAAGCTTACAGCTCACAGGAGATTCCATTATTTTTTGTCCACTAAGCATTGCCTGTCAACTATTGCTAGTTATATCTAACAAACATTTATCGATTGAAATGTACTAATGCTGATTACAGTAAACATGCTATTCTATATTGGTGATCTGTACTGCTGAGAACTAGAAATGGATTTACATGGGTTGGGGCAGGTATCTCAAATTTATACAATACTGCCATCTATATTTTTTGCCAATATCATCATTGTGCAAAATCCAACATTGATACATCACGATGGCAATATATGATATTATCAGTGCTATAGACCAATGCCAACGAAATTACAGTAATATCTGATGAAAAGCAATTGTTCTGATTTCTAAGAAAATCTTAGCCTAAAGATTTAGCATCACAAGAAAACTAAGGCCTGCATGTTAATCCCATGATCGAAGCAATGCAATTAAATGTATGACCTAGACCCCAAGGTTAAAAGGTTGAGTGAACATGTCACATAATGAGTTCTCTCGACTTGACAATGATTCATCGAAAGTATGGAGAAAATCCATCAAGGGGTTTAGGAAATAAAAGCAAATAACAAAACTTTACCCAAAACATTAACACACATTTTCGATAACCAAGACCTCGATTCCAAGGTCACAGGAGTAAGCAAGCATGTCACAGAATTAATTGTCTTAGCTTCATAATGATTCATGCCAAGTATGATGATATTCTATCACTAATCATATTGATTCATGCCAAATATGATGATATTATATTAATAATCATAATGATTCATGTCAAATATGATGATATTCTATTAATAATCATAATGATTCATGCCAAGTATTATGATATTCTATCATCAGGTTTTGGAAATATATACAAATGAAAAACTTTAGCCAAAACCTTAACAAACTCTTGGTGACAACAATGCTGCCACAGGCAGAAAAGTGACTGTTTTGACTCACTTCCTACTAATGTGGGCTCAACAATAAAACCCAGCTGACAGTATATCTTGATATCTTGTCCTTTATAGCACAATTAACAATGCACTGTAATGGACCCTGCTCTCTTCAGTATGCTCAGCTGGACTTAAAAGAACTTCTGTTAGGAAACCAAAGTTTGAAGAAAACTGGCCCTCAGGGACTATAACTCTTCTAAATGATAACATGTAATACTGGAAATCCAACTCATTCAAGGTCTCATTAATATAAAGGTGCAAAATAACTGGATGAAATGCCATATTCATTAGTAGAATTATACTGCAAAGAGCAAAGTTAGGATGTTAGCAAATCTGGGGCTATAACTCTTCTAAATAATAATGTGGAACACATGAAATTAAACTCATTCACTGTCTCATCAATATAAGGATGCATTCCAAATTTGATTAAAATCAAACAAAGCTTAGTAAAGTTATGATGTGGAAACTAAATTCAGGACAATGGGAAATTAGGGGCCATAACTCCTGTAAATGATGTCATGGAACATTGGAAGTCAAATTCACTCAAGGTCTAATCAGTCTGAAGCAACATGCCAAATTTAGTTGAAATTCAACAAGCTTTGTGAAGTTATCTTGAACAAACCAAAGTCAGGAAGATGAGTAATCAAGGGGCCTTAACTCTTCTAAATGAGATTAAACCCATATAAGGTACATGTGAGTCTATGAGACAATGTTCATACCAAATTGCATCAGAATATGTTGAATGGTTCTTGAGCAATGTGATATAACCAACATCACATGTGAAGACATGATGTTAAATGCCAAGGGCTATAACTGTATCTCAAATGGAGTTGACAAAACAATACTCATAAAAGGCAATAGGTATTGAGACAATGTACACACAAAATTTCATCTGAATATGTTGAATGTTTCCAGAGTTATGCTGGTTACAAGGATTTGCTGTAGTGGATATTTAATATTGATGGAAAATGGGCAATAACTCTTGTCAACACTGGACCTGAAAAGCTTAAACTTTTTATCGATTCAGTTTCTCCATTTTCTGAAAAGTTTAAAAATGTATAAATGTTGATGGTTGTTGCACTTTATTTTGATAGCAGGTGGCTTCAAAGACGAAATGGGTGCATCCTTGATTGTTGCCATAGCTTAAAACTGTTTGGTGCTAACCTAACGAGGATTTACACACTGTTCAAGCATGTCATAGAATTAATTGTCTTATTTCTCTGGACTTGAATATCATACTTGAAAATGACTGGTATTGCTCTTATCCTGAATTATAACTCTTCTGGGATCAAAACACTGAAACCTTATGGAACATGACCCCCACCCCCTTTTCCTATGTATGGCTCTATAAAAATAAAAAAAATCTAATTATCAGTATGTGCACTACTTTTCACCCTAACAATGTGAGTAATGGTAAAAAACAGAAATTTGAAACTTTCACTACTTATCCCTCAGATGTCTAAGATTCATATTAGTGTTACCACTGGAAACAAATCTCAAGGTCACTAGGGGCAAAGGTCATAAAGTGCAAAATCATGATATTGTACTACTTTGGGTTAAAACTTGAGGTATACTGGCTTACAAAATTTTACACTTTATGAAATATTTGTCTATCTTTTATGTTGAAATGAGAAGCATTGTACTCAGTGGGGCTACTCCGATGGTCTTTAATGTTATGTTTCACATTATATTATTTTGGTCACAGATTTTCATGGTGATATGCAGCTGCTGCTTCCCACACATGGGTAATTAAAATGTCATGTAATACACTCTTAAATGGTACTCTAGATGGGTCCAAAAGTAGCTTTATTTTTGCATGCAGCAAGGAAAACTAAGTACCATATTGTTTTATACTCAAGTATATTATCACACAGAAAGGGAAAATAGGATCTGACAAACTTTTGAATTTCCCTTAAGGTACCAGTTTCACATGATCGACCTAGATCGACCTAGTGGTAAATTTTTGCTTGAAGAGATATCCATACTTTATCTCCATGCTTTTACCTGGTTACTTATAGTGGTGTCAAGAAGGCATAATTTCATGTTGTATTCACAAGGGGCCAATTCTAGTGGAGAAACACATTTGTGCTAGCCGGGTTCAAGATTAAGTTTTGGCATACAATGAACATGAGTGGCTGTCCATTTTCTTCTAGCTGTTTTCATGCATTTACCAAGATTTTCACAGTGAGTGATTTTGTGGGAAATCTGTCAGTTCGTGCTCTAGTTTCCTCTTCAATAAATTAATATCTGGGACACAATTGTCACCACCTCATATATTTTCTCTGCTTTTGTTCAGTAAAGGTTCTTAATAGGGTTGAAAATAATGAGTTTTATTGATTTCCACGCATTGCAATTTTTACTGATTTGATTTCTCCATTCTCTGTCTAATTTGAAACCATATACATGTTGATGACTTTGAAGGCGAAAGGGTACATCCTTGAGCATGGCTGTAGCCAAAAACTGTTAGTGCTATGTAAAAGGTACATCTGCATGTAATCAGCAAATCTCCCACCAAATGTCATCAAGTTAAGTGTAGATATGTGAAAATATGAAGTTAATTTTCAAGGGCCATAACTCTATCCAAAATAAAGTTGATGCGGCAAAATACATAAAAGGCACAACTAGGTCTAGGAAACAATGGACGCACCAAATTGCATCAGAATTTGTTGAATGACTCCAGAGCTATGCCGGTTACATGTATCTGCTGAAATGAAGATGTAATATTGATGGACAAAGAGCAATAACTCTATCGAAATTGGATCTGAAAAGACAAAACCTTTAAAGGCACATCAACATGTCACTGGCAAATCCCCTTCAAAATAGCATTCCAATTATATTTTTCACTATATATTTTATTTTTTAAAAAGTAAAAATTGCATTAGCACAAATAAAAAAGGGCCACAACATGCTTATAAATACACACAAGTAAAATTAAAAAGCACTGTTATTGTATATAGGTATATTATCAAAACCTTCAAAACAAACTTTAACCTGCTATCTACTCTGGTTTCTCTTCACAATGAAGTAATTTTTCACTCTTGTTTCTCACACAGTGCAGGACAAAATTCCATGAGTCAAATAAAACCAAAAGCCTTGTAGGCAAAATACTTTAAAGTGGGTTCAGCCCAACCAAACCAATTGTTGTGTGTGTGTTGTAAAGACACACACCAACTACGATATCTACATAAATGCAAACTTTAACTTCAAACCTTTTCCCATAATTTGCACAATAACAAAAATATATGTAAAATCAGTTGAAAATGTATTAAATATGGTCAACACAAAGAAGTGCATTGTTCTTTCCTACAAGCAATAAACCAAACCTTAAAAGATGAACTTTAACCTACTGTCTACATAAAGAAACCTTAAAAGATGAACTTTAACCTACTGTCTACATAAAGAAACCTTATAAGATGAACTTTAACCTAATGTCTACATAGAGAAACCTTATAAGATGAACTTTAACCTACTGTCTACATAGAGAAACCTTAAAAGATGAACTTTAAACTACTGTCTACATAAAGAAACCTTAAAAGATGAACTTTAACCTAATGTCTACATAGAGAAACCTTAAAAGATGAACTTTAACCTAATGTCTACATAGAGAAACCTTAAAAGATGAACTTTAACCTACTGTCTACATAAAGAAACCTTATAAGATGAACTTTAACCAAATGTCTACATAGAGAAACCTTAAAAGATGAACTTTAACCTAATGTCTACATAGAGAAACCTTATAAGATGAACTTTAACCTAATGTCTACATAGAGAAACCTTAAAAGATGAACTTTAACCTAATGTCTACATAGAGAAACCTTAAAAGATGAACTTTAACCTACTGTCTACATAGAGAAACCTTAAAAGATGAACTTTAAACTACTGTCTACATAGAGAAACCTTAAAAGATGAACTTTAACCTACTGTCTACATAAAGAAACCTTAAAAGATGAACTTTAACCTAATGTCTACATAGAGAAACCTTAAAAGATGAACTTTAACCTACTGTCTACATAAAAAAACCTTATAAGATGAACTTTAACCTAATGTCTACATAGAGAAACCTTATAAGATGAACTTTAACCTACTGTCTACATAGAGAAACCTTAAAAGATGAACTTTAACCTACTGTCTACATAGAGAAACCTTATAAGATGAACTTTAACCTAATGTCTACATAAAGAAACCTTATAAGATGAACTTTAACCTAATGTCTACATAGAGAAACCTTATAAGATGAACTTTAACCTACTGTCTACATAGAGAAACCTTAAAAGATGAACTTTAACCTACTGTCTACATAGAGAAACCTTATAAGATGAACTTTAACCTAATGTCTACATAAAGAAACCTTATAAGATGAACTTTAACCTAATGTCTACATAGAGAAACCTTAAAAGATGAACTTTAACCTACTGTCTACATAGAGAAACCTTAAAAGATGAACTTTAACCTACTGTCTACATAAAGAAACCTTATAAGATGAACTTTAACCTAATGTCTACATAGAGAAACCTTAAAAGATGAACTTTAACCTACTGTCTACATAAAGAAACCTTATAAGATGAACTTTAACCTAATGTCTACATAGAGAAACCTTAAAAGATGAACTTTAACCTACTGTCTACATAGAGAAACTTTTAAAAAAACAAGCCTCAACCTAACAAAAATTCCCCAAAATTGCAGTAAAATTGTGTAAAAAGAAATGTATTTATTACGATCAGGCACATGTTATTTAACACAAAGAAGTAAAAGTGAAATGCATAGGTTCCATTCACAAGTCATAAACACAACCTTTAACAAACTTTAACCTACAACTATAAATTGCAAAAGAAATAATTTGATTAAAGTATTGAATAAGGTGACACATGTATTTAACACACAAAAGTGATATTCAAATGCATAGTTCCTTCTTACTAGCTGGAAACAAAAACTTATATACAAACTTCAACCTGCTGTCTGCAAAGATCAAAACCTTAAATGCAAACTTTAACCTCAAGTATTTCCCCATTAATTGCAAAAAAATCAGTACAATCAAATAAAAAAGTTTGAAACTAGGCCAGGCATATGCTAGTGAACACATAGCAGTCAAATTTAGATGCCTAATTCCTTCATTCGAGCCATAAACAAAACCTTAAACACAAACCTTAGCCTGCTGTCCATGACCACCACTGCCACTGCCAGGGTCATAACATAAATGTCAGAATATTGTTAATGACAATGATAATGATAATGTGGATCAGAACAGTGGTCCTTTTGAATACAGACAAGACAAAAATTAAGACATTAAATAATAATAATAATAATAATAATAATAATAATAATAATAATTATTATTATTATTAAGAACACATCTGTACCATTAGACCTAAATATCCATACCAGCTATTATTACAAGCTGATCAGCCAAAGATTCTACAGTCCAGTTCTTAATGCCATAATACTACACCATTATTTCCTCTACTGATGGCTGCCATATTCAAAACAGTGAATGACTGTCTTCTCTGTTAAGCCCATTATAAATGCTTCAGGGCAGAAGAAAGAGAAATTTTATCTCTCAAAATAGGAACACTAATTTTGTAAGTAAAATATGTTACTTCAATAATACTTACCCAATTATAGTACATGAGGAGATTGACCACTACCTCACAAATCCAGCCCTCCCAAGCTAGTTTTTAGCAATTAAAAAGCAATAAGTCACCTGCCCACATTCGGGGGAGGCAGAAAAGAGAGATCTCCCAATGGATTGAGCGATTGGTGCCGAATCCTGGTCATACTTTGGTTACTACTGGAGCTGAAATGCACACTCTGTCAGTTTAAGATGTAACTCTGGTGAGGTTGGGAGGGTGTGACCTTATTATGATTGGGTAAGTATTATTGCAGAAACATATTTTACTTCCAAAATTGGTTTCTTCTTGAAATACTTTACCTGATCATAATACCTTAGGAGAATGAGCAAGAAGTGAAGGGAGTTACATCAACTTACCCAAACGAAGGCCCCATCATCGATTCACTAAGGTACATGAAGCAGCTTCAAATCTTGTGAAATGTAAAATAATATCTCCATATATGCCCAGATGCAACTAATTGGTAAAAATACCACCCCCCCTCCCCCCATAAATCCAGTGAAAGTCAGGTGGCCACATCATTATGAAGCTGCCAAACAACCCAGAAAGGTAGCCTGTTGTGCTGCTTCTATACGCCCCACTAGATCAAACTGAGCCCTTTGGGATATAAGATCTCAAAGGTAAAAATTTGAGAAAGTCCCTCCATCCCATGAATTGGATAATGTCAGCTAGGGAACAGTTGTGCACATATGCTATGCTTGTGGCTATAGCCCTAACCTCATGAGCCAAAATACACAAGAAACTCATTTGATCTTGGGTGAGTTCTCTATAAGCAGAGTGAATAACCCATCATATCCAGAATGATAAAGCCTGAGCTGAAAATTGCAACATTTCCTTCTTTCAATGGTAGAAATAATAAAAGAGATTCCCTCTTCACACCAGCTCAGTTCATTTCAGATACCACTTCAAAATCCGGCAGACACCAATGAGGCAAAGGGTCCAACAAGGAAAGAGGTTCTTAGCAATGAAAGCAGGGGCCATTATGTGTGAAAATGAACCATCAAGATGAAACTATACATAGTCTGGATCGACCAACAAGGCATGTACCTCAATGATTTTGCCTGCTGTTGCTAGAATGCTAGAATGACTAGGAAGTATGTTTTATAAAAGAAATGAGTCAATGAGGCCCTAGATAGAGGTTCGAATGGTACTTTATTCAGCCATGTCAGAACCAATGGTAGATTCCCTTTTGGACACAGGGTCAAAGCCTTTGGTCATGACAGGTCAAAGTTCACCAAAAGGTCAGAGAGGTCTTTGTTTTGGCCTATATCCTTCTTTCCATGGTGCCAAAATGTATCTGAGATTATGGAACAGTAGCCTTTTATAGTGACGGGTGCTAACTCCTTATCCTCAAATAGCAACCGAAGAAAGTTAGCTATCTGTGGTATTGAGGCTTTAAGCAGAGTGATGTGTTCCTGTTAGAAAACTCTCGAATTTCCTTCGTATGCTTTCAGAGTGGTAGGCCTTCTTGCCTGAAGGATTCCGTCCACCACTTGCTCTAAGAAATGTTTGACATGATCCAGGCATGCAGGTTCAAGAGTTCCAGGTTTGGATGAAACGTCCTGTCAAGGTTGCTTGAGCAGATGAGGAAAAACTGCAATTTTCCTTGGAATTTCCACTGCCAAGTATAATAGATCATTTATCCACGACTTTTCCCACTTGATGTATCAATCAGGATAAGACAGCAATCTGATTCCTTCACATTTTGCAAAACCTTTGGGATCATTGGGGTTGGAGGGAAAATGCATGCCTCCAGACAATTCCAGTCCACGGAAAGAGCACTGACTGCACAGGCATTTGGATCTGGGACTGGAAAGACAATGGTTGGTAGCTTCACATTCAACCTCGTTGCAAATTGATCCATGAGTGGTTGACCCCTGCAGTCACAGATTCAACCAAATAACATGGGGTGAATCAATCATTCAGTTTGGATTAACTGATTCCGTGAGGACAGTGAGTTAGACAGTACAAGGAGTCTGCCCAGAATATGAGGGACTTGAACGTAGATTTGCCATTGATGACACGACCTGAGAAAATCCCAAACCAGGAGGCAGAGGTCTGTTGATTTGGTCACCCCTTGCCTTCTAGTATAATTTACCATAGTGGAAATGTCTGATAGAATGAGGATGCCCTTTCCAGACAGCATCTCCTTCCACAATTGAAATGCATTCCTTATGGCCTTCACCTCCAGGAAATTTATATACAATAGTTGGCCCTGAGGAGGCCACACACCGCTAACCTCCTGCAATGAAGGCAGGATGTGGGAACCCCAGCCTGTCAAGCTGGCATCCATGCAGATCATAATTCCCAGATGTTGAACCTGCAAGGGAACACCTGCCTTGAGCCAAGTGAGGACCTCAGGTATCGTGAAACTGGGGCTGCTTGATCCAGTGGGCTAAACTCCAGTCGCCTGGGACAAAAGAATTATTTGCAATGGTCTCATAAACAGATCGTCATAAACAATGGTCTCATCCTTAATGGATGTGTGCAAGACTGATTCTTCTCTAGACATCATTGGATTGAACACGGATGATGGAGCTTGTGAACGTGAGTCCTTGTACAATGAAGAATATGGTGACACAGATGCCTCCTGCAATGCATGTGATAGAGCTGGCAAAGCCTGCCAAGAGGGACAGTGAACTAGACTAGGAGTCCATCCAGATTGGTATACTAAAATCTCAAGATGTTCGCTGAATGTATTATCAATCGTCTGGTGATGGTATTGGGCATCCAGGACTGTAACATCACCATAGCTGGTGTCTTACTGGTAATCTGTGATGAGCTATGATGTAGTAGAAGCTATCAGCTGTTCCTTGTGTGAACTGTCAATGGTCAGAAAATGCCGCCAGGCATTTGGAACTGAATCATCACTGTAGCCAGGTTGGTAGGTTAAGATGGGCCATGCTGGATCTGTGCAACATAAGTTCATGATCGCCATGGACCAATATGGGTCCGTAATGGTGCTGGACCTAACTGGCTCCATAATGTGAATGGACCAAGCTGGATCTGTAATGGCACCGGGTCCACATGGATCCGTAATGGCCATGGACCAAATTAGGTCTGTAATGGCACCAGGACATGGCACTGTACTGGCAATGGACCAACATATGCTAATCATGACACTGAGCTGGATAGAGGTCATCCACTCTTCGATGCCGGTGCCAATATTAAACTGCCGGGATAGGGAGCATGATATCGGATCACCGTAATGGGTCCACATAGGCTTTAGTAGAGGATGTATCAGATTTAATGTTGACTGTATTCAATTGACATCTGATGGCAAAGTCCAACTGTGATGGAGCTTTTGCTGGCTTTCTTTCAATGCAGTACTGGGTTCATGATGTCGGGATGGGTTAGGGGATATTAGATCATCGTAACTGGTCCATCAGCAGTTGAGGTCATGTTGGAGTCTGTATTAACCACTGCCAATTAACCTCTAATGCCATTGCTGGCCCAGATGGTCCACTGTGCCAAGTTGAAACTGGTCCTTTAGGTACCACCAAAAAGATCTGTTCTTATCATAGAGGTGAAGGCGAGGCCAGAGCTGTGTGAGATGCCTGTGATGCAATGACCCCTTTGATTTTGTTTCGAACTGCTGAAATCTCCACTTTCAAAGTTTCTGCCAGTAGAAGTTGTTCACTGAGGCAGTAATGCTAATGATGTCCTCATCTCTAATAGCGTGTTTCCTCGCCTTCTCATTAACCCATGTGCACCATCTGACCAAAGATGGTGGCCCATAGATTTTTCATCCTTCATGCACAGACATCAGATGTACAACTCAAATCGCACCCCATAAATTTCAGGCTTGTAGCACTGTGATCCTCAGCCAGCTTAAAGTGTTTGCACTTAGTCCTGTCCACTATGTTGACACCTATAAGTACAGAGATCAAAACGATAGCCTATACAGGTGAAATCAGTCAAGTATCACTTACTGTGATGAGGATGCTAATGACCAATATAAAATGTCTACAATAATTACATAAACGACTTTATGGTATGTAATACCAGATAATTAGTGACAGAATTCATATACTTTGTCCAGTACAAACATTGTGATTGAACCTCCTATCGGCAATTGGGCCAATAACCAAAACAGCACCGACATGTAATATCACACGACAAAGTTTGACCAATAAAGTGAGAAATTTGTCTTGGATAGAATATAGCAAGAAACAGATAGAAATATAAATGGAGTATACTTCCCTGTGTGAGAAAACTCCTCAAAATTGCTCCAAACATGAAAAATGCACAAAATGAAAACAACTTTGCAAGGTTTCCAAATAAGCGTTCTTCCAAGCACAAGCAGAAGTAGTAACTAATGTATGGATGGGACTCAGCACCTTCTGTGTATCCAAGAGGAGATCACTCTTGTCTGACTCCCACCTGTGTGTGCAGACAACTTTGAACTTCTTTATTGCTAAAAACTAGTTTGGGAGGGATGGATTTGCAAGGTAGTGGTCGTACTCCTAAGGTATTATGAGCAGGTAACATATCTGAAGAAGAACTGAAATCTCTGCCAATCATTTTACTTGAGTAATACTCTGCATTCTGATTCTGACATTTCTGCAGCAGCAGTACATATGTAAATGCAGGGTTTTCTTTATTGCCTATTTCTTCCTCTTATTATCATGGCTACTTTGATTTTACAATCATTAACTACTTGAGACCATAAATGTTTTAGAGGTAAGAGCGGTCAGCGATAAACAGACACCTTTCAGAGATTTAATGAATTGGCTCACAATAGCTACGGTGATGTGTCAAATCCTTTGAGCACTGCTGAGGGAGAGCCCATTAGGCTAATTTTCATAGGTAAAGTACACTAAGTGGAACAACCCAATTTGTCTAAAGTTAAGTACATCAAACAGATTTGTGTTGAAAAACAACTGTTATTACATACACATCACTGACTGCATGGAATGAGAATGTTGAAGCCATCTTTATTAAAGTTTGTGATCAGTGGCAATGTTTCTTTGAAGTTACATTTTTACTCCATATATAAAATTCAAAACATGATTATTTTGGTAGGTTGAACAACAGCACCATTCAATCTCTAATGCAGTGTTGCACCTTGGATCCAAAGGTCAGGGGACACTGTGTCCCTCAGCCTCCAGAATTGGGGGACACACAACATTTTAAAGGGACAAAGGAATATTGTAATACATAATCCACTAGAAGTGCTAAAAAAAATGAGATAACCTTATTTGCTTTGACAGTTTTGCCACGTTAACTTTCTCGTATTTTCCTTGGACATTTATATGATTGCAATAAACATTTTTTCATGTGATCAAGTAACTCATGAAAACATCAACATGTTTGAATATCTGGTTAACCTGAAATGAACTGCACCATGGAAATTTAATAATATAAAAGTATTAAATCAATTATCAAATGACACATTGTGTATTTGCATAAATTGGTACCTTTTTTCATTAATTCAGTATGAAAATAAATTGAAACATCACTGCCATAGGCGTGACTTTAACCTCGAAAATACATTACAATAGTGGCGGTCAAAGACTTTAGCAACTCAGCCGACTACCACAAACCTTACATGTTTTAATTGCCAGATTCATTGTTTTGAAATGGATATTCATTATCATCTTACAGGTTTTATCACTTTTTGAGACTTTGGCCATTGCTTGCGCCAACATAGATGTGGTGCACATTCGTGAAGGAAAAGTGTAGGCATATTTGTGAACACAAATGACACTTGCATTACCATCAGACCAACTATTGAAAGCAGCAAAGACTACATATAATTAAAACTACATTTCACTGTCCAATGGATTTTAAAGACAATAATTTGGTGTATTTTTGTATTTAATGTCTGTGAGGTTGTGACCATGTTTTTGGTGGTTTTTTGACAATTCTAAGTCTACCATTTTTTTTTTTAATTATTTTTTTGTAAGTATATTAAATGCTTCAGAGAAAACAGATGGTATTTTCTTTTATTCAGATTTGAATTTCCAGTCATTTGCTATAGGCTGATTTGAAAAGATAACTTATTCACATTTGGATGAATTCGCTTTTGGGGGGTCATGTGCACTGACCCCCCTTGGGACCTCAAAACACACTTTTTGAGTCTCAAAAAAACCCCAACACTGTCTGGGATTATGGCAAGTATGATTGGATCACTTTACTTTGGAAGTGGAGAGTGCTTTTTGGCTAAAACCTCTGTGTGAGATCATATGCGTTCCATGATTTCATGGAGTTTTGTTACCAGGGGTGTATCCAATGTACTTGAGGATTAAGCTGATACAGTAGTGTAGCAAGATGTGATTTGTGATTTTGGGGGCTTTACTCCATTTTTAACACATGATAGGCCATAAATGACGGGCAGTATATTTGGTGAAGGAACAGTCCATGAAGAACCACTGACCCATGGGAAGCTACTGGCAAGCTTACTCACATACCCACACCGGTCGAGCCAAGATTGGAACCCATGTGGACAGAGGTGAGTGATCTGTAAAGGTGAGTGCCTTAGACTATACTCAGCCATCTGGGGCCACTAGTGTAAAAAAGAACTATGGATTTTGTATATAATTATATAAAAATGTCTGTAATACATTTCAAAATTAATACACTCCGCGCCTTTATGTTGAAAAATGAATGCAACAAAACAATACTTTTTTTCAATTCTAAATATATGAGTAACTTGCAGCGCATATTAGAATTGTTGCACATCTTAGAATCTATTCATTTATTCGTGCAATACTTACTCTCGCTCATTGGATTTCACTTTGGAATTCTCAACATATATATTTGTTTTAATATTGGCATCTCTCATCGAAATAGTTTCTCCGTTAAGAGAGAGAGAGAGAGAGAGAGAGAGAGAGAGAGAGAGAGAGAGAGAGAGAGAGAGAGAGAGATAGAGAGAGAGAGAGAGAGAGAGAGGAAGGACAAGAATTAGAGGGTTCGGGAGAATGCGAGAAAGATATCAGGTTCTTCTCAAATAGATCACGTATCTGGTTCATACTAGCTTACAATCTTTACGAATTAAACACACAATTGACTTTACCTTAAATTGTTACAAATAGTTAGCATCACATTGTGTTAAGTCTGGACTACGTTCTGTATCGCTTACGACGACAACAATTGTAAATTTGCATGCATGAGTACTTTAGATTTAGATTAATATTGTATTTGTTTAACTTAAGATACAAAAATATACATATCTAATTATCTTTTTAATATTGATGAATTAGATAAATATTTTATCTTTTTTAATAAGAGAATACACGTCGATGTCATGAGGGGCTGAAAAACTGACGAGTATAAACTAAAACACGAACCGGGTGCAGACGGAAATATTGCAATTGAAGAAAACAACGGTCCAGATTGGTAGACTGTTCTGTTTTTGTTGAAATAGTACAAAGGAGGATACAAGTATTTTGTTAGTTACACAAAGATATCTTATAATTTACTGTCGTCTATTATACTGTAGTACAGTGATATGTTTACTGGTGTAAATTAATGACTTTACTTACTTGTTTAGTAATTGTTTACTGTTAAATACTCTCCCAGCTGTTATTGTTTTATAGTTAACCATGATATACTATGAATTCAGTTAGTTTCATTGGCATCAACTTTCGTGGTCTTAAAAAAAAAAAAAATTTCGTTGGTACTTGAATTCAGAGATTTTGGGAAGGTATCCAAATGTTTCCACGGAAGGATCATTGTTTGTTGCATCTTTTTATTTATGGTTTGTATCAAGTATGAAATCCATGCAAATTTGTACCACACAAAATAGAGTAAATTTACAGCATGAAATGCATGAAAATTTGTACCACACAAAATATAGTAAATTTGCAGCATAAAATCCATAACAACTTGAAGTACACAAAATATAGTAAATTTACAGCACAAAATCGACGAAAATTAGTAGTACACATTTTTTTGTAAATTTACAGCATGAAATCCATGAAAATGAGTAGTACACAAAATCGTAGTAAATTTATAGCATCAAATCCATGAAAATTAGTAGTACACAAAATCATAGTAAATTTACAGTAAATAAATAAAAAAATAATAGGAATGGTCAACCTGTATATCTTCTTCTGATGACCATAATATTGTGACGTATAAACAGGCGCACGTAAACGAATTTTTACAGCTTTGGTAGCGAATCTTCCCTCTTGCTGTTCGTACTCTGGTTTTCCAGAGATTGATATCTGCCCCCGATAAATCGTCTCCAGCCCTGGCGCTTACTTATGCGTACAAGATGAAATAATTATTCCCTTTAATATCGCTAAAGTCGTTTAAAGCCTTTTTCAGGTACTTCATCCCTTGCCTACTTATTAGAATAATTACTTCACAATTGTCTTGGCTTTCTCGCTTTTTTCTTTATCTGTAGACACCTCTCTGACCTCTAGCTATGTAAGCTAAAAGGCCTTTAAGGTGACCCCCTTGGTTCCGAAAAGATTATAAAGTTGTTTTTTTATATCTGTCTGTTTCCCCCAAAGGTCTGTTGTGGGTTATTAAAAAAAAATCAAAAAGAATTTGGATACAAATTTATTTAAATACATTTTTGAATAGGGTTTCTCAAAGTGATATATTTTGAATGTGGCGTATTTATTTATTGGTTCCCATTTCCAGGTTCCTATTCTTTCTGCCCCTTGGTCTAAAGAGGTATTTATTTTTGGAATGTACTCCCCTCCTCAGGCATTACACCTTGTGACTGGTTTCCAATCCAAGTATCCCCATGTTAGTGAATCCTTGCTAGGGACTCTTATTGTCCAATGTGTGCTATATATATATATATATATATATATATATATATATATATATATATATATATATATTAGTGCTATATTGGTATGTTAGGCTATAGTCTTGTGTTTGTGTCTGGACGGCATATATATATATGTCAAAACTTCTTGGAGTTGTTATTTATTTTTATAGGAAAATAAATTAAAAATAAATTTGTTGTGTATGTCGACTGGATCCTAGTTCTTCGTTTGACAGGGTTGGCTGCTGGTTGTCCTGATGTTTCTCAGTTTCATTTCAACTTCCATCTCCGTGACCTCTAGCAGAAGTCTCCTTCTTTATCTTCTCTCGTCAAAAGTTATATTTATTTATTTATTTCAACAATGGTGGTTTTCTAAGTTTATCATTTACTATTCGCAAAAAAAAGAAATTAAAGGGAAAAAGGTACTGTTGTTCTGTGTTTCTTGGTTTGACTCCCTCTCTATGGTGCAGAGCTATCTCTACCCCTCAGGTCATTGGGGCTTTCCTCTAATCATCTAGCTCTGAGGACGATACGATTCCCAAACTGTTCTGCTTCGGCGTTTATATACACCAAGTACCACGTGACCTATCACGTTTTACTCGACGAGTCTATTCATAACTGGACCATCCCATTCTTAATACGGGGATACATATCAAAATGGCCAACTTAAGGTGGCGCTCTCCAGTTTCGTACTTCACATAGGGTTAGATTTTTAAAGAAAAAGAATTACCCAGGTTTTCCTCACTAGCTGTCCTGGCTATTTAAAAAAGACCTTGTATATCTTAGGTATTGTTAAAAGAACTTTGAATTCCCTTTATTTTGGTGTATGATTGATGGGTGAAATTTGGGTTATAGAGTATACAGCTTGGTCTTACTTACGATGTGCACCTCTCAAAAAACTGCTAGCTCCGCTTGGTCATTTTCACTTCCTGTACTTCAAAGGTAAATTTTTAAAAAAAGAGCCGATAACTTTTTTTACTTTTTGGATATTTTTTAATTCATTCATAGTACTTTCAGAGGCTGGTATTGTCTGCTCTGGCAAAATTCGTTTCCCTATTTTAATAACTGCTGAAAATAGTGCACTTTTGACTCATTCAGGCTGATTTTTCGAGTACTTTAGAGCGGTCATTTTGTCCGCTGTGTGCTTAGATCATGTCCAGTTTCCACAAGTACAATATGTAAAGAAATTTCAGCCACAGTACATGAAAGTAACATAGAGGTATGCCAACATTCTCTCCATTGTGCATGTTGCAAATGCAAAATACTTCATCTTACACCTGTCACTCACTCAGAAGCATGTATTATCTGTAGAGCACCCCCTAAGATGCAGGGGAAAATTGCTAAACTACCCACACCTCCGAGAAATGGGTCCCGCATTAAAAACAAACAAAAACATAATGAAACAATTTTTAGTTATGAGAATAAATCAGCCAACAAATCATCAATCTATCAGAAAGTTTGAATACAATGCAATGATTCGGCAGATGATAGATCAACGTATTCACATTCTAGGTTGTTTTTTTTTGTTTTTTTCTTTTCTTTTTTTTTTATATAAATAAACATCATCTGGAAAAAATATAAAGAAAACCAATTCTATCTACAAGTATTTACAAGACATTCCAAGCATCAGACGAGAACATAATTGTCCATCCAGCATGGATATGTACATCATTAGATGATAACCATAATATGTGCCAAGTTTCACAGAAATTCATTAAAAAATGCAAGACAAGCTGTGTTCACAGGATTCTATCTTTATTCACCTGGAGGACAAAAAGGGCAATAACTCCAACAAAAATTGCAAGAGCACAGTGATTTGTAACTATGCATGTCTATAGATGATGGCCATAATATGTACAAAGTTTCAGAGAGATCAAATGAAAGCTGTGTGAGATTAGCTGCATTCACAAGATTCTGTCAAACATTACATCCAGCTCCAAGTAAAAAAAAAAAAAAAAAAACTGCAGAAGCACTGTGATTTTTTAGATAAGCAAAATTTCAGATGATGATCGTGATATGTACCAAGTTTCACAGTGATCCATAACAAATCTGCACTACTAGCTGCATTCACAAGATTCTGTCAAATGCTGCATTCAGCTCCAAGACAAAAAGGGTAATAACTCTAACAAATTGTGGCAGCCTCAGAGGACAGTAATTTGTCTATATGCACATCTTCAAATGGTGAATAAAACATGTACACAGTTTAAAAGCAATCCATTGAAAACAATGAGACTAGCTGTATTCACCAGATTCTGTCATAAACTACATCAGGCTCAAAGTTAACATGGGCAATACACTGCATTCAGCTGCAAGTCAAAAAGGGCAATAACTCTTATAAACACCAAGGTAGCACAGTGATTTGTAGATATACACATCTTCAAGATCAGTAGTCTCATGTTGGATACTCTAAGGTACTAAACACCCAAGGAACATAATCAGTTGTTCAGGTTATCATTCCAAATGGTCTGTACAAAAAACACATTAAAGAATTTTGCTGAGAATTGATCCTAATTTATACTTGTTCCATTTTCAGTACAGAAATTGATTAAAGCAACACATTTTCTCTACTACACTGTCCATCACAGACAGTAATATTAGAAAATACTTCAAGAGGAATAAGATATGACAAAAAACAACTTGCAATTTTAAGAAACTTTTAAGATAATTGCCAATTAAGTGTTGTTGTTCTGTAATTTAAGTTTGTTTAGAATATTTTTACAAATGTCAGTGTGTATAAATGTCCATGATACATCAGTACCCTGATTTCAAATCCTGTATTTTTCATGCTTATTTCCTATATGTGCTATACTGACTGTTATACTAATAAAATAACTTTCGCAAGAGACAAAGAGAAGGCTCTTAAAGCAAAAATCAACATTATTACTAGAGCACATATGTAATTAAAGCAGTGAGATACTAGGATACCTGTTGTATCTGGATTACTACATTATTACTAGAGCACATATCTAATTCAAATAATGAGATACTAGGATACTTGTTGTATCGGGATTACCACATTATTACTAGAGCACATATCTAATTCAAATAATGAGATACTAGGATACTTGTTGTATCGGGATTACTACATTATTACTAGAGCATATATCTGATTCAAGCAGTGAGATACAAGGATACTTGTTGTATTGGGATATCCACATTATTATTAGAGCACATATCTAATTAAAGCAGTGAGATACTAGGATACTTGTTGTATCAGGATTACCACATTATTATTAGAGCACATATCTAATTAAAGCAGTGAGATACTAGGATACCTGTTGTATTGGGATTACCACATTATTACTAGAGCACATATCTAATTAAAATAATGAGATACTAGGATACTTGTTGTATCGGGATTACCACATTATTACTAGAGCACACATCTAATTAAAATAATGAGATACATGTACTAAGATACTTGTCACATCAGGATTACCATATTACAATTGTAACAAACTGTGGATTTGTATTTTGGGGTTATAGTGTAAAGATCACAGTGTGAACACTACTTCATTTACTAATCCACCATAGTTTGAACACTACTCACTTTATTAATCTACCATAGTTTGAACACTACTTACTTTACTAATCCACAGTAGTTTGAACACTAATTACTTTATTAATCCACCAAAGGTTAAACACTTACTTTAATAATCCACTGTAATTTAAACACCTTATTATTCCCCATAGTTTGAACACTACTTACTTTATTAATCCGCCATGGTTTGCACACTACTTACTTTATTATTCGTCCCTAGTTTGAACACTTACTTTATTATTCCACTGTAATTTTAACACTACTTTATTAATGCACTGTACTTTGAACACTACTTACTTTATTAATCCACTGTAATTTTAACACTACTTTATTAATGCACTGTACTTTGAACACTATTTACTTTATTAATCCTGTTATGTATGATGTTTACATATTTAATTTTTGTCCTACTTATTTAACTTTGTCCTTGATTATAGGATGCAAACAAGTTGTTTACTTAGAATTCGAGGTCAGGGTTGCTTTTACTTACCATTATACTGGTTTTTCCACTAGAATTACTGATATTTGTCAGGTAAGCCATATAATTTTGTAGAAAATTCTCTCAGGTGACCTGTGTTTATATATAGGAAATTTGGGAAGCAGTATTTCATTCTTATGCTGTCAGTCTTTAAGGAATTTGGTTTAATAATCAGATGTTTATAGTTGTGTTGTGAAAATCAGAGCAAATTCAGAGAGAGGAATTATTTATTTGAAATATTCATTGGAATTACTAAAAGTGCTCATTCTCATTTTGGATTAATACTTGACTTTGGGATTTTTGTGAATTCATGCAAAGATATTCTGGATTACATCATTAAGGTATATCAGAACATTCAAGACTACTGGCACATCAGGACATTCAAGACTACTGGCATAAGTAAAATGGACTCATCAGGAGACAATCTTGACAGTAAACTGGACTCATCAGGAGACAATATGATACAGTAAACTGGACTCATCAGGAGACAATCTGTACAGTAAACTGGACCCATTGGGAGACAATCTATACAATAAACTGGACTCATCAGGAGACAATCTGCACAGTAAACTGGACCCATCAAGAGACGATCTGTACAGTAAACTGGACTCATCAGGAGACAATCTGTACAGTAAACTGGACCCATCAGGAGACAATTTATACACTAAACTGGACTCATCAGGAGACAATCTGCACAGTAAACTCGACTAATCAGGAGACAATTTGTACAGTATACTGGACCCATCAGGAGACAATCTTTACAGTATACTGGACCCATCAGGAGACAATCTGTACAGTATACTGGATCCATCAGGAGACAATCTGCACAGTAAACTGGACTCATTGGGAGACAAAAATTATTTCTTGACAATCAGTCATCTAGATAAGTGATTTTAGTAATTGTGGATGTCAATCTGTAGATAACATGGTGGGAGTCAATAGGAGTGAACAATACAGATAATACACAAACATGGTCAGAGTCCATATGAGTCTACAATACACATAATATACATCTAAATAATCAGTGTTGTACTGTAAACAAGTTAGAATAAAGTGGCCTCATTTATAACATAGTTTTACTGTTATGACTGCAATAAACAATGTTGTAAAGAGTATGCATTGTTTGTGTCAATCCTGTACGTGATATTTGTAATTTTCATGCCAACAATTGTTTTTCTGGGAGCATATCCTGAATACAGTTTTGTTACTGTGGTCAGTCAGTCAGTGTCATATATAAAATATTTCTTCTATGATTACAGTTTCAAAAGGTTGTTGGTTATTATCAAAGACATCTTAAGCAAACCTACTTACTAAAACATTTTGTAAAAGCAGGGGTTGGCTTATCATTAAGTATGGGATTATCTTGGGATAAATATGGTATATATATATATATATATATATATATATATATATATATATATATATATATATATATATATATATATATAGAGAGAGAGAGAGAGAGAGACACACACTCATGCATACACACACACATATATATACATACACACTCATGCATACACACACACATATATATATATATATATATATATATATATATATATATATATATATATATATATATATATATATATATATATATATATGTATGTATGTATATGACCATATATACTTAAAATGTACTTCATACAATACTTAACACTTACTAAATCTAACAATAACATCTGTCTATCTCTAAAAATAATAAAAAACAAAAAACAAAAGTGACTGCTTTGCACTTTATTTTCACCATTATAAGTACAATGAGTGACAAGTCAAGACAATAAAATAGCAAACATAAAGTTATGATGGTCAAAAATACAAAACAGAAAAATCTAGTCAATAACAAAAAAGTCTCACAAATAAAGAAGAAACAAAAATTTCATGTGTAGTACAGCAGATGATTTCTCCTTAAATGTGAAAAGGTAATATAGGAGAAAATGCTTATCCTAATCCTAGGTCAATGAAATTGTTTCTGATTATGTTATATCTTGTACAAATATAAAGTCTATTTCAATTATGTTATATCTTGTACAAAATTAAAGTCTATTTCAGAGCAGATTAATAGGTATACCTTGCAGCTTTCTGAAAAAAATACTTTGTCATATTAAAAATAATAACTACAAACCTTGACAACACAACAACTTAATTATTTTGAGGAGGTAAATGAGTGTCAATTTCAGTTAGAAGTATAATTTAAAGCAGATAATGGCAAATGTGGAAATTCCTGTACAAATCAGCCATTTTGGTAAGTCACATGCATTTTTCTGCTAGACAATGTTGGTGAAACTGGTACAATGGTAAATTTTCACTAGTTCACCCCCTGTATCAATGAGAAATTTTATAAATGATATCTTGCTAACAGTCATATTCATAATACCATGCAGAAAATTACCCACAATGACTTTCAAAAGTGGCAGAATTGAACAGTAATTTCCATGTTGTTGGCCATCATCTACTGAAAGTCATACTTCCAACTGAAATTTACATTCATTTATCTGCCCTAAATAACTGAGCTCTCATGTTGTCAAGATCTGTAGTTATCATTTTAATTTGGTAAAGTATATTTTCTGAAAAACTGGAAGTATATACCCACTTGACCATGTTGAACTATCATTTATATCATGTTACGATATCTTCTGTTGAACAACATGCCTCAAACTGCAAATAATGTTGCTGTTTTATTTTGCATTTTACTACACAGCAACACTTTGAAAGTTATACTGCGCTGAGGTAATTTGAGTAAAGTGCCTTGCCTAAGGACGCACCATGGTAACTGATTCAGGCTGATCCGATGATGGGAATTGAACCCACACCCTTTTGGTCACAAGTCCAATGCCTTAACTAGTGAGCCATAATGGCTCCAGATAACACTAATTCAGATCTGCCATCGCATGATACTGCAGTAGATCAGATCTACACTGTTAAATTTATCTATGACTTCTAATGCACAGAACAGACCCATGTCTGGTGGTACATTATATGGCAACAGATATGGGTCCACATTATTTAACATTTGGTTGAATTTTACACGCTAATAAATACAATATGAGATGCATTGGACAAAATTTGTGTTTCAATAAGAAACTTACTTATCTGAACTTTTTAAAAGCTCAATTAGAATTTTACTGAACAAGGAATGAACAAAGATTTTATTATGTTAAGTATCAGTGGCGTAGCGAGAGGGGGGGGGCACAGAGGGCGGTGGCCCCAGGCGGCACTTTCTAGGGGGTGGCAATTTGGTAAGAGTACCATATAAATCATAAATAATATGAATCGAGTGGGGGCATAATTTGGTAGTTGGCCCTGGTCGGCACTTTGCCTCGCTACGCCACTGTAAGTATGGTTTTATATCCTACTATAAATCATCATCTAACCTCTAAAAATGTAATTAAATAATTGATACCCTGTATACAAAACTATACAGTGATAGCATGCCATTTACAGTGGGTAACTGCTTCATTCGTTTGTACAGTAGAGTGCCTATTATACGTCTTTTCACTGTACTTCCCTAATATAGGCAATACTTAACACATTATCATATCCTCTCATGTATAGCATGCATATAACTGCAATTAGCTCTGATCTAGGTCTACCATCACATATTGTACCAGGAGATCTGGGTCCATACTGTTTACAGATGTGTTATTAAATGGATTAATACGGTAATTTATCTTCACCATGATGAATTTTCATGTTTGGTTTGTTTTTGTTTGGTTGGTTTTAACGGCACTTTTAACACATTATGGACATATCATGCCGAGGAAATGGAAGTTAAATGCCTTTCCCAATGACACACACCAAGGCAGCCAACCCAGGCTGGCCTAAACGGGTAATCAACCAGCAACCCTTGGATTTTGAGTCCAACGTTCAACCAACTGAGCTACCGTAGCTCCTCTCAAGTTTTGGTACATGCACATTCAATATGAAACTGCATACTGCATGCCAATCGGTGTCACAGACATTTTCAAGCACAGACTTGTTATTCTCCGTCATAATTGAAACAAAAATCACTCAAAAATAAATCCTGTAGTGATTATATCCTCACTTATATGACTGTACTCAATGGAAATTTAGCAAAATTCTCTCATTTATCTTTCCAACAGTTACTCACTTCTTAAGACCAGAAACTGACTGCAAAAGTTGCAGCATTTATTTCACTACATGGTAATGTCTGTATCTGTCATAAAATATTTGAATAACAAGATTAAGGAAATTTTCAACTGCATTTTTGATTAACACTATGTCACCATGATTACGAACAAATATGTCCACAATATGAAAATGACATCAGAGAATAATACATGTTTGTATCAATTACAGTTACAAAAACATAATGATATGCATTGATAAGAGGATTGCTGTATATATTGTATATATTTGCTTATAAGTCGAGACCAACTGCAAACAACATAGACCCTGATCTGCCGTCGCATAATGCACTGGCAGATCAGTGTCTATGTTATTTGTTCTACTGATTACTCCAAACAAACTGCACAGACCCAGATCTGCTGACACATTATGCAATGGCAGATCTGGGTCTGTGCAGTCTGCAGTTGGACTCAACTTACGAGGATATACAGTTGGTTTTAAGCTGAATTATGGCAATATATCGTCATTTCATCTTTCATCATTCAATGACAGACAACAATCCCAAAAGGTTACCTATTTAGATCATATTTTGCAGCTACTGTGGAGCATTTAATTCAGTTTCACAACATTTTGTCAAAAGACATTTCATCAATTACAACACTTCCTTGAAAAGAGCCATTGCAGAATTTGAAAAAATATATATACAGTAAATTCAAAAGACAGGAAAAAGAATTTTTGTACAGCCACAATTACTGTTTGTTTTTTTTGTTTTTTAAACACCTAGACAATGACAATTTTCTATCATTTTATTCAGAATAATATGTAACAAAACACTTAAATGGAAACACCAAAATGATTTATTTTCCCTTGACTGGTCCATGATCAAATTTAGAGGAGGCAAGAAAATAAGTAATTATGAACGTGTAAACAGAATCCTCTTCCAATACAGTCTGAGTGAAAAACTTTGATTCAAAATGCAAGGGCAAACTTCTATGGCAAAAAGGGTCCATAACTCAAATTTTGAGGGGAAAAGGTGAAAACATACTTATCTTGGGTCTTCCCGATACTAAATCCCACGCCAAATTTGGTTTCAATCCAATTTGTGCTTCTAAAGTTGCACAGCATAAACATAATTTGTTACCTACAGATGTATGGACAGATGTGTATATGGGTGGACATTAGCAACACTGAACGTCTTAATAGATACAGCATTTGTACGCCTCCTCCAAAGATATAGCCCAAGTCCAACAAAATGAGATTTATCTGTTTGTTTGGTGTTTAATAGCACATCAACACATGCAAAGCTCTACAGTGCTGTGGGAGAGTAAAGTGCCTTGCAAAGAGAACCACTGCAGCATCTAAGCTAGGCTGATCTGGACAGAATTTGAACCTGTGACCTTGAGTTGGGAGTTCACCATGCTAAACACTGAACCACCATACCCCCACCATCCCAAAGATTATTTGATGCTTTTTTTATCTATTTGTTATTATTAGGAAAAATATTCTATCAAAAACTTCAGAAGATATTTCAGTGAATATTCCTCCATACCATATTAACACCCAACTGCAAACTGCAAAGAATGCGAGATGCTGTCACATAATGTGCAGGCAGAGCAAGGTCCACAACATTTGCCTGATATTTTAATTCTGTTACAGGCGAATGTCATAAATGAAAAAATACAGTATAAAGGACATTTATCTGTACAGAACAATTTGTACCATCCTTTAACTGTACATGATGATCAAATTTTACTGAACATAGAAAATATATTGCAGTTTCTCCTTTAAATCAGGAGGCACTAAAGAAATCCAGAAATTTTTTAACAAAAATCTGGAAACTACATTCTTGCTAAATTTAATGTAAAAAGAACTAGGATAGATAGGGCAGTCAAAAATCAATTGCATTTTTAAAAAATATCTACCTGTCATACTCATTTACCAACTACCTACATATCTATGTACATGTCCTGGTCCATATATGGTAAATCTTCATTAATATATTCTTGGTACAGTATGTTTGAAATGTTTCATTACAGAATCTATAGACTGTACACTAATAATAAATTTGAAAATAAATAATATCATTTATTTGGATAAATAAATAATTCACAAATATTCCTAAAATCACACTACAGCAGTAACACATCAAACAAAAACAACAGTCATGACAAAAGTACAATTTAAACCAGCAAGACCTACTGCAAATATCAGCAAATAAGACTTAGAAATCTGCCATTTTTGGGCAAACCACATCTGATTGCCAAATGTACATGATAAACCATGCATAGATCCAGATCAGCAAGTGGGACTCAAGATTTCAAAAACTGGTTTCCAATGTAGATATGCACCAAATAAATATGAAAATTTAAAGAAATGACAGCCCAACTGGCAGGGCTCGAGCCCAAAACCATCACCCTGTAAATGTGGCTAGATAAACTTGGAATTAAAGTGTCAATATTTTATGTGGACAAAAATCCAATTTGTATTCCTCAATCTAGAACCAGAACCAGTCTTGTGTTATCACAGGTGTATTTAAAATAACACACAAGTATTTTGTGAGTTGACACTGACCAGACCTTGAATTCATAACACTTTTCTGACCAGACCTTGAATTCATAACCTTGTCTGACCAGACCTTGAATTCATAACCTTTTCTCACCAGACCTTGAATTCATAACCTTTTCTCACCAGACCTTGAATTCATAACACTTTTCTCACCAGACCTTGAATTCATAACACTTTTCTGACCAAAGTTGAGAAATTTCCTCAAAACTTTTAGATTAACGGTAGACCTGAATGCTACATACCACAATTGGGAATCTTAATTTGTTAGATATTTCATGTGCACTGTGAAGACCAAATGCACATTCCTTAACTGGATCAGGAGTTATGATTATTTATTAACTTCCAAAATGCAATCCCTATCGGTAACAGTGGAGCGACTTTTTGTAAACAGCTAAATACACACACATAAATTTGTGATGTCAGTGGAGGAACTGTGCACAATATGCATAATATTAAATGACAGTACCAATAATCGTTACAACATTGTTTAAATGATGTGTATATTTCCATTAAGAACGACTGACAAGCTTCGACACCTGTTCGTTTTCATTTTTTAAAAATTTGCTTACGTTTATGTTTAGCACTGATGTGCATGTCAGATTCTTGCCAGAATCGCCACAAAAAGGACAATTTATGCCTTTTTTAATCATTTTCTTCACAATAAAGACATGCGAACCTTTTGTACAATAGTAATTGCCAGATAACAAATAAAGAATAGCCAGATAACAAATATCCATTTATATATTTGGACAATAAATAAAAATCATTTGAAAAGAGTCTTGTATATTCAATACATGTGTGTTTAGGTCTCATTTATATTACACAAAGCCATCCGACATGGAGCATAGTATTTAACAACCCCAAATGTAGTCCAGCAATTATTTAAGAGTGGAAGTTTGATTATTGGACAATTGATAATTGAGAATTTCAGACCCTGCTTAGGAAAAGCATCATTTATATTACAAGAAGCCATCTGACTTGGATCATTGTATTGAATAACCCCAATTGTAGTCCAGCAATTAACAGCAGAAATTTGATGACTGATTGATAATAGTCCGTAAAAACTTAATTAAATTTATTGCTTAAATGAATAATAATGTGGGAAAATTGTCATGATTATAAGACTGATCTCTTTGTCTCTCTCTCTCTCTCAATCCAAGGTCCAGGGGTGGGGTGGGGTCTCTCTCTCTCTCTCTCAAATTTTGTATATATAATTTTGGAAATTAAGGTCACTAAAATATTATACACACTAATCAATAAGGAGATACATAATTACCAGCACACAGTGTGTATGTAGCCTCACAAAACATAATAAAAATAGGTTTTACCAATGAAAAATTCTCTACAGGTTTGTCTGTACAAATTGTGTAATTCACTGAAGTTAACTAAAGTGTTATGATTTACATATTCGAGTTGGGGAGTCACCAAGAAAGCATTTACAATAGTCCCTCACAATAAGGCACCTTAGTATAACACAGTCCCTTATATAAAGCAAGTATATATTATGTTTTTCCTGCCCTAAACAAAATTCAGTTTTGAAATTGCCACTCAATTCCTTTCACCTAATTTTAGTTCTTGGATGATTATAACAATAACATTATTTTACATAAAAGACACCCTATAATAATGTTGTTTCACATAAAAGACACCCTATTATAATGTTGTTTCACATAAAACACACCATCGTATAATGTTGTTTCACATAAACACACCCTATTATAATGTTGTTTCAAATAAAACACACCTATTACAATGTTGTTTCACATAAAAGACACCCTATTATAATGCTGTTTCACATAAAACACACCCTATTATAATGTTGTTTCACATAAAACACATTACAATGTTGTTTCACATAAAACGCACCCTATTATACTGTTGTTTCACATAAAACACACCCTATTAAATTCTGTGGTAACATAATCTTGCTTAAAATAGACCTCAATATGGAGGTACCTCAGGCACCTATAACATGATGCACCTTTAGTACTCCCATGAAAAACATCATATAGCTGGATTACTGTACACTGCATACTGAACCTTTTAGATGGAAGCAAAATTAATCATTGCAAGAATAGGACAAGTATGTATGTATGTATGTATGTATGTATGTATGTATGTATGTATGTATGATTGTATGTATGTATGTATGTATGTATGTATGTATGTATGTATGTATGTATGTATGTATGTATGTATGTATGTATGATTGTATGTATGTATGTATGTATGTATGTATGTATGTATGTATGATTGTATGTATGTATGTATGTATGATTGTATGTATGTATGTATGTATGATTGTATGTATGTATGTATGTATGATTGTATGTATGTATGTATGTATGTATATATGTATGTATGTATGTATGTATGTATGTATGTATGTATGTATGTATGTATGTATGTATGTGTATGTATGTATGTATGTATGCATGTACTGGGTTTAACGGCACATCAGTACAATCCTGGCTATATAGTGCAGAATAAAATTAGATATCCCAAACAAGGTATACAAAACAAAAGATAAAGGCAAAAAAGAGTAAAATCCTTAAAATACAAAGTCAATTTTTTTTAAATAAACCACACTTTTAAAAAGTCCAAGGCCTTCCCAGCTGGATCATTGTCATGGAATGCATCCCAGGACAAAAAAGTTGCCTCCATTTGTCACCTTTAATGACATACAGAAGCAAGACAATGAAGAAAAGGCCTTTTCTGGTGCTGAAATTCAGAATTTTCACCTGATGCTTTCAGTGAATAAAAAAAAATGAAAATGAACATCAAAGCCAGCAGAAGAAAGCTTTACAAGCTTTTGAGCATTTACAATTGGTTGGTTTTAACATTAATTAATATTCTGTAAATAGACATTGCCTTGTAAGAAATACAAGAAAGAAAAAAAAAATACAATCACATACAATGCAAGCTCACACAACATCAAAATAAATAAATACGTCTTAATCAACTAAAAGTGACACATTCAAATACATAGTATGAACATCATTAACTGTTGAAACACCATATTGTTATTATATTTCCATGAATAACGTGCTCATCAGTATGCAGCATAAACCCAAATCTGCTGTTTCTCAATGCAGTGGCGGATCAGGTTCTATACTGTTTGCTTAAAATTGTAAAAACAAACTGATCCCTTTGTGACAACTGGACTATACCCTGTTCGCAGTTGTGTGCCTGTCGTACGAAGAAAAATGGTAGCTTGTCATATCATCCCAATTCATGATAATATGGACAAATATTTGCACTGCTCATTTATAACCTAAAATCAAAATTACAGGTATTCCCATTTTTCCAATCAAACTGGAAAAATATGTGAGAATTCAGAAAATACAGACTCACTCCAAATGAGAAAGAGAGCATACATATGTTGTATTATGTTTCAGGAGGTGAGACAAAAATTGAACAGCTATTTCAAATTGTCCAAAACCCCAGAGAAATATAACACTGTCGACAGCATCCTGTTGAAGCGTACATCATACCTACTGAATATTTTGTTCACATATTATTATTGGAATGCTGCCTTACAAGTTAATAGTTCAGGCAAATGCACGAAGACTATTACCATTAAAGCAGTGTAACAACAAAAAGCACAAATATGCAGATTTTCATTATACTGTTAATTACAAAATTTTTATGAGCAACAAATTTCTACAAATTTTGCATGGAAAATGATTTTGCAAAAGAATCTTGCACAGTAACAACTGTATCTAGGTAGTATATATTTAGTCAAAAATCAATATATTGTATTTACTGAATTTACAATAATACGACAGGGGATGACAATTCCTATGCCGAACTCAGTTTTTATTTGAACTACCATATATACTCGCGTATAATCCGGGTCAAAATGCAAACAACATAGACCCTGATCTGCTGTCGCATAATGCACCGGCAGATCAGGGTCTATGTTGTTGTTCCACTGATTAGTCCTTACAAACTGCATAGACCCAGGTCTGCCGGTGCATTATGCAATGGTAGTTTGCAGTTGGTTTTGGCATATACGCGAGTATATACGATACATTTGTTTGATTATCAGTAGTACCAAGACAGGGTGGCACAATGGAATTTTCCATTGCAGATTTGACTCCTTTCAACTTTAACCATTACCTACTACTGACTAGTACTTTATTTCTTAATCCCCCTCTTTCAGTAAAATTGTTTTATTCAAACTAATAAAAGTTTGATTTATTGCTAAATAATGCTTTTCTGTGTGTTTCTTTGTAAAGAAAATTACTCCCTTTTAACATTTATACAACCTCGAAAATTACATTACACTAGTGGATCTTGGTGACTTCAAGTCAAAAATCTACAGACAACAGCCAAAATTCACACATTTTCAATGCCCAAATATGTTATTTCTTATTGAACTGAATCACTATCTGCAAATTTTGATCGCCATTTGCAATTTTGGCAATCACTAGTGCCAACACAGCTTTAAAATATCATTTATCTGCCCCAAGTGGTTTTTATTTAATTGTGAAAAAAAGGTTTTTGTTAAAAAAGTCCAAGTCACAAAAGTTGTAAAAGGTCTAAAAAAATTGAAAAACTCTTGTAACAGCCTGAAAATCTAATCAGATCACCTACACATGAATAAAAACAGGTCCATTAAACTTCATTTGCTTTCTCAAGTTGTTTTTACATAATCATGCCAACAAGGATTTTGTGACTAACAAGGACTTTGTCCAAGAAGTCCATGTCCAAAAGTTAAATTGTGTAAACATCTGAAAAATTGCTGTACTGGCATGAAAATCTTATCATGTTATGTAGATATGCATACAAACATACTATACAAATTTCATTTGCCTATGCTGAGTGGTTATTATGCAATCTTACTAGCAAACTTCTCACACCAGAAGGACGGATGTACTAATGGACAGACTGGGCCAAATCAAGAAGTGCCTGCTGCAGTGAGGACATTATAAAATATATATATATATATATATATAATTTTTAGTCAATTTTCCATCGATCTTCCATGCAAAGTTGGTTGGTTGGTTGGTTGTTATGGGTTTAACGCGATTTTTCAGCACATGATAGGCTATACTTGGAGCCAGTATACTGACTGGAGGAAGAACCCAAGAAAACCCTGGGAAGAACCAACGACCCATGGGAAGCTACTGGCAAGCTTTCTCACATACCCAAGTTGGCCGAGCCCGAGACTCGAACCCACGCGGACAGAGGTGAGATGTCAGTGATCTGTAAAGGCTAGCATGTTAGACCACTTGGCTCCCCACGGCCCTGCATGCAAAGTTGGTAGATCAATATTGGAATTGTCATCCCCCCAGAATGATGATCCTAAATAATGATTGACAGAATTCACTCTTTTATCCTTAAAATCTCAAGTTTTGGATCAATTGTTGATCAATTACATATAGCAAATCTTAAATACCATAGACAAAATACATATCACTCATGAAACCACATAAAAATCAGAGACATGATGAAATACATTCAACCAATATTGACTTCGATCTGTCAGGAACATTTTATATTAAGAAATATTTCATACAAAATAGAACATTTTATAGCGCAATATGGTATGTCACATCTTATACAAATTTTTTTAAAAGAACAAAGTGCTTTTTAATATACAATAAAAATTGTATGTTATGATACGATATTTCAACAGAACCAAATCACATTAACAAGTTACAAATTAGACCGTAAAGTAATGACAATCCTAATTTTAATGTGTCAAAGCACCAAAACAATGTGTACATTTTGTGAACTGTCAGCAACATATTTGTAAACAGTTTTCCCTCCTACCAAAATGATAAAAAAACAACCATTCAAAACTGAAAAATGGGACCGTATTCAATTATCTGGGGAAAGTTTACAAACCAACCATAATCATTATAATTTAATAGCTGCCAAAGATTACCAATTTAAAACGTGCAACCATCTCCATTGTAGACCCAGATCTGCCATTACATGCAATCCTAACCGGAAGAAACAGCAAAACCCCTGTAGTGATGTTACGAGCCTAAAGATTATCACTTATCACCACTTTTTATGACATCATCGCAATAATAAATCGTAATGTTTATACTATTTTTATTACATATGACCTGGTCCACTACAGGCTTGTACTTGGCCAAGTGCCAAGGCCAATGTTACAGCTCACAGAAAATTACATATTTTTTCTTCCCCACTGACCACTGCATGCAGACCGTTGCTCTTTATATCTGACAAATGTGTATTGACTTAAATGTGCCGATGCTGAGGACACAGCTGATTATGGTTAACATGCTACTCTGCATTACTGCTCTATATTGCAGCAAATTGGAAATGAACTTACATCGGCCACGGGGTGGTGGTGTATCTAAAATCTATATAATATCACTATCTATATTTGTTGCCGATATCATTGTCACACAGAATCCAATGATAATCTGTTGCAACAGCAGTATATGATAACATCACTAACACCCTGATCTGTTGATGCATTATCTAATAACAGATCCAGGTCATTGCAGTCAAATGCATTTTATGCATGAGCAAATCAGGTAGTAACCAAGTCTTGAAGTTAAAATACAGTGAATTAATTTATTTTTGTGGGTATCAATTTTTGGAGTTTTGTTAAAAGTAACCTTTTCATCAGTACTTCAATTTGTGAATTTGGAAAGAAGTCCTTGTTTTTCCACAGAACTAGGAAAGGAATCATAGTTTTTCCACAGAATTGGGAAAGGAGTCATAGTTTTTCCACAGAATTGAGAAAGGAGTCATAGTTTTTCCACAGAATTAGGAAAGGAGTCCAAGTTTTTCCACAGAATTAGGAAAGAAGTCCTAGTTTTTCCACAGAGTTAGGAGAGGAGTCCTAGTTTTTCCACAAAAGGCTCAATATTCATTGGGTATTTAAATTTGTGGTCAGCTTCAACCACAAAATCCATTAAAATTGGTACTCTACATAAAATAGTGAATTCACATTCAATCTCTGATTATAGTATATACTCACAAATAAATCAAGTTCAACTGCAAACAATATAGACCCCTATCTGCCATCACATAATGGACTGGCAGATCAGGGTCTATGTTTGTTCTACTGATTGCTCCTAACAAACTGCACAGACCCAGATCTACTGGCGCATTATGTGATGGCTGATCTGGGTCTGTGCAGTTTGCAGTTGGATTCAACTTATGAGTGAGTATATACAGTATATGAATCTGAAATTACAATCATGCATTAACTTTCAGTTTCCCTTATGTTTTACCAAATAAATATTTGTGTCATGAACTTTTCATTAGACTGTGAACATGCATGATGAAAACAAGAAGAGTCTATTTAGAAACCGGAAAGTCCCAGTCCAAAATTAGAAATGTTGAATTCAGAAATCCAGAAAGTCCCAGACAATATCCAAAATTATAAATGTTGAATTCAGAAATCCAGATGGATCCAGAAAATTCTCAAGTCCAAAATGACTCTATGATGTGTCACCCAGTGAGCCATGTTGGCAGGGAAAGACAGAAAACACAACAATCCACTATTTGGGGAAAGAAAAAAAAACATCAGCAGACTGATACAATTAGATTGAAGTCCAGTCCTTTCCTTTTTGATGATAAATTGTTTATCAGCTACACTGATCATTTTGAAGATAATGATTAATATTATCTGTTAGCAAGTCACGTGAGCTAAGAAGTCACAAATACAAAATTTTTAATCCAGAAAATCTGAATGAATCAAAATGAATCAAACTTTCTTCGTCTTTCGTACACCCCTAGGGAAAGGTATGGTCATTTACAGTTTCATCTTTGGAATGGACCCTATTTAAAAAAGGTGAAAACACTTGGAAGGGGTGGGGGGGGGGGGGGTCTCTCAAAACTTCAACAAATTATCAATCATCTTCATGAGAGTATTTCCTCCTTGATTTTCTTGTCCAACTCGGCAGCAGTGAGTCTCTGTGGACGTTCATAGCTGGAGCTCTGGGCTAAATTTAGAGGTTGTCCTTCTGAAGCCTGATGTCTGAAAAATACAAAAGGAAATTTAGCGCTTTCCTGTACATATGTTGCAAATCTATATCATACCTTGCATACCAAATCATTAAAATGTAGTGTAACAAGATCCCCATATGGGCCTGATATTGCTCAACTCGCATACTTAACTTAACACTTGACCATTTCACCAAGCAGCATTATGTATTATTGTAAGAACACAACCTACGTAAACAATCTCCCAAAGTTTATATCGTGTGATTTTACCTATTTTACTATGGTCTCATAAAAATCCTTTCCAAAAAACAAGTCATAATTAATACACATAGCCTCTTGCCCATTATTAAATTCATCAAAGAGATTTTAAAGTTTGATTTACAGATAAAACTTTAATATGTGGTCTAGCGAGTCACACTGCTTTAACGTGAACTGAAGTTGTGATTCAAAGTTTTGGGGGTTTTGTTTTTAAGCCCTGTTTTTTTTACTCTGGTAATTAAAGCTTGAAGTGTTTAAGGAGAAAAGCATATTGGGATATTGTTAAAAAAGTTTACATGAAAAGCTAAAAGACCAAATTATAAATTTAAAATAATTTACGAGTAAAGACACTGAATAAATGCAAGGCCATAAAATAATGCACAATACATGTGATAACATATAAATGGCAAATGTTTTAGGTACTTTAACATGGAAAAACTATCAATTGTTAAACTCTATTTCACCAAACATATCAATTTGCTTCCAAATATTTAAACATTTCAAATGTGATAAAGCTTTCAGAAATATTCTCTGAAAATACAATTATTAAGTTAGACATGGGTTTTAAAATAAATATGTTCTTACTGGAGCAATGTCAATATTAGAAGCAAAAAACCAATAACTTGTAAACAAATATGTACATGTATAACTGTGTAAAGAAACCCGATACTTAATTACAGCAGTGCACATAATTTATGCCAGCCTATCAACTGTACCATGTCTCAACATCAATGCATCTAATCAAACATTTCCTCAGGTACTATATTTTCATCTGCTCACAAATTATCGTGTCCATTAGAGACGCAAAATAAAATTTCTAATCTGGTTGGGCTAAGCCTGCTTTTAAATGTTCTGCCTTGTAGCTTTACTTTTCTGCTGGACAATGAAAGCAAAGTGTCTCACAAGACATCATTATAATAGTGTCTCAACATTGCAATGATTCATTATAAACTCATCTTATGGCAAATAATTTTATCCACTTAGATTGTTACTTGTTATATTCATATTTTATATTTTTTTCTTGTTAAAAATGACAAAATTAGTCATTTTCATTCCTAAGATGTATTATTTTGCTAATTTTTATAAACTTATCAATTGAAGTGTATGTATCTTGTATTCTACAGTTTATGTTTCAATTTGGTTTGCATTTTGTTGCAAGGGGAAGAACTCTGTGTAACCCTAAATCTGTGATTCTGAGTAGTCAATATCATAGGTTATTTCCCTTGCTTTCATTTAGAGAGAGAGAAGAGAGGTATGTTCAAAGAGAAAACAAATCAGTTACATGGCACAGGAACTGAGAACTATTTCTAGCTGCATTTAATTTCTTTACTATGCACAGATCTTGCTCATAATAAAACACATAGGATATCTTGATGACATCAGCCTATTTAAGAAGTTCTGACAGAAAATTCCGATCATATCATTCAAGTGCTGACAAACTCAGCCATCAATTTCAAGATCATCTCATCAATATGTGTTGATCTTGCTCATAATTGTGCCCATCTAAGATCATGATGATTCTAAGACTATTTACCAAGTTTCCTCAAAACTGGATAAAAAATCGAGTCTCTAGAATGATAACAAGTTCAGCCAATCAGATGCAAGATCACCTCATTAGTATCTGTGGACCTCACTCATTATCAAACTCATGAACAATATTGATCATATCAGTCAATATACCAAGTTTGATAAAAGTCAGATTATAAATATGGCCTGCTGAGTGGTAACAGGCACAACCAATTCCCTATTTGTGTATTGTATAAGTTACCTCCCTTTCAAGCAAGAAAATGCCTCCCCATGGCAGGTATTTTACAATATAGTATATAGCTGAATGGGTGCTTTTTTGAGTTTAAACTGTAATGAATTTATATAAAAATATGTTTTTATATAAACTGAACCATGTAGTTTTTTATTATTATTATCATAACTATTATCAACAAAAAATAAATATAGAGTTCATGTTTTTACTATGCATTATTATCAAAATAATAATAATAATTAAATAATAATAATAATAATAATAATAATAATAATAATAATAATGATAATATTGAGGACTTGGTATAGCGCCTAATCTTTAGAAGCTCTAAGCGCTTTACAACATTAGATAACACCTAAAAAAAAACATATATAATGATATGATTATGGAAAACAAACACCATGAAATTAGAAAACAAAAACATGCTTAAAATAGTTAAGGTAAGGAAACATTATTAAGTCTTTAAGTCTATTCTTGCAGTCGAAATAGGTGAGTTTTAAGAGCACTCTTGAATGAGATCACTGTGTCTTTGTGTCTAAGTTCAGTGGGCAATTCGTTCCACGTTGTTGGGCCTTGGTATGCAAAAGTACATTGTCCGTATGACTTCATTTTGATAGTGGGAATAATGAGAATACGAGTGTTGGAAGAGGAGTGTAAGTATCTTGCTGGTGTGTACACATGGGTGAGGTGAGATAGGAATGTTGGACTGGAGAAAGTCAATGAAACGTAGCATAGAGAACAAATTTTGTGTTTGATTCTGGATCGAATGGGTAGCGAGCAGGGGGGAGGTGGGTTTTGTTCGTGGTACTCTAAGAATGATCCGAGCAGCTGTGTTTTGAACTTTTTGGGAAGGTAACTTCTTGAAATAAAGGAAACAAAATATATCGTGATAAAAGAATGAATCAGATGCAAGATTACCTCATTACTATGCATGTATCTCGCTCATTATCAAACTTGCTTGAGATCTTGATGATATCAATATATTTCAAGTTTGATAAAATTCAGATCAGAAATATGGACTACAATGCGCATGTAAGATCACCTCATTAATATGCATGGATCTCGCTTATTATCAAACTTGTCCCAGATGATGATGATATAAGCATATATTCCAAGTTTAACAGAAATCAAATCAGAAAATTAACATGCCCTCCATAGTGGTAACAAACTCAGCCAATCAGATACATGGTTGCCTCATTACTATAAATAGATCTCACCCCTATTCGAGCCTGAGCTATTGATGATATAAACCTATATTCCAAGTGTGATAAAAATCAGATAAAAAATATAGCCTCCAGATTGGTAACAAGCATATGTTAACAGACAGACGATGGATGATAGACACTGGACACGAGGCCAGGTGAGCTAAAAATGACAATAATGGAGGATCAAAATGTTCAGCTTACAATGAAGGTTTGAGCCTTCAGCAAAAGTTTATTCTGCACCCTCCATTGCTGTCATTTTTACCACATGGTGCTGCAGGTTCCCTCTGGCAATGGAATTTTTAGCGATTTGGTATGCAGAATGTGTACATTAAATGTATTATCCCTGAAGGTGAGCTTCCTTGGTTTATGATAGTGGAAGCATTGCGTGTTGCCCATGTGCCTTCCAGAGACTTATTTTACAATAGAATTATTGTGATTTCACTCAAATTTGTGAATTTGGTGGTTTAAATCCATGAAATTGGTGGTTTAACTCCATGAATTTGGTTTAAATCCATGAATTTGAAGACCCCATAAACAATGATTCATCTATAAAGCGAACTGGACCCCTTTTCCTGTCAGATGCAATTCAAGTGCCAACAAAAATATCACATTTTGCAAAAATTTAAAATGTAATGCCCAAGAAAATAAAAGAATTCACATTATATTACACAAATATCCCATATTTACCTTTTAGGCATGACCTGTCCTGTATTGCCATAGTACTGTGCCAACTGCTGCATCCCGACAAGGTGCTGATTATACAATGGAATCATTGCCGACATCTGCTGAGACTGAGTGAATATTTCTCCTCCTGACATTTGTGGGTACAAATGTGGAACCATCCTTTGGTACATATGGGGATCAAGTCGCATATCTGGGGTCATCATACTCTGTACAAGGGGTTGACTATTAAAATAAGGGACTGTCATAACCGAGGACATTTTTCCAGCTGCCATTTCTTTCTGAGAGTCTGAGAGACCATCACTCATTTTTGTGAGATTATCTGCATTATCATATTTCTTCATCAACTTGTCTTTGAGACCTGACATAGTTGCTGCATGATTTTCTGGGGAAACAGTCATCAGGAAAGATGGACTGGTTTCCTGTTTCATTTGCATTTGCTGTTCTAATGAAGACTGGTTTCCTAGGGGAGAAAATTGGGGTGATCCACCATTGCTAATATCACTATTCATAAATGGTCCTTTTGGAACACTTGATACATTATTTTTTATTTTTGTGTTTGGATTTTGCGCAGTATGTGGCAAAGAGTTCATGAAAATTGGGCGGATGTCAAGAGAGGAAAATGGGTTGCCAAAAGAAGGAGATGCCTTCAAATGAGCTAGCAGCTGTGGATGTGCTTCTCCAGCTGACATTTTTGACTTTTCACTTTTTGCTACTTCCAATGTCTCCTCCAGCTCACTCTTATCTGTTTCCATGGCAAGAGTTATAGAATGATCTGACATATTATGACTATTATATTGTGTAGATTCATCATCACTGGAATGCAAGACATGCTTACGAAGTTTGTCAAATTTTTTATGAAACGTTTCAGATCCTGCTTCTCCTTTAATTTCTGGTATTGGAGAGTTTCGAGCAGAGTTTTGTGGAGAAGCTTTGTTGGATGAAGACCCAGACTGCAATGAAAATGATAACCTGGCAGGACTGGGTGACTTCTCTCGTGAATTGTCCATATCTAACATTTCCTCTTGTGGTGCAGTGACAGACACAATGGGGGGAGATGAGTGGGTGTCAGACCTTCTCCAAATGGCTGAAACATTTGACTCAGCATATGCAATTTTGGGGACTTGTTCAAAAGCACTGGCCCCACTGCCAATTCTGGGTATCTGGAAATAGAATTTGGAGATTAGAATTTAAGTAGTGAAAATCACATAAATATATACCAATTTTCACAAGGCTTTAAATTATGCTCACAAAAATTTTATGTTCCACAAGATTATGTTAGACAGCAATAAGTACTTTGCAAAAATGTTATGGTGCAAATATGCCAAATTTAATCAGAGTATTGAGAACACTGATGGTTTGGAGGGTTCAAGTAATAGCATTTTACATAAGATCAGAATGAAAAACATAACTCCTGAGATAATGCTATTCATGGTCCTTTTGCTATCATAAAAACATATTCCCATAAATAATCTTGACAATATTTTTCAAAATTGTCTTCCCTTTATATGTCACATTAGAATTTATATTAACATTTGAAACATCATTTTGAGAAATTATTGTGATTTCGTTTTAAAAGCATATTCAGCTATTGTTTCAAGTATTACCATCAGGGAACAATGTCCAGGAGAGATAACTACTGTTAAGCCTTATCATTTTCCTAAATTTCAGTTTGACATAAAAAATTAACATAAAATGCCAGTGGATCTATACTTTGTTACTAAGACCATAAAGTTTGTTACTATTAATAGTAACACAAACTATATTTGGTAAAAGAAAATGGACACAATGCTGTAAGCATGGAGGAATTCAAATCCCTCCAAGCAACAAAGTCATGAAAAATTACCTTTGCCAAGATTGGATAATTCACAGTATATATAAATTTATTCTGTCAGGTTTTCTGCAGGTTTATTTGAAGAAAAATGGTTGGCCGATGCAACAGCTGGCTGTACTTTACAACTTTCATCACTGTTGTAAGCCTGATCAAACTTTCAACTCTACAATAATGCCTTCAGTCAAATGTACTCAGATTTAGTTAAGCAATGTTTAAAAAGAAATTATGTAAAGATTTTCTAGTTGTAGTTATAAAGACCATATCTAAAGGCTAACCAGCATCATTTGTACAGACATCAACAAATAGGGGCCAAAACTCTAAAATTTTGACATAAAAGGAGAAAATCTAACCTAATCTAGGTGTTGATACTAAGCCTCAAAATAAATGTGGTCTGAATCTATTAAGTCCTTTAAACACAACTGTGCAGAAACAATTTAAAATATACCAGATGGACAAAGGTACAGATAGAGAAGTTTGGACATCTGCTCACTCCACAGAAAAAAGACAGGGAGATAAAAAAGCTAAAGTGACCTCTGAGAATAGTCTGTATTAATTCTTACCCCAGATGGATTCATATCACACATAAATTGAGACAATTTATCCTGCCTCATTAAGATACTCTCTGCTGTTTTGGACAAATACTTTGGATGACGGTCAACAAGGAGGGAATTCTTGGGGGCATGAAGTCCGTAAGCTGCACCCACACTACCTCTACGCATGTCAGCTGACATTTTATAGTGCTGAAAATCTGAAAAATCATTTTCTGCAAGATGTGTGTTTCGTGCTGATCTTGCTGCTCTACCCTCACTGTTCATTTGAAAACTGTAACATCGTGGACGCATTTGGCTATAATCGTCTGCTCCCATGGAGCCAGAACGAGGCCGTGGCGAATTTGGTGATGATGCAAATGGCAAAAGTGTATCTTTCATCATAAGGGGACTAGCACGAGAACTGCAAGCACTGGAATCTGGAGTCGAGCTTATCGGAATAAATTCACGATTATTGTTCAGATATGCGAATCTCTCCTCTGGAATGGGACTGCTAGCTGCACTACTACACAATGATGGTGGCATACTATCTCCCCGTATTAGAGGACGCTGATCCATCCTATGACTAAGTTTATCCACCATCTTATTTAAATAGTCTCTATCTATTGTGTTCCTGCGTCTAGTTCTATCTTTTTCCTCAATGGTGCGCAGACGTGGTCGTGTGAGAGAGTCTTGACCCAATGTGTGACACCTTCGACGTGGCACATCTGGCATGAGGCCGTAGTATCCGTTGTCCTCTTTATAGAAAGTTCCATAGGGAGTCTTGAGTAGAGAATGGCAGGGAGTCTCCGATGTTGGTCTCCCATCGAGTGAGCTTGAATCTAATCCATGTGAACCAGATGTCATCGTCATATTCGATGATGTGTCAGAGAAGTTAGAGCACTCTGATCTGAAATATTGGAAACATAATGTTTACAAATATGTCAATTAGGAAAAAAACATGACACAAGAAAATATCCCTTTGATTAACTAGTATTTTCTGCATTTTTGATGGGACTTTCTTTTTGAATATAATTTATTTCATGCAAAGATCATAAATATTAAACATGATAAAACTTTCAGAATGCATAAATGCAATGACATAAAGGCATTACAAATTTCTTTAAGTAATGTCAGTTTTTCCAAGATGAATAAACCTGTCCAAAGGGATGTTTTCTCGCATCATATCTAATTTATATTTTGACTTACTGAATACTTCTGACAATTTCTAAGATTCTGAAAAATTTAATGTGTAATAATGACTACTACCATAAATGCAAGGGTTCTGCAGCAAACTGTACAGAATGAACCATGTTATGATATACAGGACATAACAGAACAGAATGAACCATGTTATGATATACAGGACATAACAGAACAGAATGAACCATGTTATGATATACAGGACATAACAGAACAGAATGAACCATGTTATGATATACAGGACATAACAGAACAGAATGAACCATGTTATGATATACAGGATATAACAGAACCGAATGAACCATGTTATGATATACAGGACAGAACAGAATGAACCATGTTATGATATACAGGATATAACAGAACAGAATGAACCATGTTATGATATACAGGATATAACAGAACAGAATGAACCATGTTATGATATACAGGATATAACAGAACAGAATGAACCATGTTATGATATACAGGACATAACAGAACAGAATGAACCATGTTATGATATACAGGACATAACAGAACAGAATGAACCATGTTATGATATACAGGATATAACTACAGAATGAACCATGTTATGATATACAGGACATAACAGAACAGAATGAACCATGTTATGATATACAGGATATAACTACAGAATGAACCATGTTATGAATAACAGTATATAACTTTCATGAATAAGAAATTAACTTTAATGGTGGCTAACTATTGCAAATTTCCATGCTTTTTAGTTCATATTACTCACCATCCCTTTCTTGCTGTCTTGCCTTGACTGTATTGTCCCTTTTCAAACTAAAGATTTTTGTTGCAATTTTTTTTCTTTTATGTGAACTTTTAATCATTTTAAAATTTGCAATTTGAACTTTTAATTGGCACTATTTCAAGGATATCTGCATTTTTTTAATAGATATAAGGAAATATTCTCACTTGTGGCAAAGAGTGAAGTGGAAACATTGTATTGTCATGAGTGGCATTTCCACTTCACAAGTGAAATATTTCCTTATATCTACTCAAAAAACGTAGATTTTCTTTTTATTATATATTTTTAAAGGCTAAAACCTTCAATTTGCATGGATTTGTTTCTCCATTCTGTGTCAATGTGATTAATGGCTTCATTATTACATTGATAAAAAGAAGTTCCGAAATTTTACAATAATTTTAAAACAGCAACTTTTTACAAATTTAGATTGTACATATAATGCTTCAAATTTTCTATTTTTGTCAAACTAATGATGTTTTCATGTGAAAATGAAGAGATTTTTATTTTCGTTGACATATTTCTTGATCAGACTGATACAGTGAACATTGCTGGGGTGGGGGTACTATAACAACATGACAGAACGCTCCAACAGACTTCAGAGCGTAACATCATTAAACAACAGATTTTAATGATTGTGAGTTTATTTTGTAAGGATTTTGGCTGCTTTTTTTGTTTATTTTTGCATTCAGACTTGAATTGTGTGTGTTGGCAGGCTTGCAGTCTATTTCGGTAACAGATGCTGCACCCAAATTTCAGCTGTCACTTAATTTCGGTTTGCAATCAACACTAATCAATGCTTGATTTCTCCATCGTTTTCAGACATGATTATGATTGTGATGACAGTTAAAATCACTATTTAAACTATTTTATTACTATATGTAATCAAGAGTTTTTCTTAGAAATGTGTACCGTTTGTTGTTGAGTGTAACAGGTATACAATACCAGAGATGCTGCCAGGATTTTATCAAAAGTGGGGAGCTCGTCCCTTGTCACCAAAATATGGGGAGAGTAGAAAAGATATGAGGGGGAGGAGGAAATGGCCATAGTTCAATATTTACGTAACATATAAATATCCGTCTCTTTCTTTCTCCCTGTTCCACTTTGTTAGAGCTCTGTTGAAATCAAAATCCTCAAAAGAAGTTGTATAAGCATTAATCTGTTGATCATTTCTGAGCTTAATTTGTTCCTTATCTGTGTCTGAATATTGTTCTGTGCTGAGAACCCCCTTTCACATATGCATAGCTAGCTAAGCCAGCTTGAACAAGTTGGAAAACAGTTCTTTATGGTTGTTATGTACAATTTTCCACAGCTCATAGGTATTGTCTCTTGGATATCTCTGCTTCAAATGAATATTTTTCACTAACAAGAGCTCTGCCAAAGTTTCACTTTCTTGAATCAGTACTTTGCTGACTACTATGCCAGATTTCTTATCTGTTCCACAATGTTGTATTAGGGTTTAAAGTCCATCAATGACATAATCAGCCTGCTCAGACAGAGGCATTTTGATCAAAAGTAAATATCCTTACTTTTTAATTTCTTTTTAGATTCTTATTTATTCAATTTATCTTAACCCTTAGAGTGCTATATAGTTTTGTAGCACAAGATCCCTCAAGGCAGAATTGTTTGAGAAAAGAAATGAAAATTGCACTCTACTTTTAAATTGCCTGTATTTGAATTAGGTTTGGTATTCTGCCTTTTCGACATTTAATCTCTAAATAACGCCTAATATGGGGGTTGACCGGCTTGCCATCGGTTTTTGTCCATCCACCATGTACATCGGCGGACTCGTATTCAACATCATTTTCTGGTTCAAAATTACTCACTGGTATTTCCAGTAACACTTTCCGGGCTCCAATAATCTCATGTACTTCAAAACTTTAAAAATCATTGTTATCATCTGATAGTATTTGTCAAACGAAATTGTCATCTGAAGATGAACCATGTTGGGAGTCAGCCATTTTGGGTTTTCTAAAAGCCCTTACTTTAAACATGCATTTGTAAAACTTCCTTCATGAATGCAAAACTCAACCTCGACAATGCTTGTTCCAGGGCCCAATGTGCCAACCAAATTTAGTTTAACAACCATTCATGTCAAGCCGAAGTACTCAGATGTGTAAACAGTTGCCTAGGAGAAAAAAGACAGGATGAGACAAGCGCTACGAGACCTCTACTGGTGGCGCAATTTACACCATGACAAGCACTTTAAGGGTTAACAGTTAAATAAAAATTGTATACATCACAGAGTACATTTTTATATACATGACTTTAAACTAATTTGTGCGGGTTCTTCCGCATCACTGCTTTCCAAGTGCATGAATTCGTGCACATTTTGTGCAATTCACGCACTCATGCACCCTGGCAGTATCTCTACAATACTGTATGGGTGACACAGAATATCGAATAGAAACAGGTCATGCAAGTTCAGTCACTGACAATTTGCATGATTCATTTGGAATTATAAAAAATTTAATACTTGAAGCCTGCTTTTTGTTGTTTGGGGTTCATTTTTATGCATTCTTGACGGCGCCTTTTCATTGATTACATAAATGTATACTAGAGGGTCAACAGTCTTTACACATTTTAAGATCTATTCATCCTGACAGAGAGAGAGAGAAGAAGGGTGGGAAAGAAAAAGAGAGAAAGAGATGGAAAAAAGAAGAAAATAAAATAGGCCTAAATAGGGAAATAAAGGTAAGAAGAACATACATAAGGGCAGATATACTTCCTAAATGGAAAGAGAAAGTAGTTCCGAAAGTGATATCGCCACTGTGGCGATATAATTTTTCTTCCACTGATATATTTCAATATCTCATTATGAAATATATAATAAATGGCCAGTATTGTGCTGAAATATTGTGAAACCACCTACCTACCTATGTACACACTCACCCACCAATCTACATACCTAGCTCCTGTGACAGAGCATAAAAAAGAACATTAAGGTATAAAAAAGAACAATAAGGCATAAAAAAGAACATTCTTTTCTATCATATCAAAGTAGAGGTAATATGTTGATAATAAAGAGACTCATGTTATTTTTGAATGTTTTCTTTTTAAATCATTTTTTTAAAAATCTGCTTGAAAAGCTATTATCATTGTCCAATCCTAGAAGCCAGATATTACTGGGTGAAAGTCACAGGCTTTGAGCAACTTAGGAGTGACAGCCAGCAGTTTTCATGCATCAATAATTACCTTGATTTATCACAGGTGAGGCCCCACACAAGCATGCAGCATGCAGTCCACTCACCTAACTCCTGTACTCATTCACATGTGCAATACACAGCTAACCTGCTTAGGGTAATATATCACAATATACAATGTATAATCATCAATATGGAAAGTTTACCATTGAATAAACATATTTATTCCTACTTCCAACTGCCTTGGGCATGGATGAGTCAATGTGATCACAAACACAAATACTAAACTAATGTTAGTAAAGCATAAAATGTAGGTCACAATGACCTTCTTTGATTCTAAGGGCATTTTAGTAAAAGTGATGCATCCAGTTATCAAGTGTCATGACTGGAACATAAACAGCACACAATAAATGAACTTTTAACACAAAATTTGAACAAAGTAACTGAGCAAGAAATATAGGTCACAGAGACTTCTTTTGAAAAAAAGTATAGAGAACTCATCAAGATGCATACCCTCACCAACTTTCATGCATTTAGGTATCACAGTATATATATAGGGTGAAAAAAACCTAGCTGGTCATGAGCTAAAGGGAAAAACTTCACCTAAGCCAATAAAATGTGAAATGTAGTTTACAGTGGCCTTCCTTTGTAGTAAGCGTGTGGTACTAATAGAGATGCATACAATCATATCGTTTGATGGTTCTATCATGAACAGAGCTTAAGAAATATACAAAAACAAAACAATTTAACCAAAGTATGTGAATCGTGAAATATAGGCCTACATTTGTGATAAAGCCGTAGTACTCATCAAGATGCATCTTCTTGCCAAGTTTCATAATTCCAGGTTTAACATTATTTAAACAGTGTGCATTAAAACCAGAGGTAAATACACAAATTTAACCAAGAATGTACTATGTACATAATTAGGGTGTACATATGCATATGCTTTTATCTGTGCAGATGTAGAAATTGACTATATACACAGCCATATCCAGTACTATTGTTTTACAAGTTTTCAGATGAATACAGACATGATAATCAACATCCTAATTCTCAGAAGACAGTTTAAACTTTAATATGCCTAAGCATAATCAACGCTAAAGATGATGGGAAAAGAAATAGCCAGCCCCCTGCCATAGGCTCCTTATGATTTTAAAGAAAATGGAACTTCATATTTACAGTTTACTAGTCAAGCTTGAAGTGCTTCCAATGAAAAAAGCAATGGCATCAAAAGTTGTTTTGTTGAATGAAAATTTGTTGAATGAAAAATCGAAAGTTGTTTTGGTGAATGAAAAATTTAGGTGGTTTTGAATTTTGGTATAAAACTACATATTTAAGGAATTTTTCCAAAGACAAAGGTGACTGAAAATTCTTACTATCAGCAACTGGGGGTTCAAAGTGGATTGGGGGTGGATGGGAGTAGTAATAAAATGCCTGGCAGAGATTCAAAAAGTTTGGTAGACAAATATTCAAAAAAGGCATTGTGTAAATTTTAGTACACATTACCTCTGGACCTCATCCCAAGGGAGGGAACCAAAATAATGTCACTCTTGGACATGGTTACAATATGGACAAGTAAGATACCAAGTTTGGTGAAATTCCACAAGATGGTTAAGGTGGAGACAAAGTAAAAGAGACAGACAGACAGACTGATGGATGGGTAGACAGACAAACAAAGAGCATTTTTTTTAAAAGCATGGGGATGAAAATTAAGTTAATTTACTGCAGCATGAAGTCGCCTCTACTGGAAAGTTGCCTCTTGAGAGGCATCTTGTAAGAGAAGCACCAGTGGCCATCAGCATCACTTGTACAGACTTGAAAGGTATTGATGCTAGAAAGCACTATGTACAATTTAGATGCTAAGATGGTAAAATTAACACATTTTGATGGGTGACAGTCACATGGCCTTATTATTTACAATTTCTGTTCACAATACCTTGTGTCAATTGTGGTAGAATCTTGAGTCTCCATAGAAGGGTTATCTGCTCCTTCCATCTGACCTGCAATGAGGAAATAATGCAATCAGAGAATGTAGCATCACTTCTAAATCAAACAGTGTGACATATCACCAAAGTTCTTTACAAATTTAATGAATACTATTTTTTTACTTTAGTTATCAAACAAATGTGGCATCTTGCCTGAATAAGGAAATAACCAGATAAACTGTCATTTTAGGCTTATGAAAAACTTCAACTGATGTGATGTCAATGGCACCGACCCAATTTATATCGATGCTGCCAAAAAAGTTATCTCTAAGTCTTCCTTTCACAGGCAAGACAAATGCAGCTTTATTTGTATTAAAACCAGAATGTAATCAATTATTGCATAACCCACCCCTATGAAGCTTTTAGTAGTCTCCAGCAGCCATTGTAAACATTAATTATCATGCAGTCTCCAGCAGCCATTGTAAACATTAATTATCATGCAGTCTCCAGCAGCCATTGTAAACATTAATTATCATGCAGAAAACAAGTTCAGACTAAAATGATATTGAACTATGAAATGTTGGCCCCTTTTCTAACTAAAGTTTTTGCAATCTTTTTATCTTTACATGTTTAGAACTTAACTTCTACTTGGCACTATATAGCCAGTATTGCTGACATACCAATAAACCATATACATACATACATATGCATGTACATACATACATACGTATGTACATAAGTATGTATGTACGTACATACATACATACAAACAGACAGACATAGACATACAGACAGACAAACAGACATTCATACATTTTGTAACAAGGCATAAAAAATGCTGTCAATAAAGTGATCTCTACATTTTACTTTCACAGGCAAGACAATTTGAGCTTTATTGGTATGAAAATAAAAGCAAGTATGTACTTAATTATACCATCTCCTTGGTCAATACTTCAAATCCATTCTTGTAAACATATTATAAACCAAATTCTCCAAACCATCTCTCTCTCTCTCTCTCTCTCTCTCTCTCTCTCTCTCTCTCTCTCTCTCTCCCTCTCTCTCTCTCTCTCTCTCTCTCTCTCTCTCTCTCCTCTCCTCTCCTCTCCTCTCCTCTCCTCTCCTCTCTCTCTGCCCCTGATCATCAACATCTCAATGATCATTCGGTATTTTAGGCAGAGAATAGTCAAGAGAAAGTTTAAGCTAACATCATATCTCAAGACTACCAAAGAAGACAAATCAACCAAAACCTTAACAAAAAGTTGATGATGACATGCTGCCAACATTCTCAAAAAGTGCCAACAAGGTCTCATTTATCGACTGATGTGGACTTGACAAAGAATCTCACACCTGAAACTAGCGACTCACCAATAGTTTTTTCGGAATGTAGTGCATTCAGTGTCCTAAGATCTGTGGTCTTCATAAGGAGTTTTGCAAACAGGGTGTTGTCCTCTCGATGGTTCATGTTTATCATATTCTGTAGGCTCTCCGTTAGCTTGTTCTGTACCTTCTCAATTTGTTCAATGTTACGCAGTCCAGGACGGTCTGAAAAATTTAGATCATACATAGTTTCTGCAAAGATCTTACACAGGTAGCTAAAAAGATATGACAGACACTGGTAAAAAACATGTGCAGACATAAACTGAACGATTTTAAAGCAAGAGTACCATGAATGACACATTATATGCCCGCCTCATATTTAATAGTCTTCTATGTTGGCATTAGTTGGGCCTAATTGTCTCTGAGGATTACTGACCAACGAGTCTCAGTGACCTGAACCTTTGATCAAGGTATGCGGTCTTGAACTACACTTGTTGTGCAGAAACCAATTCATATTAGCCTTACCATGACCATGACCATGACCTCTGACCTTTAGATCCCAGAATCTACAGATTTCTTTACTACCCCAAGTGCAAGAAATCTGCAAAGTGTGGTCAAGGAACTTACTCAAGAACAAAAGTTATTTTGCAAAACCCATTTTTCTTTGAGCCACAATGACCCTGATCTTGACCTTTTGACCCCAAAATCAATAGGACTCTTCGGTACATTAAGTGCAAGCCGTCCACAAACTTTGGTCTGAATATGTGGTCTTGAACTAATTTTATTATTCAAAAACCATATTTCTTCCTTCAGTCAGTGACCTTGACCTTTGACCTTTTGACATCCTAATCATTAGACTTCTTTCTTGCCCAACATGCAAGTCATCCACAAACTCTGGCAAGGTACATTGTCAAAAACTGAAATTTTTATACAGAAACCATTTTTCATCTTTCTGTCACAGTGACTACGGTCTTTGACCTTTTGACCAAAAAAATCAATATACTTCTTCCTTACTCTAAGTCCAATCCATTTACAGAATTTGGTTCAGGTCTGTGATATACAGTACACACAAAGTGTATTTACTATTTTCCAATCAACTATGTCTAGTATCCACTGAAGTACACCTCATTACACAATGAAATTTATAGAATTTACAGGTGGAGTCAGGCTTAAGCTACACTGCTGTTGGGTAGCAGACTTAATTAATTTACAATCAATGATGATGCCATCTGCAGTATGTACTTGAGAGATATAGAAGTAATCCACAAACTAGTCAGGTAGAAGTGTTATTGAGTCAAAGTTACACCTGGTGAGAGAAGTACATCTAGAAAAAAGAAATTTCACAGGCGTGATTCACTGAACTACACTCAATAGCACTCTCCACCAGCACAAGTGAAATATGGTCAGTACACATTGTGTGTTCTATAGAACAAATGTTACTGTGTAGAAACCATTTTTCTTCTTTCAGTCACAGTAACTCTGACCTTTGACCTTTTGACCCCAAAATTAATTGGCCTTTTATTTACCCCAAGAGCAACCCATCCACAAAATTTGATCCAGTTCTGTGATATAAAACCAATATAACTGTTCAGACACCATTTTTCTTCTTCCGATCACAGTGACCTTGATGTTTTAACCCCAAAATCGATAGACTTCTTTCTTTTATAATGAAGAACTTACCTGTAAAGTCTGGTGAAAGAAAGTGCTGTAGAACTTTAGTGATCATGTGGAAAATGAAAAGTTAACATATAGACAGACAGATAGACAGGGTCATAGCATAATATGCTCTGCCAAAAGGGAGATGTATAAATAATATGTATCATAAAAAAAAAACTTTTATAGTGCATATCACAAAGTTGTAATGTCATTACCTTGCAAAATGCATATCACAAAGTTGTAATGGCATTACCGTGCATAGTGCATATCACAAAGTTGTAATGGCATTACCGTGCATAGTGCATATCACAAAGTTGCAATGGCATTACCTTGCATAGTGCATATCACAAAGTTGTAATTGCATTACCTTGCATAGTGCATATCACAAAGTTGTAATGGCATTACCTTGCATAGTGCATATCACAAAGTTGTGATGGCATTACCTTGCATAGTGCATATCACAAAGTTGCAATGGCATTACCATGCATAGTGCATATCACAAAGTTGTAATGGCATTACCTTGCATAGAGCATATCACAAAGATGTAATGGCATTACCTTGTATAGTGCATATCACAAATTAAGGTAACAGTAAGAAACAATGCTCTGCCATAAAACATATATATGTCATTGGTACTAAAACTATTGATAACAAAAAATAAAATCGTTACCTGGAGAAAGTAATACAACAGCAGAGAATAAGGCTATCTCATCATCATTTAAGTTCAGCTTGTTGAACCTTTCAGCAAAATCAAACATGGAGTCTAGCAGAAAACCAACACCACTGCTCACCTGAAATATGAAGAACTCACAATGATGAATATACAATACAACCCACATAACTCAAACATCAAGTGCTCAAACATTAAGTACTCAAACATCAAGCATCTCTTAAATACTTGCTCAGAATAGTTTTCTCTTGTCAGCAACCTCAAATCTTAAACCAAAACCTGAAGAACAAAAATTATGCCTGCACTACTTCAATTTTTTTAAGTTCAACAATATGTACAGTTACCTATTGATATAATTTAAGATTTATTTCCTCTGAAAACACAATACTGAACTAAAACAATGGCAATGTTCTACATGGTACAGTGCTCTCTGATTATAATGCTGTTAATGGGAGTTATGAAAGTGTGCTACCTTATAAGTAAGGCCATCTTGTTATGTGTAACTAGAACTATGTACGATGGGTACATTGCAAAGGGCCCCGTTTATTACAACTTGCTTCACATGGCTTTAAACAGAAAACTTCTGTTGGAAATCTAAAGTTAGAAGATGGGTGTTCAGGAGCTATTGTAGCTCCTCAAAAATGATGATGCAGAATTTGAAATCCAACATTCCTTATTAAAGTTATGTTGTGGAAACCAAAGTTAAAAGGATGGGTTATCAAGGGCCATAACTCTTCTAAATGACAATGTGAAACATTCGAAATTAAATTAAATTTTATTCAAAGTCTAATCAGCATAAAGCTACAAGGAAAGGCAATCAGGAGCCATAACTCTTATAAATGATGCTGTGGAATACTGGAAATGGAACACACCTAATGTTTTTTCAATATCAAGCTGCTGTTAAATTTGTTTGAAATCCAACAAAGCTTATTCAAGTTATGCTGCAGAAACCAGAGTGAGTAGGATGGGCAATCAGAGGCCATAACTTCTGACAATGATTTCATGGAACGTTGGAAATCAAAATCATTCAAGATCTTATCAATATTAAGCCGCATACCAATTTGGTTGAAATCTCACAAAGCTTAGCAACATTTTGCTGTGGAAACCAAAGTAAGGATGACAGGAAATCTGGGGCTATACCTCTTCTAAATGATGACACAGAAGGATGAAAAATCAAAATCTTTCAAGGTCTTGCCAATATAAAGCTTCAAGCTAAATTTGGTTGAAATGCAAGAAACCTTGGTAAAGTTATGTTGCACAAGTCAGAAAACAATTAGAGGACGTAACTACTGTAAATCCAATCATGGATTGCTCGAAATTGAACTCATTTAAGGTCTTATTTGTATAAAGCTGTGTGCCACATCTGATTGAAATCCAACATAAATTGGTCAAGTTATCTTGCGGAAACCAAAGCCAGGAGACTGGGCAATCAGGGGTCATAGCTCATGCAGGGCTCTAAAAGTGAGCATATCTGAGGAAGTGACAAGTAAAACATAGATGTAATTTTCATTTGCAAATGAATATGTTGAAATTTTACAAATAAATAAAGATTGTCTTATCGTGGTCAACAGAAAGAAATATTACTGCATGATTCAGTACAACTGAATGCTCTATGTGTGTTCTGAAAAATAAAATATTGCAGTGCTGGACATTTATTTGATAATGTAATGTTATAAGACACTCTTTTGAAAAAGTATATTCCTGATACTGGTGAAAAACTGAGATAATCAAAACAGTACCTACAAATATCTTAAAGAATTTTTAATGCAGATTTTTCACACAAGATTCGCAGAAATATTTTAAAATTAATTATTTTTCATTTACCTATTTATTTAATTGCTTGTAAGCTCATCACTCAATAGTTTCTCATGTGCATTATTCTGGAATTTTTCACCTTGTTGATTCTGATCAAAAGATAAAAGTTGCCCTTATTGAAATATCTCGGATGTTACCCTGGAGACAACTCTGAACAATTATTGCTAATTCTGTGGGTATTTTAACACCCATCTTTTGGAATAAAGCAGTTAAGGTTAGTAGTAACCTATTCAAATTAATATGTTTCACCAAGAGTGGGTTTTAAGAAAACATAAATAGCAACTGTGAATGGATGATGCAAGACAGACAAAGGATCATACCACAAGTCCATGACCAGGTGAGCTAAAAATTAACATGGAGATCAAGTAATTTGCTATTTACTGTATAAAGTGCAAGGTATAAAGAGTACAGGTCAAGAAGGCAAGAAACGTAAGCTGTCCTTACACCAGTGGTCAGTCTTTTGTAAAGCTTTCCATTCAGAAACATCATTGTGTTAGTCTCTGTATCAAATAAACAGGCAAATCGAACCAGCAACACCTCAAATGTAGCTGCCTGAAACACAAACATTAGATTAGATTAAACTAGATAGAAAGACAGACAGACATAGAGATAAATATATAGATAGATAGATACACAGCTTAACATTCAAACCTAAATAGCAAGGCAACATGATGAATACTACAGTAAAAGTCGATAGTCCGCACTTAATTACCCAAAATTTAAAATTTAAAAATTTAAAAAAATTTAAAACTCATTCAGACAAATGGAATGACTTCTGGAATAATTTCTTCTTTATATTTAATTATCATTTAATTGATCATTTCTCCACAAGTATTCTGCAGAATTTGTTGTCTCACTTGCACCCATGTGCTGATATATCCCCTGTATCTACCTTGCAAAGACTTTAACACAAAACTTTAATTCAAAACTTTAACTTTTTTTTTAACAACAACAACATTGCTGCAGCCATGACTACCAGATAAGTGATACATATGTCTCAACATGCTAATTATGCAGACGAGAAAAAAATCAGTCTCTCCCTGAAGTCAGGATAATTGATGTTTGACTATAACAAGTATCTTATACCTTTTTGTGAAACATGGTTGGATTTATGAAACATAAGTACCAGAAAAATAACGTTAATAAACTGTAACAAGCTCAGAGTTTTTGACTTCTTAAACATATTATATACAGTGAAACCTGTCAATAAAAGACACTTATGGGATCACACAAAATTGATCCCTTAAAGATTTGTATCCTTTATATGGAGTTTAAAAAGAATCATAAATATCAGATTAAAGCACTGAGAATACTGATGGCTTGAAAGGTTTAGGTAATACTAAGCAAGATCAAAGGGATGAACAAAACTTCTCAGATACTGGTAATGATGTTCCTTTTTTATGATCATAAGCTAATACTAATATCTCTCTAAATACATGTGACCTTAATTATAAATGCTTAAGGTCTTTCCTTCTCTTTATCTCTTAACAGAAAATTGATTACAAAATTAAGAAAATATTTTTAGAAAATATTTAAGCAATTACCTTAGATAAGCATTTTCCACTGAAATGATTCTGTATTATTTGACACAAAAACTGTCAAACTACAGTCAAACCTGTCCTAACGGTCACCTGTGTTCAGCAGTCACCTGGTCACAACATTCATTCTTATCCCCCCCCCCAAGGTGTTTCCTAACCAAACAGTAGTTTCACCCTGCCTTAAGCAGTCACTGGAGTGTATCAGCAGTGACTGTTCCAAGTATGCAAATTAAACACTTCTTTTGTTTGATGAGCAAGGCATTGTTTAGATAAAGGTATATCGCATGAATCGATGTTTAAGCATTTCATATCTCAATTGTACTTACCCCACTCAAGTCACACCATCAGTCAAACTCAAAGGTGTCAACATGTCGGCTTCGAAAGCAAGGTGGTTTTTGTTCTTACATGAGAGAATCAAAGCAATTCGTTTGCTGGATAGTGGAAAAAGTAGTCATGTAGTTCCAGCAGAAATGAGAGTCGGGCAAACTCAGATCCAAGGAATTATTAAGCATAAGTGAGATACTATGGCTGATTTTGAGAATGTTAATCCGGAGTGTAAGAGATTATGTACAATCACACCAAATGACGAGATTAATGAACGATGCTGGAAATGGTTCCAGGATGCTACAACCCACATGTACACTGCACTTGTGATATCCCTTATAGTTTTTACGCTACTAACAATAGCCGCAGAAAGCTTCTTTTCATTCCCTAATTATCAAAGGTCTCTCACAAAAGTCAACTGTCTTTTGATCTCAATGAGTTTGAGCAATTGCTTAATCCATCTATTGTTTGAAGTGTGAACACCTGTTTTCAAGCCTAATTATACCAGCTGGCCTAACAAAATGTCAGTCCTGTGTTTGACAATCACAGGTAAGCTGCCAATTAGTGATTTCATTTAGACACCATTTCTACTGATAATGATATTAAAGTTTTTGCATTTGTGTGTGTGAGAGAGAGAGAGAGAGAGTTGTATAAATGAATGCATGTACAGATGTACAGGAAAGGAATATAGAAATTGAAAGGGTTTGCAATTTATCATTGACAGTCAAACATGCTGAAATCAGTGATGGAAGTTCAGACATTGCAACTGAAATGGGGATGGAGATATGCAAAAAACAAACAAAGATCAGTGATTTTTTTAAGAGTCAATGATGATTTAATGTATATGATGGATTAAAGTGAGAATACAGTAATCCTGTGTGGAACTTTTTATTTTATTATTTTGTTAATTTTCTTATTGCTAAATAGCTAAACTAAATACATGTATCTTGATAGCATACTACTTCTAATAATAATAATGCTAATGCTATTTGGTGCATAGTACATGTGTTTGTTATGAACCAAGTTTGAGAGCTGAACCTGCCTTCAAAGGTCACCTGTCTACAATGGCCACTTTAGCCTTTTCATGAGTGGTCGCTGTATACAGGTTTGACTGTATATCAAGTAAGATAATCAGTCTGACTCTAATCATTTCCCCTCAGGATCAGAAACTATGTCCTTTTGCATAGCTGGATTGGACCTCTCTAGGTCAAAAGGCCAGAAGAGTGCCTTATTATTAGAGACACCAAGAGTTGACTGCATGGCTTAAGCTTTGGAGGGATTTAATTCCTCCAAACCAAGAATTGACCCGATGAATGCTGGCCTTTATTTTTTTTCCTTTTTAATGGAGGCAGGTTTCACTGTAAAAAGCTGAAAACCAAAAATTCAATAAATTCAAGGCTAATTTTTAGAATTTCTATTGTGTTTATGAGCTTTTGGGATATTGCTGTGAAGAACAAACTGCAAAGACAATATCGTGCTGTCTGCATAATTGTTTCACTGGCACCAAATACTGAAATAAGAGGACATAACCAAATTTAAGGCTGTTCCATGCTACTATTTCAAAGCTGGAGTTCCCTCCCTTAGCCTATTTTATGATAATTGTTTGGTCTAGTTTAGTTATTAAAATTGAATATCTATCCCTATATCATAGCTATACTTGTAATTTTATATTTTATCATGAATACCAAAAATACAGCACCTTATTTTAAAACAATTTTTTTTTAAACCGGAAAAAAACAACAAACTGTGACAACTTTCTGTTCAAATGTTGCCATGAAAAAATGTGCCCACATTTACGAAGTTGTTATATTTAATCTTGACAGGTATTATTACCTAGTGGCTGTCACCGCAGACTCATGAATTGAGTGGTCTTAAGTTCAAGTCCTGCCCTGACCATTTTTGTTTTGTCACAAGAAAGGCAGTTAAAATGAACTGGGCCAGTGACCTGGCTGACAATGGCTAACTATGGGTACTTCTGTTGTTCTTTTCTTTATGAAGAAATGATTGTCACTAGGGTAAGGGAGATAACTTCATTTTTGCAATTGCACAACTTCAAGCAGAGTTGTGCACTTTCAGCCACTTCATGCCACAGACACTGAGATAACATGTGACCTTCTGGGCCAAAAGTAGCTGGAAGAAGATTTTGTCCCTTTTTTTTTTAATTTTTGAGGGTTTACATACCTTTAGAAGGGTAACTTGGTCATCTTGATTGAGGAGGGCAAAACCATGAATATACTTTGCAAAGTCCACGACTGCCTTGATAGTAGGGGCAAAGAATTCTGAAAAATCCTTCAACTCCTGGTTATCTGTTGGGTCAGAACTCAGCGTTAAGTTCAAAGGACAAGCCTGGAGGAAAAGAAAAACAAAATGTAATTAAATTCTTTAACAGAAATTCGTTTTAGTTCACCAAGCCATAAGGCCAAGTGTGCTTAAGGTATGGACCTGCATCTGTAGTTCATCCATCTGCAAACAATTGCTGGTTAACATTCTGGAGGCCATGTTTCTGGCCAGATTTTGATCAAACTTTGAACAAAGGCTGATGTGAACAAGATCTTGGGCAAGTTCAAACACGAGCAAGATCCACACATATTAGTGACATGTATCATTTAAAGAGCTCAATATAATTGCCCTATCATTTATTGCTGATAATTCATTACTTCAAAAATAAATGAAATTAAAATATTCATCTTATTTTCAAACATTTATGTTATATGTTGTAGAAATCACGTTATGAAAAATCCCAGACACTGTAGGGCATGTTATGAATGTTAAAAATTTAACAAATTATTAACGATCAAAATGAGTTTCTGTTGCATTAAATATTATTTATTGTGAAAGAGAACTATTTTAATTACCATACTTTGCTATGTATAATGTGCACTTTTTATGCCTTTTTCTCCGATTTTTAGGAGGAGTGTGCATTTTACAGTAAAACGACAAAAACATGTTTTCTAGGTTGATCTGAAAAGAGGATCATGGTACTAAAACTGTACATGTCACGTCCTTGTGAAATATTGAATTTCATTGCATTGTAACTACATTGTTACTAGCCTTATTTAAGAAATAACTAATGTTTACGAACCTTGACAGTCCTTGTTTTTGTTTGCTTATGTTAATAAACTCATTCCATTTCACATGATTCTGTAGCTTTTGTTCTGTGACTCAACCAGAAATACATATAAGAGACTGGTAACTTGTTCAACTACCGTATATACTCATGTATAATCTAATAACAACTGCAAATTGCATAGACCCAGATCTGCCGTCTCATAATGCACCAGCAGATCTGGGTCTATGCAGTTTGTAGGGACTAATCAGTAGAACAAACAACATAGACCCAGATCTGTCGGCGCATTATGTGACAGCAGATAAGGATCTATGTTGTTTGCATTTGGACTTGGTCTATACACAAGTATATACGGTACTTTGTTACGAATATTTTCAAGCTGTTCAAAATACCACATTACAGTAACACTAATATATATCGTGAAACCAAAAAATAAGTTGTAACATCAAATTTGCAATTTATTTACTTTTCTTTAAAAAATAAACTTAGTTCTCAGTTTAACTACTCATCTTAAATCAAAGCATCTGACACTTCTTTGTGACTATAGAGTGATCAGTGCTTCATTAATTCAGTGTGGTGTTTTCAAGGTAACAAGCGCCCGCTAAAGCTTTGATGCACTAAGCATTATAACAAAGCGGTCTCGTTAAAGATGGAATTTACTTACTTTTCTTTGAAAAATAAACTTAGTTCTTTGTTTTATTTCTCATCTTAAATCACAGTATTTGATACATCTTTGTGTCTATACAGTGATCAATGCTTCAGTGACTCAGCGTGGTTTGTCGAGGTAACGAGCACCTGCTAAAGCTTTGATGCGCTTAGCATCAGTACAATGCATTGTTGAGGTAAATTTGCAACTTATTTACTTTTCTTTGGAAAATAAACTAAGTTCTTTGTTTTATTTCTTATCTTAAATCACTTCTTTGCGACTATATGGTGATCAATGATTCACTGACCCAGCATGGTTTGTCAAGGTCAAGAGTGCCGGCTGCCAGCATTTTCTCAGTCTCAATTTTGTAATGCATCTGATAACAGGGCAGATCATATGGAGACAACACAATAACAAATCATACCATATGTGCTGGACAGTCTATGTATCCATTCTTCTGCATTGCCTGTTCTCTCATTTCTCTCGCCTTGCTGAGTGTTAGGCTACATGTCTGGTGATGCGCGTTGATAACGGCCTGGACTAAATCCTGTGGATTCATCAACACTGTCGACAGCTGTGTTGCTGCTGTTTGTAGACTGGATCGTTGCATCTGTTCAATAATGCGTGCCTTCTCCTTCTTTGGAACACGGCCAAATCTAACGGCTGAAAATGCATTACTGACAATGTGAGATTGGGGTTTGAAATTAATGTCAATATGTCTACTAAGATTCATAAAAATATCTTGAACAGTGTGAATGATAGATGAATGGATGAACAGACATATACATGAAGATGTCTAAAAATACTGAAACTGAAGAATTGTGAATACCAAAAAGCACATATTGATTAATAGTTTAATATGTGTACCAAGTTTCATTGAGGTATGTTAAATGGTTTTTGAGCTTTGCCCTGGAAAAGACAGTGTGGATAATGGATTGATGGATCAACAGACAAATGAACAAAAACATAAAAAATACTGAAACTAATGAATTGTGAATAGCAAAAAGGCACATCTGGACCACTAGTTCAATTTGCATACTAAGTTTCACAGAGTTACTTTGAACAGTTTGAGAGTTGTGCTCTGGAAATTAAATGTTTACATACAGATAGATGGACATAGTGATGGCTATATCCCACCTTCCCCAGTCCATATGTAATATGGGATAAACAAATGGTTAGAGTCAAGGTTTGTTGTACACACAGCAAATCATGAATGATCCCTATCAAGTGGCTTATAATACCAACAGGGATAACATCTCCAATAGCTGTGAAGAGACATGCTGATCCCTGAAAGTACTGCAGATCTGCCAGTCCATTGGTCAATAAGATCAAAGGAAAATAACCTAATGGGACCATTATCTTTGACAAGGCAGATTTAACTGTCAACACAAACATGGCTTCTGCCAAGTTTAGTTTACTTTTCAACGACTCCAGCTTCCTCACCTATTGTCACAAAAAAGTTAAGGGGGCTGAAATCTTGGTCCAACACAAAAAAAAAATGACTTGATTTTGCAAAACACTGCAGACCAGACATGTCCAAGCCCCAAAAATTCAAGAGTAAAAAAAAAAAGACAAAATGCCATAATGGCATGAAAATCTAATCAAGTCATCTACATATGCCTACAAACATGTATGTCAAATTCCATTTATATACTTCAAGTGGTTTTTGCCGATTCATACAAACAAGGATTTTGTCAAAAAAATTTGTAAAAAATAGAAACATTGCTATAAGGGCATGAAAATCTACATTTTTATTACAAATTTTATTTGTCTACCTCAATCATGCATACAAGGTATCTGTCAAAAAAGTCACCAACAATGTAAACATCTGTTAACAAAATTTAAAAAAAAAAAAATGGAAACATTACTAAAATCGCCTGGAAATCTATTGAGGTCATTTACATAATAAGCCTCTTCAATTCCATTGTCCACCATAAGTGATGATTGCTTGAATGTGCTTACAAGGATTGTCAAAAAAAGTCCAACATTTTCAGAAATTAAAAAAAAAAAAAGAATAATTGCTATAATGGCCGGAAAATCTAATCAGATCATCTACATAATAATACAAATAAGCACACCAAATTTCATTTGTTTGCCTCGCCTAATTTTTGCTTCAACGTGCTCACAAGTTGCTTTTTTTAAAAAGTTAAAGTCCAAAAAGTGTAAAAATACGGATTTTAAAAAGAAAATTGGAAAACTAAGGCTACAGTAACCTATCTTAATATCACATTTAGTCTGGTTTGGCTCAAGAGTTCTTTTCACCTAAACAAATGGATGGATGGACAGCACAAAACCACTCATTACTTCATGTTTCATTCAACTATCATCCCATATTTATAGTTTGAGTTTCTAATGTGTAAGGCTGCAACATTTACATATATAAACGGCTTAGTTTAGTTTAGTTTACTGCCTGTAAGCATTTACAATATTGGTAAACGTGTAAATGAACATGCATATAACTGTCGGTGATGGAGAAACTACCCATTCTAATTAAATGATACATTTCTACATCTCTGCTTCTGAGGATTGTTTACTAGGATACATCTGTTCTTTTTTTTTAAAAGTATGAATGATTCTACATCAATATGGCACTGCTGGGAAAAAGTCTAAGTTTCACGAGAACTGGTTCTAATGCACATTACTCATTACACTATAGGCTGATTTACTTAGAATGCTGATAGAAGTTTGTTTAAACTGCATTATTTACCTTTGAAAAACATGTTTATTAAAAGAACTTTTGATTAGTAACATTTTATGTTAAAGAGACATCGTTTCAAGTTTGTAAGCCAGGTTTCTTAGTCATTGTACAGCCAACAAAATCATCCCATGCACATGTCCACACATTACATCCGTCTGCATTTATTTATCAATTTTTTTTCATCATGTACATGTATTTATTACATACCCATTTAAGCTTACGTGCTTGATCTGGTGTTCAATACAGCTGGTCAATCAATATTTCCGTTATCACACACCTAGATTGGAACTACTTACGTGTCTTCTTTGACATCCACACAACTGTATTTTTAGACACAGCGAATCAAACTTGTACAAATTCCAATTTGTTTTAAATTTCATTCGTACAGTAAAGATAAAAATATTTTGAAAGTGTAAAAGACAGGTTATGTAATTAAAAAAACACCACATTCGTATTTTGTTACAAGTTGGGAGAAAGAACTCGTTTGATACGGCTTATGAATACATCTCAGCCTGACAGCCTCGATGTATCCTTATGCCATATCAAACTCGTTTTTTTCCACCGACTCCAAACAAAATAAGTATGTAGTTTTGTGTATGTAGTAGTAGAAAATACTACGATGATGATCCTAGGAATGTTTTACCTAACTTGTCAGATATATTCAATAAAGACATATCTTTCACATTAAATCCTGTCATAATAAAAGGCAAAAGATGTACAGCAAATGAAACAATCCTAAGTATGGTATACACATTACAATATCAGTCAGTATGCCTAGCAGATTGATTGAGGGAAAAGTAGAGTTTCTAGTCATTACGATTAAATGGCATTATTTTGGTTAGGAATATGAACAATCAAAAGCAGCTTTCTGCAACAACCTGTCTGCCCATGCAATACATATTCCTGTTTATATTATCAGCCACTCATCCTAAAATTGTACATTTCTACACTGAGCATTAGTTAAATGTGTAATTATCATATAACAACAGGATCTATTCAAGAACTGAAAATTTTAGTAAGGAAATTATCCAATCTATTTGAAGGTACTGACACTCTACTGTCCGAAAAGAATTTCCACTATTTCAATATAAGACCATGTCTTCTTTTTAACTGATGAGTTGACACCATCTCTAATATTCTTGGGTGATATTTTCATATTAGCCACTGTAATAGCCATACTGGACATAAAATCAGCACCATTTTCACTTAAGACAAACTATATATCAATAGAAGACAACTGATAAAAAGACCATGTGAATATGACCATCCTTTCAAGAGGAGTAGCAAAAGGATTTTTAAGATGGCCGTCATGGCAGCCATATTTGATGCAAAATTGGCACCATTTGCATTTACAACCAACAAAATATCATAAGAAGTCTTTTGGTGAAAACCCATGTCGATATAACCATCAATTCTAGAGGAGCAATAATAACAAGATTTTCAATATGGCTGCCATAGTGGCTATATTTGAGGTCAGATTGGCACAATTTTCATTTAGAACCAACTATGGATCATAATTAGTCTTCTGGTGAAAACTCCATGTCACTGGATGTCCCAGTGGTACCATTTTTATTTAGCATCAACTAGACATCATAAGAAGTCTTCTGGTGAAAACCCCATGTCGATATGACTGTCCATTTAGTGGGAGTAGCAACAACAAGATTTCTAAAATGGCTGCCAGTACAGCTATATTTGAGGCCAGATCAGAACCATTTTTCTTTAAGACTAACTAGACATCATGATGTAAGAGTAGTGACAACAAGATTTTCAATATGGCCACCATACTGCATGTCAGATCAAAGAAATGTTCACTGACGACCAACCAGACACCATAAGAAAACCCCTTGCTGATATCACTTTCCATTCAGGAGGAGTAACGATAACAAGATTTGTAAAGATAGCTGCTATGGTGGCAATATTGGTTGTCAGATTGGCATTATTTTCATTTAGTACCAACAAGACATCATAAGAAATCTTTTATCGAAAACCCTTTGCTAAGATGACCATCCATTCAGGAAGAGATGTGTTAAGATTTTTAAGACAGCTACTGTGGTAGTCATATTGGATGTCTGATTGGCACCATCGTCTTTTAGAACCAACTAGACATAATAAAAAATCTTCTGGTCTAAACCTTATGCTAATATGACTTTCCATTCAGGAGGAGTAGCGATATCAAGATTTTCAAGATGGCTGTCATAGCAGCCATACTGGATATCAGATAGGCACCATTTTCATTTTAGGACCAACAAGATATCATAACAAGTCTTTTAGTGAAAACCCCATGTTCATATGACACTCCATTCAGGAGGAGTCGCAATAACAATATTTTCAAGATAGCTACTTTGGCTGCCATATTGGATTTCCTAGTGGCACTATTTTCTTTAGAACCAGTTGATTTTTCAGCTCAAATGAATCCCGCAATCACACATCCTAGAACAGACCCTGATAACAAGTTATTTTTTATTGCTCTATTATTTTCAAGAATTTGTGGTAAAAAGGAATTAGTCGATTTTTCATGTTTATTTTTTTTATGGCTCAAGGTCCCATTAGTACCAAGTCAAAGCATGCATGTTAAGTGTTTACATTTTTACTTTTGTGGAAGGAGTAAATTATACAAATTAGTTACAATTGCAAGGATGTAAAAAGTATCTGTTATACAGTAAATTAAACTGATAAATTCTCATGAAATGTTACTACGAAAAAGTGAATAAAGTGTTTCCCAAGCCACCCAGTCTTTGTTTTTTTAGGCATTACCCATGTCTTCCCAGTAGAGGGAGCCATAGTAGCTCAGACCAGCCTGGGTTTAGTTGCCTCAGTGTGTCTTTGGGGGAGGTACTTTAATCCTTTTTCCTCCGCATGATATAGCCAATTTTGTGTGTTAAAAGTGCCATTAAAACCAACCACACATGACAACATTCTTCCCTGCAGACGTGCTGTTTTTAACACAAAACTTTTTTAAAATTTGTTTGTTGTCAGGACACCAAATTTGAACAGCAAATGTTCCCTATGAGTTGAATTATCATATTTTGTAAACAGAATTTTTTTCCTGTATTACAGCAGCAATTTAATCAAGAAATGGCTTCCTATTAGCTAAAGATTACATACATGTCTGTCATTTTTCATATGCTCTTAATATTTGGTACACTATGAATCCACAAAAATCGTTACCATTTTTGTACTTTAAATTTTTGAAAGTTAACTACTTAATAATTAGTTAAAAATTACAATTGTTTGTTTTTTAACCTAAAATATTTTGTACAACTGAACAAAATAATTCATACCAAGTGCACAAAAACTAATAGACAATACATTTGCTTACTTACCATCACGCGACATCCCAACTGCTATACATTTCTTCAACCTGAAAATTAGATAGAAATAGTTAAATCCAAATAATTATTTTGTATAACCCATTATTTCACCTAAATACACGTAGAAACAATTTCTTAATATTTGATTGACTGAAAGTGTAACATCTGAAAATCTGTTTTAACTGTGACAAATTTCAACAATGTGATTTTCACCCATGATCTGTGGTGTTTTATTTCCATCAATATTACAAGCTCAGTGGGTCTAATACACAATAATTCTCTACTGATACTCTACTGTCATCTGCATTTAAGTGTACAACACAAACTGCAAATTAATCATTGTGTTGAACACTCACGTATTATAATCATATAAATTATAGCAATTCACAAGCAATTGATGAAAAAGTTTAAATCTGATCTCTACCTCTTTGAATCACCCTTTATTATATACCCAACTCATGACTTCCTATGCAGAGGCATTGTCTGGGATGAGCCAGTCAAGTGGACAGTGTCAAGCAGTTACTGGGTGTTGCCAAGCATGCACAGTACCCAATAAGCATTCAATATAGTTAAGGAACTACTTTTGATGGTGCTTTAAAAGTGGCGGCAATGTCAAATGCAGATACTATGAAATCACTCACTGACAATACTATCAAATTTAACATCTGAAGACACTGAAATGGTTTTTGATCAGACATTAGACATCAAAATGGTTTTTCAATTCAGCTGCTTAGGGTTCTCAAAATATTCTGCCAACAAACAGACTGACCAATGGGCAATCCAACAACTAAATAACTAGATGCTCCTTTCTAGGTGGCGGGGAGGGAGGAAGAGCTGGAAGGGCGGGGGATTGATATTGAGAACATAAAATGCATGGTATCATTCAGGAAGCAAAGTTGACTTTTCAAAGTTGTATTATTTTGCAATAGTCATGTGTTTTCTGTACAAGTTTATCACTGTACAAGGAATAAAATACAGGTACAGCTCTCCACGTAATAACATGGTAGTCAGGGTCCATAACTGCCAATCATGTTATGTACCAAACCATGTTATAGTGAGTACTGCGATATGTACAGAACCGTGATATATTGAGAATAGCATGATATACAAAACCGTGGTATAGCGGGCACTATAAAAAAAATTTAAATAACAGTGTTTTGAAAAGGAAATGAAAGATAAGGTTAAATTTCACCCCGTTTTCTTTCAACCCATATTGTTATACATTGGTATGATTTTGGTCATGGGGTCCATTATATCTGAAATCGCTTTATAACAAGGTGCGTTATAATGTGGGAGCGCTGTATGTATCCAATAATCTCTTATAAAGAAATAATCAAGACCTTGCATTGCTTAACTTTATCCTTTATTGTTAACCTACAATTTGTTCTCTTTTCTTCTCCTGGCATTATAATTAAAAGTTCAGTATTGTTTTCCAGTAAGGTTCAAATTTACCTATTGAATTTAGCACATTCCTATTTCACTGGTTCAGACTAATCTATTGCATACAAAACAATATGAAAATGTTGTTGCGCACTGTCATGTATCTTATACAATCTACACAAGGTCACAAACAACACACCTGGATATAATAATAATAATTATAACTGAGCATAAACATTTCTACCTATGATCCAGTACAAGGTTAATGACTCGAGTCAACCATTACCATGACCAGACAATGCCAGAATTGGCTTACCATACATACCCATTTATAACTCACATCAAACTACCAACAGTATAAATCTACACATCAAAAACATCATGCAACAACAGATCAGGGTTCATAACACTGCTGCATAGGAAATCATTAGATGACATAACAATGTAAAACCCTGATCAGCTTGTGTATGATTAGGAACTATAATATTCTCAGTTGACCATGCATAATACATGAAAACACAGAATAACAATACAGAACAAATGCTTTAATTACACTCCAGGGGTAACAAATAATAGGGAACATCAAATACCGTATATACTTGCGTATAATATGAGTCCAAATGCAAACAACATAGACCCTGATCTACTGTTGCATAATGTGCAAGCAGATCAGGGATTATGTTGTTGGTTCTACTGATTAGTCCTTACAAACTGCATAAACCCAGATCTGCCGGCGCATAATGCGCCGGCAAATCTGGGTCTATGCAGTTTGCAGTTGGTATAGGCTTATATGCGAGTACATACAGTAACCCAAAATCCAAATAGAAGATTTGCCAACTATGAACTCGGTTGGGTAAGCTTTCACAATATGCAAATAATATCATATTTTGACAAACATGCTTTTTGTCAAATCAGTAAATGTACCATTTTCTGACATAGGTATTGCTGGGCGCAAAATGTTGAGTGCATAACCAAATGGTGAATTTCCTTCATTGATACAATGTCCTGAACTACTTATATTTTACTTATTTTGTTATTAATTTTCTTTTTTTCAATCAAGTCTTGGTTTTATTACTTGTATTAATTATGTGTTAACAATTAGGTAGCACCAAACAGTTTTATATGATTGGCCATGCTGTGAATTATTTATACTACAGGTATGGACAAGTTATCCCACGGTATCTCCATCATTATTAGCAGAGGTGTCCTGAATGTATGTCTGCCTATGGTAGGCCTTGTGGGACATCAGTTTTGTGCAGAAAAATTCTGTACTAGTTGACTTGAGATTAAATCTGGTCAAAGTTGTTATGGGTGGTTGTCTAGCTTGGACTAATTCTGCATGGCCTGCTTGGAAATTCTGAAAATAATTTTGCAGAAAAATTCATTTTATGGTTATTTTTTTTTTTAGTAATATTTATCGTATATACTTGCCTGTAAGTTTAGCTCAACTGCAAACATCACAGACCCAGACCTGCCATCACATAATGTTCTAGCAGATCTGGGTCACTGCAGTTTGTTTAGGAGTAATCAGAACAAACAATATAGCCCCTGATCTACTGGTGCATTATACAATGACAGATCTGGGTCTATGTTGTTTGCAGTTGGATTATGACTTGATAAGCCCTTACTTCTGTTATTTCTACAATTTTGTTTAGTATTTATCTGTCATTGATTTGAAAACGTTGATTTTTACTCAGTGGGAAGGTGGGTGGATGTGAAAATAAATGGGTGAAATAACTTCAAAAAATGGTTGCTATGCAACTATTTTATTTATACAGTTTCTCCATCCTCTTATCAGCATACAAATATATACATGTTGATGATTGCATTGTAATGTCTTGCAGTGGGTGGATTTTCATCCAACATGGTGCATGCAACCACATGGACCTTGTCCAAACCAATTTAACGCTACCTTAGTATCTATCAGATATTTTAAAAAATGGTCCATGTATTCTATGCTTATCACATAATATCATTAGCATGACTTTACAAAAACCAGTTGCATTTTTTTTAATATTACACATGTAAATATCACAGCATAAACTAAAAAAAAACATATGAGGCACATTTTTTATTGTAGTTTACTGATACATGTAGTTTACTTACACATGTAGCTTACTTATTATTACTCTTACTACTTAAACTAATTTTAAAATTATTACTTGTGTTACTTCTATATTTCAACTACCATTACCAGTATCTCTATCAGATATGAAAAAATGGTCACTGTCTTCATCATTTGGTATTTCTGTTTATCACATGACAAAATTAGCATGACTTCTCATAAACCTGTTGCAGGAGCCACAGTAGCTCAGTTGGAAGAGCATCAGACTTGTTGAGAGCCACAGTAGCTCAGTTGGAAGAGCATCAGACTTGTTGAGAGCCACAGTAGCTCAGTTGGAAGAGCATCAGACTTGTTGAGAGCCACAGTAGCTCAGTTGGTAGAGCATCAGACTTGTCAAGAGCTACAGTAGCTCAGTTGGAAAAGCATCAGACTTGTTGAGAGCCACAGTAGCTCAGTTGGAAGAGCATCAGACTTGTTGAGAGCCACAGTAGCTCATTTGGTAGAGCATCAGACTTGTAGTCCAAGGGTCAAGGGTTCAATACCCATCCCATAACAGACTCTCGTAGCTGTGGCACCTTATACCTACTATATCTACCTAAATAACTGCAACATACATTCTTTTTACATTACATTTTACAAAGAATTTTGTCTTTCACAAGATAGCACTTAATAATAATACCATGTGTATGTTTGATTCATCCCAGTAAATAGTTTTGTCCTTCCTAATATTTCTTACATTTGTACGCTTAATGCATGGACTTTTTATTAATCTAACTCCCTAAACATGCATAAAAATGTTTTAGCAATTATTTTAGCATATTTGAACATATACAAGAAAGACCACAACAACAACAAATAAATTTGATTTGTTCCAGCAATTCAGCCTATTTTACAATAGATCTGCATAGTTTTGTATGTGCAGTATCTGTGGCATCATTCTAAAGTGATAACAATGAAACTGTACAGGACCCGTCTTTGTTCAAATCAGTTGTTTGGAAACGTTTTGGCTTCCTAATGAGCGACAAAAAGTAGGTTGTTTGTTTGAAATGCAAAACTGTCGTAAAACACAGTCGTAACACCAGAAATGTCATCTCATGTGAAAAGGCATCATACAGATACAACAGCATCTAAAGAACCTGAAGTTGTTGAATAGACTAAACAAAAGAAATACCTCAGTCAGTGCAATAAGTTGACAATTCTAAAGATACTCCAGCCAAATTTTCATTGAAATTCGCCTAAAGCTGTGGCAATTACCAATGCCATGTCTATATTCCTAATGAAGCACATATCCCCATATTCAGACACTGGAAACAAAGCATTTCATAATCTTGTGAAAACTCCAAAACCACGCTACTACTATGCCAGGACAACATTATTTTTCAGAAAAGGCTATACCAAAAATGTATTAAGAGTTAAAATCTACATTATTGTACAATGTTAGGCATGCACAACAGATTGCAATCACTACAGATGGATGGACATCCCTGGCTCCCAATCATACATTATTATCACTTCACACTACATCAGTGATGAATGGGAACTTTGTAATGGTGTGTTACGAGCCAGAGAGGTTCCTGAATCACATACAGAAATAAACATTGGAAAAGTTCAGTCAGCTGCAGCTGTGGAATGGGATTTGCAAAGATTCTGCATTAGTAAGTGATAATACAAGCAACATGAACGTTACCACACCAGAGTGTGGATTTTGACTAAATGTAAAAGTGTTTCACACACACATCAGTACAGCTGAGGATATAGTCACCACATTGAAAGCAGTGAAGACAGCAATTCTGTATTATGTTCTGAAAAGGTCCACTGAAACCTCTCCCAAAAAAAATTTCATCTTTTCAGATTCCATTTCCACACTGAATCCCTTGCAAAACTTTAAATCTGACAACTGGTTAATATCCCAGATATTACAGAAATATTATTTGCTCATACAATCTGGAAAAAGTATTCTATTCAACGGCTGCCTGGTCACATTGGTACTAACGGTAATGAAGAGACAAAACGCAGTCAAAGCTGCCCTGCAGTTGCCCATTTCCAAATGGAAGATTCCATATATTGACTTCAAATAGTATATAAATCAGCATATACTTCATACTTGGCAAAATATGTAGAATGAAAACTCTGCAAACTTCAGAACATCAAACCTACTATTGGAGAGTGACATCCCTTGTAGAGAACAAACTGCAGAGATGAGGTGATACTGTGTTGATCGCATATTGAACACACATATCTGACTCATGCATACCTACTGAAGGGTGAACCTCAATCAGAGTGTGTACCATGCCAGTGTCCACTGACAGCGGAACACATTCTTGTCAAGTGAGTCGACTTCCACCCAGTGAGACAGAAGTATTTGATGTGAACTCGACGAAGAAACTGTATGATGATATAACACTCAAGAAAATCTTGGGACCTTTTTGAAGGAATGCAGTTTATATGACAAATTTTGACCATTGTTATAAGGATTTTACATGTGTTACCTTTATTTTATTTTTTTTATATACCTTTTAAAGAATTTTAACTTTTTTACTGTTATATTTTACCTTGTACTTCATGTTTACATTTATGTGGAACAGTTTATCTTCTTAAAAATTTTGTACAATCCTGCACTTTTAAATTGTTTGAAGTTTACCTTTAGATGGCACCATATATCGATGATTGCGCTGAGATACCACAAAACACGACTACATACATACATACATCATAAGACCTAGACTTGTTTTTGAGATCCATGTACCATAAGACCTAGACTTGTTTTTGAGATCCATGTATCATAAGATCTAGACTTGTTTTTGAGATCCATGTATCATAAGACCTAGACTTGTTTTTGAGATCCATGTATCATAAAAACAAGTCTTGTTTTTGAGATCCATGTATCATAAGACCTAGACTTGTTTTTGAGATCCATACATCATAAGACCTAGACTTGTTTTTGAGATCCATGCATCATAAGATCTAGGCTTGTTTTTGAGATCCATGCATCATAAGACCTAGACTTGTTTTTGAGATCCATGCATCATAAAACCTAGACTTGTTTTTGAGATCCATACATCATAAGACCTAGACTTGTTTTTGAAATACATGCATCATAAAACCTAGACTTGTTTTTGAGATCCATACATCATAAGACCTAGACTTGTTTTTGAAATACATGTATCATAAAACCTAGGCTTGTTTTTGAGATCCATACATCATAAGACCTAGACTTGTTTTTGAGATCCATGCATCATAAAACCTAGACTTGTTTTTGAGATCCATACATCATAAGACCTAGACTTGTTTTTGAAATACATGTATCATAAAACCCCTAGGCTTGTTTTTGAGATCCATACATCATAAGACCTAGACTTGTTTTTGAGATCCATGCATCATAAAACCTAGACTTGTTTTTGAGATCCATGCATCATAACACCTAGACTTGTTTTTGAGATCCATACATCATAAGACCTAGACTTGTTTTTGAAATACATACATTATAAGACCTAGACTTGTTTTTGAGATCCATGCATCATAAAACCTAGACTTGTTTTTGAGATCCATGCATCATAAGACCTAAGCTTGTTTTTGAAATACATACATCATAAAACCTAGACTTGTTTTTGAAATACATACATCATAAAACCTAGACTTGTTTTTGAAATACATACATCATAAAACCTAGACTTGTTTTTGAAATACATGCATCACAAGACCTAGACTTGTTTTTGAGATCCATACATCATAAGACCTAAGCTTGTTTTTGAGACTTGTGAAGAGATTATAGAATGAAGCCATTGACAATGCAATAACAATCGACAGTGCATTAACAATAGAATTTGATATTCACTATTTAACCACAGAGCAATAAAGTAAAACCGGTAATGAGAGACCACCCCTTCTGCCAACAAAAAGTGGTCTCTCAAGACATGTGGTCTCTCATGACAGTTCATAACACTATAATCAGTAAATCTGCACATGGAGAACCTGGTTTCTCAAGACAGGTGGTCTCTCATGACATGTCATAACAATATAATCAATACATCTGCATTGCAAATTTGGTCTCTCAAGACAGGTGGTTTCTTACTGCAGTGGTCTTTCAGGACAGGTGGTCTGACATTACAGTTCACAACACTATACAATCAATAAATCAGTGCATTAAAAATCTGCTCTCTCAAGATAGGTGGTCTCTCAATGCAGTGCTTTTGCAAGGCATATTTTACTGTATCAGCCAATTAATATGACTTTCTTAAAATACAAGTTTTGATGGAATTTTAATCTGCAGAAAATGTAATTTAAAGGTCACCACTTTTAAGGTGTGTAAAATCTTCAAAGAAAAACAATTACCATATATATTCACTTATAAGTTGAGTCCAACTGCAAACAACATGGACCCTGGTATGCCATCACAACCACAATTTAATCATGGTGCAAAGATTTTTCACAGGCCAATTTTGGGGCCAAAAACAGAGACCACTTTCAAGCCAAAAATAGTTTATATTTTTGTCCTGAAAATTCATGTATTATATCATGTGAAAGGAGTCCATAAAATAAAACTTATCTTTAACTATATAATATCAACTTGCTCAAAAATAAAAAGTAGTCAAAAATTATGAAAGAAAGAAGAAAAGAAAGAAAGAAAATTAAAGCATGGCAGACACTGAGAGTATTTTTTTTCTTTTTTACATGTAAATCCACATGCAACTTTGTTATGTGCAACAAGAAATGAAAAATGGTTACAAACGACCATTGGCTGGTTGGTTGGTTTGTTTTCATGGCACTTTTAACCCATTATTGGCTATATCATGCTGAGAAAATTGGAGCTAAGTGCCTTTCTCAAAGACACATCAAGACAGCCAACTCGGACTGGTCTAGGCATGTTTTGAACCAGCAACCCTTGGATTATGAGTCTGTCACTCTACCAACTGTGCTGCTGTGGCTCTCTGCAAATGGCCAATATAAAATTGATATTTAAAATCTCATTTTATTGTTTGTGCACAAAATATTCACAAAGTCACTATCATTTACACCTCCTTCCCCAAGCGTACATGTATCTGGTGTTGATGTAGATGTCTGTTCCTGATCCTAACGTATCTACTTTTAGATTGAAGATATAGTCGGAAGATGGATCGCTGTACTACATGTGCTCCTAAATTATGGCATATGAAAAGCTTGTTTCTTTGGTTCAAGTTCATACTATATTATGGAATTTTCACAGATATTTTATTTTTTGCAAAATCCTGATCAATTGCAAACACAACAAAAGTAAAATCTCTGCAAAAATAACCTGCTAATAAATACTATGGATTCACCATTAATACATTAGGTCATACATTTTTATGGATTTTGTTGCTCCTAAACCCACACCATTTAAGACCTAATGTAGAATTATTCATCTGCAAAGAAAATAGGAATTCTTCCCCATTCAAAGATACATGTAATAGGACTCCTTCCCATTTCAGAAGCACACAGCACTCCCTCACCTAAGGTCCTACATATTATAACATGGTTCTTGTTATAAGACAAGTACGATCACGGATACTATTTAGGGACTAACCATTTAATTTTCATAAGGGGGAATCAAAGATTTTTTTTTTTTAAATTTCTGCCACTCAAATATCTTGAAAAAAATATTCTTCCTCTAATTTGTAGGAGAAAAAAAGTCCCATTATATCCATTATATTATTTTTTTTTAAAAAATATCCTGCATCAAAAGAAAATCCCAGGCACAAACCACACCTCCCTGAAAATTAAATGGTTGGTCACTTATATGTATTATGTACTTGATTATAAAGCAGTCTCATTATAAAGATGTATATATATATTCTATGGCCCTCATTGACGGTGTTATGATGTGGGAGTATTGTATCAATATTGCAAACAGATTAATTAAAGTACTAACAAAAAACAGTTTTGGGGCAAAAACCAAGAAAGCTGATACACACAAAAGCAAGTATAAAACAAGAGTCCCTTGAAGGGAATCAGATGAGCACAGCATGTGCAGCCACAATAAGAGTATTAAAAAAAACCTCCCCTGTATAGGGTACACATACACAGCCTAGTGGTCCTAAACATTTGGTTTTGGTTTGGTGTTTTACGGTACAACAACACATGTCGGTTATTTAGTGCCGAGGCAGTCAGAGTAAAGTGCCTTGCCCAAGGACACACCACAGACAGCTGACCCAGGCTGGTCTGATGGTAGGATTCTAACCTGCACCCTTTCGTCGTGAATCCGGCACGCTAACCACTGAGCCACCACGGCTCACCTAAGCATTAGGTCTAAAACAGACAGATCTGCTTTTGGCAACTGTGGGTTCGAGCCCGCAATAAGGTGAAGTTTTTATTACAGTCTTATTGAAAAATAGAGTTGCACGATCCACAACAACAACAACAACAACAACAGGGAGAATAACAACCCTTGGTTTTCAAAAGACTTGCACAGCCACAAGCAATAACTGAAACCACAGTATGTCGACCATCAAACCCTACCTGCAATACTGGCATCGATTGCGGTTGACCCTCATTATGTTACACTGCTGGTTCTTAAGGCATGGACGGTACTGGATCTTCTGCTGGATACTTCTCCGGAAAAAACCCTGCCGATATAATAATGACACAAAGATGTATTTCTTCATTAAGACAGATTTCTTGCAGAAAACTATATATGTCTCCTCTGTGAACTACACTCTGATATACTGTATATACTCATGTATAAGCTGGGTCCAAATGCAAACAACATAGACCCTGATCTGCCTTGGCATAATGCACCGGCAGATCAGGGTCTATGTTGTTTGTTCTACTGATTAGTCCTTACAAACTGCATAGACCCAGATCTGCTGGCACATATCTATACAGTTTGCAGTTGGTATCAGGTTATACGCGAGTATATACGGTATATGACTCTTACAAAACTTGTAACACTCACAGTCTAACCATAAAGTGATACGCACTCACTCACTATAACACCCTTCATTATAACATGTTTCCTCCTTGTAAGGCAGGTATGGTCATGGATCCCATTTTAGTATGTAATACTAAAATTATATGTATAATATACTTCATTATAAAGTCGTCTCACTATCAACTATGCTTTATGGCTCCCATGAACTGCATTATAATGAGGGAGTGCTGTACCTATACATTTACAACTATGTAGGGGAGACAACCAAATACTGGATAAGAAAAGCTATGTCAAAGGGGAAATAACATGATTGCCAAAAAGATTTTATTATATTTGATTTATTAGATATAGATATATTAGGGTAGTTTTTATTTCTTGACATAAGAGTACTTCATTATTGGACTGTCTTTCTGATCTTCATAAAAGAAAGACTGACTCTAATATGAGAATGATGTGTCCAGCAGGCATGATATTTATAAACAGAACAATGTGCCCAACAATATTGGACAGTCTATTATCGTATATACTCGCGTATAAGCTGCGTCCAAATGCAAACTGCATAGACCCAGATCTGCCATCGCATAATGCGCCAGCAGATCAGGGTCTATGTTGTTTGTTCGACTGATTAGTCCTTACAAACTGCATGGACCCAGCTCAGCGCATTATGTGATGGCAGATCTGGGTCTATGCAGTTTGCAGTTGGTAGCAGCTTATACGCGAGTATATACGGTATACTAGAAGAATGATGTAGTCAGTCTATTATACTAGAAGAATGATGTAGTCAGCACACATAAAGGAGAAACAAGAACCTATTTTTACTGATGATATTGTGTCCTCTTTCCACTTTCTCTGCATGCATAGTTAAGTGGATAGAGATGACTAGGTGAATCATGCAAAGTAGCTGTTCTAAAATGAAATGTATGATCTATAAAGAAAATACTAAATACTCTGTGTCAAATAAATAATCTTATATGCTCCTTGGAAATCCTTCTCAAGTCAGGCACACACATTGGACACTTCATAGGTTTGACTGAAAGCATGGACTAGACGGGGGGATCCACACAAAGCCGATTTGTTGAATGTTAGCAGATAAAACTGGGAGTACAATGCATTTTGAGTCCCAGGCTAAAATCTGGGATATATGTGGGTATACACGAGCAAAAGCGAGTTTTCAAACACAGTGTAGTCAAAATTATCCAGTGATCATAATTACTCTGGCAAAGTATGCCAGAAACTCTTAGGTCCATTTACACATCGGACTGAATTGTATCGTAATGTTAATAATTAAAAGTGACAGCTGATCAATCCAATTGAGTTATTGCTAAGGCCATTCATAAAAATATTTTGGTTTGCTGTAACCCTACCCACATGTTTAACCAGTGGATAGGTAGATCGATTTATTTTTTTAACAGATGTATAATGTAAACGTTGCACATGTTCATATGGTAAAGCCCAGTGTATGAGATTACTTGAATGGAATATTATATCCAATTATATGCAAATCTATAGCATGATCAAACAAATCAGCCCAGGAGTCTGATTTTGCAATCCTTCTAATTACATTCTTGACCAACATTGTCTGCTTTCTTTGTTTCACTTTCATTAGATTTACCGAAAATGTCACCTCGCTTGACGAATTCTTACCAAATGCCATGATGGATGATCCGTCTTGTGTAGGCGCTCCACATCACAACGCTTGTTAGTTACTATTCAATAAAGTGCTTATATAATAGGGATCGGGCTATGTGTGGATCGAATATTAAATATGTGGTCCGCATTTTTTTCTTAATAAATAAAATCTGGTGACTAAATGGCGAAAAAAAGTTCAGGTTTTTTTTAAAGTGAGTCGGTTGGGTTACAGCTATTAAATTTGTTGTATGTCTTAACATCTGAAATCACCAGTCTTAACATTTGAAATCACCAGTCTTAACATTTGAAATCAGCAGTCTTAACATTTGAAATCACCAGTCTTAACATTTGAAATCACCAGTCTTAACATTTGAAATCACCAGAGGCAGAAGATACATGTACTTCTCATGCTCCTTTGAATGTTAGATTTTTTTTTATATTTACATGTAGCACAGATTCCTACACTGTAGCATGTATTTTCATGAAGCTTAATCTTTCGTTCACCTTTATTACTATTGTTAACACCAAAAAAAGTAAACTGCAGTTGTAATAACTAACTTTTATGACTATGCTCTATTGTTGGATTATGTATCAGTGAAACAGGCGAGACACAGCATTTAACAAAACTTCCTGTTTTTGGATTATGTACCAGCGAAACAGGCAAGACATAGCATTTTACAAAACTTCCTGTTTTTGGATTATGTACCAGTGAAACAGGCGTGACATAGCATTTTACAAAACTTCTGTTAGTACATTCTTAAACATGCACTAAGTCCCTATCTCAATAAATTTTCTACACACGCAGTTTTTTTAAAATCAAATTCAACACATGTACAATATACTGAAGATACAGAAAACAAGAAACTGGGAACACAAGAAGTTAAATAAATAATTTAAGCTGGATTGAGTTCATGGATGTGAAACACAATAACAACTCAGTTTCATGCAACTTCATTCATATCCTTCAGTGGGTACTTTTCTAAGGTGCCAACATTATTCTTGTAATGTGATAATCTTTAAAGAATTTACATCTATCAGTAGTAAAGAAGCCTTGATGTAAGAAAACTGAAAACATGAACTTTACATAATGTTTGAATTTTGCATCATGTTTTTCAATACCCTTTAAACAGCCCCATCTTCGTTGCTTACAGGTAACATATTAATGTTCACATGGCATGATACCAGTGACAGGTTGTCACTGCAAGTGCATACTGGTGCAGTACGTGACACATGACACACAGCATGGGCATGACCTAGGTCAAGCAAAATTATCTACCATAGTCATTCCACAAAGGTGCATCTAATATTTGGATCCTGTTTATAGTCAAATATTGCATAACAACTTGAACCTTACTCATCTTCTAGTCTACAGGCCAACTAAAATCACCTGTCTGTTTTAAAACCTTTTAGGGGAATATTCACAAGTGCCTTGTCCTTTCAAATATTTGAAATTGTGATGCACACATCTTGCATGTGTGGTATGGAGGAATTCTCCCATTCACATCCAGCATGCACAATGCGTGCACAGCATTTCATCTGTTTCTCAGGTGAACTAGTCCCTAAATAACTATGCTAATGAAAAAGTTAAACCTCTTTCTCTCGGACTCTCTCACTCAACCAATGTTTTTTTTCCTGTTTTACAATATACTGTAACAAGGCCACCTGCTTACAAAGACCACTTTCAGATGATCCCCTAAGTAATCTCATACAGTAGATCTTATAAGATGTAGATATATATGTGCAGTGTTTGCAAGGTAAAAAAAAATGCAGTACCAATTGCAAGCGAAGTACGTGACAAATGTATCAACTAAAATGGAGGGTGACACAGCGGCCTGATAAAGACTGCATTGAATTCAGTGGAAACTAGACCAGAGATCCAGGCCTGGAACTCATAAATCTCTGAACTCAGAACTAGAGTTTAAGATTGAGTTTTCACTTTTAGCCAATCAAAGGTGATTTTTCAAAAGTAAAATCCCTTTTGATTGGCTAATACTAAATTTCAAGCTCAAAACTTCAGTTCAATAGTTGCAAGATTTCCAGGCCTGATCTGCCATTATATTATGTACCTGAAGGTCTTAGTCTACACTGTGTGCTAATGATCCAAAGTAGAACATAACAGCACAGAACCTGATTAAATTGCTGGCTCATAAATATACAAAAGATCTGGGTCAATGCTGTTTGTTAATTAAATTGCTGTTTCATAATGATACAACAGATCTTGGTCCATTCTGTTTGCTAATGATCCTAAGTAGAACATAACAGATCTGGATCCATGTTTGTTAATTAAATTGCTGTTTCATTATGATACAAGAAATCTGGGTCCATGTTGCTTGATAATGATCCTAAGTAGAACATAACAGCACAGACCCCGATTAAATCGCTGGCTCATAATGATACAACAGATCTGGATCCATGTTTGTTAATTAAATTGCTGTTTCATTATGATACAAGAAATCTGGTTCCATGTTGCTTGATAGTGATCCTAAGTAGAATATAATAGCACAGACACTGATTAAATTGATGTTTCATTATGATACAACAGATCTGGATCCATGTTTGTTAATTAAATTGCTATTTCATTATGATACAACAGATCTGGGTCCATGTTGCTTGATAATGATCCTAAGTAGAATACTATAATACAGACCCTGATTAAATTGCTGTTTCATTATAATACAACAGATCTGAGTCTATGCTGTTTGCTAATGATCCTAAGTAGGGCAAATAACAGACACTGATTAAATCACTGGCTCAAAATGATACATCTGGTCTGGGTCTATGCTGTTTGCGCTAGACTGAACACACAGTCTTTTGTCTTTTCATAATTGCTTCTGAAGCTTTTCACCATTTGACTACTTAATTTATTGCTGCCATATTTATTAACAATGACATGAAGTTTATTATTCGTATCAATTGTTTTGTGTAATTTTTTATGTGTGTACTCTTGGCCAATATCTGCCACAGTTGATTCATTTATGTCTTTCATCTGTTTATGTAATCAATTTCTCTCTCACTCTTCTAATTTTTTTAGTTGTACTTCTTTTGCATGAATCAACTATATATTAACATGTAACTGTATGAAATCATAAAACTCTTAAAACAGCTATCCATGTCAATTTCTTATTCTAAGTTGAGAGAACTTGTAGCCTGACCCCATTTGGCACTTTGGCAATAAAATAATATATGGGGCATTAGTCCTTGGTCTTAAGGAACTCGACCATGTATATATATGATGTACAAACCCAATTCTATCAAATTTTCATTGCTTTAGTCTAAAAGAACTCGACCATGTATATATATGACATACAAACCCAATTCAATCAAGTTTTCATTGCTTTAGTCTAAAAGAGCTTGACCATGCGTATAAGACTTACAAACCCTGTTCTGTATTTATGTCGGTATTAGAGTTTAACAGCATGTCAGCATAAGAGTGACTATATTGTGCCAATTAAAGGTAAAGTTTAAAAAATGTTAATGTAAAGAATTGCACATAAAACTTCAGAAAGACATATCCTTACAAACAAAAGTAAACATTAGGTACAACAAAATAAAAGATAAAAGGTAAACATTTAAACCTTGTTCAGTGCATTAGTCCTTGGTTAAGGAATTCAGCAGTACATACGAGACATAAAAAACACAGCTCAATCAAGCTGTTAAGAGTAATTAGTTTTGAAAAAATTAATGCTCCATCTCTATTAGAAACTGTATTACACAGGAAGTTTATTACATTATAGATCAAAATTTCTCACTTGTAAAATGGGAATTTCTTTCAATTAAAACAACACACAAAATAAAAATAACAAAACAGCAATTCACATAAAACAAGAGTCCCTCAAAGGGACTGATGCTCTACTGGCTGAAAAGAATTTCCTGGAATCCAAGATAAGTCAGTTTTGGCTTTTCAATTGTTGTGTTGGAACCATCTAGTCACAATCTGCACCCAATGATCATTTCAGAAATGGAAAAAGTGGGACCCAAACGGTCAAAAGTGGGTTCATAAAGAAAACAAGAGTCAAAACCATTCTTTTTTTAACTGCGGAGAGCTGAAACAATCTCTGATATTCTTGAGCAACAAGATTTACAAATTAGCCACTGTGGCAGACATATTGGATTTAAGATCAGCACCATTTTCATTTAGAACAAACTAGACACCATTAGAAGACTTTTGGTAAAAAAAAACTCGTGTTGATACGACCATCCATTCAGGAGAATTAGAGACAAGATTTTCAATATGTTCCTTGTGGCAGCCATTTTTTTAGATCAGATCGGCACTATTTTCATTCAGGACCAACTAGATAGCATTATTAGTCTTCTGGTGAACACCCCATGTTCATACGACTTTCCATTTAGGACCAGTAGCAACAAGATTTTTTTAGATAGCTGCTGTGGTGGCCATATTGGATATTGGATCTACACAATTTATATTTAATACCACTAGACACAATAAGAAGTCTTCTGGTGAAATACCTATGCTGATGTGCTTTTCCATTTAGGAAAAGTAGCAATAATAACATTTTCAAAAATGGCTGATGTTGTGCCATACTGGATGTCATATTGGCACCATTTTCATTTAGAACCAAACAGACATCATAAGAAGTCTTTAGGTGAAAGCCCCATGTTGATATAACCATCCATTCAGAAGGAGTTGCGAAAAAAAGATTTTCAAGATGGCCACTGTGAAATCCAAGCAGAACCATTTTCATTTAGGACCAACTAGACATAATAAGATGTCTTGTGGTGAAACCTAATGTCGATTTCACTTTCTGTTTTGGATGTCTGAGCAGCACCATTTCAATTAGGACCAACTAGACCTTGGGATGAATGTGTGTATAAAGTTTCATGTCAATCCTCCATATAGTTTAGGAGAAGTAATGATAACAAACTTGTGCAAACAGATGGATGACAATGGACAACAGGCCATCCCATAAGCTCTTCTGGTCCATGTGTAGAGCTAAAAAAACAAAACAATGCCCTGCTGGCCACATTTTTTTTCTCTAGAAATCCTAGATAAGACCTTCTTTTTAACTTCCGAGTACTGAAACATTCTGGCTGCCATATTGGATGTTAAGATCAGCACCATTTTCATTTAAGACCAACTAGATATCATAAGAAGTCCTTTTGTGAACAGTCTATGTTGATATGACCATCTATTCAGGAGAAATTGCGATAACAAGATTTTCAAGATAGCCACTGTGGATGAAAAGCCCCAGAGATGCTGCCAGAAATTTTCTTAAGAGGGGGAGGTCCCCCACACCTACCCTCAGAGGGGGGGGATCATCGGGGGAGGGGGCAAGGGTAAACTAAGCTGAATGGTAGAAGATGGGTGACAACATTATTATAAGGTGTAGAAACACCTAATTTAAAACAAGCATTTAATGATTTTGTATCACTTCTTTGACAATAAATGTATAAGGTAGCTGCATACCTAATTGTTGCTCAGCTGGTAAATATTCTTCTTTGTTTCTTATCACTGCCCTTCAAATATGGCTTTGCAAACTGAAAATAATTTACTGGACCACACACATCTGTATAGTCATCAGTTTATTTATTGTTTCAGATGTTAGCCCAATGGCCTTTGAAACTCTATCACTGTAGTAGGAAAATGTCAGAATATCTTAGAGGAAAAAAATGGGGAAAAAAAATACTTAATCCGAATTATATATCTTTATAGGATTTTATTTTGTTTTGTTCTCAGATATTCTGACATTTTCTTACTACAGTGATAGAGTTTTAAAGGTCTGTGGTTACCCTATTTCGCCGAGTAGTGTGAATTTTGCTTTGAGAACTGAATCACCTTTCAGAATCAGTTTTTCATAAAGGCAAGAACTGCTGCAATTATGACCAGTCTGAATATTTTCGGGAACTGGTTTTCAGGTATCCAAAACACAATTTTCCACAATTCAGGCATGTTGTTCCTTGGATATTTCTGTTGATGTATCAGAATTTCTGCATGGCCTAAACCGTAGTAAACAACATCATGCCGGTTATTTCTGTATCACAGCTTTCTGCGCTATGTTCAGTTGGCAACAACCCATCAGATATTTCATCCTCCCTAGTTTCGTACTTAACAGATGATCTTTCCATCTCGCTGAGTTTCCTAAAGAAATCTGTTATATTTTGTTTCAACATAACACACTACTGTCGTGCTTTAGACATTTCGATCGATGGATCAATTTACTACACAGCACCAGGAATTGATTCAATCAGAATACCTCCATAGTTTCTGCAATACTCCAACAGATCTCCATCATAAAGGTGCTTGTATTCAAACAATATTCTCCATAGATATATGATTAATTGAGATCATGGAGAAAAGTCAAAAAAGACGATCTGATCATCCTAATTAAAAAACAACAAATAAAAAAGTCGCGCATTGGGTTCGAGAAATCGCGGGAAGCACAGATAACTTGCGCGATCTTTCCCCCATTGGCTTTTAAAAGTTGCGTGACTCTCTATCACTTTTGCGAGAAACCCGCGATCCCGCGACCTGGCAGCATCTCTGAAGCCCATGCTGATATGACCATCCATTCAGGAGGAATAGCAATAACAAGATTTTCAAGATGGCCATCATGAAGGCCATATTGGATGTAAGATCAACACCAATTCCATTTAGAACCAACTAAACATCATAACAAGTATTTTGGTGAAAACATTATATTGATCTGACCAATTCAGGAGTAGCAACAACAAGATTTTCAAGATGGCCACCATGGTGGCCATGTTTGATGTTGCATCAACACCATCTTCATTTAGGACCAACTAGACATCATAAGTCTTGTAGTGAAAACACTGTGTCAATATGACCATTAATTTAGGAGAAGTAACGATAAGATTTTCAAAATGGCTACCATCAGGACATTTAATAAAAAGAGAAAGTAGCAGGTTAAGATTTGAAAGTGGGGTTGGGGGGATGGAGGTTTGAAGGTTTTCCCCAATTGGGTACAGAGGGCAGCAAAAAGTAGCCAGTTGCTGTGGCAGATTTAGGCTGGTAAAAAACCCAGCTACCAGTACTCAGGGAATGTCCTGCACCATGGCAGTCATACTGGATGTCAGATTGGCACCATTTTCATTTAGCCAAGTAGACAACATAAGAAGTTGTTCAGTGAAAAACCCGTTTAGGTGTAGTAGCAATAAGATTTTCAAGATGGCTGCCCTGGTGACCGTACTGTATGTCCAAAGGGCACCAATTTTATTTAGGACCAACTAGACCTTAGGATGAATGTGTCTGCAAAGTTGGGTGGCAATCCTCCCAGCAGTTTAGGAGAAGTAGTGATAACAAACTTGCGCTAACAGATGCCGATCAAAAAGCCATCCCATAAGCTTTTCTGTTCTCTGACCAGTAGAGTTATAAAAAATAATTTATAATCTGGAGAGTAAAATTTTAGCTGTAAATTACTAAAATTGAGAATTCTGCATCAATTAGTGGGAAAAATGAATTACTGTATCAATTTGTGGAGAAACCAAATGTCACAGAATTCAAGTACAAAAAATGCCAGTTGCATCAAAACCACAAAAAATAGTATTTATGAAATTGAATGAATACAAAGTTTAATAGCAGTTTATGGAATTTTTTTCAATATTGGGGACTTACTTTTGGCCAAGTACTGTATAACATTTACCTTACATCCTTCGCATGCATGAACTCCATAATGAAACCCACTGGCCTTGTCACCGCATACTCGACAAAGCACGGTCTCACCATCAAATTCTGAAATGTAAATATTACAGTGTGAAAGTTGTAGTTTAAATCTCCAAATATTCATCATATAGAATCCTTAAAACATGAATAAAATTTACTGTATAATCAACGCATTCCTTTTAAAAGTCCAAGATTTTCTCAGGTGGTACATCCTTGTATAGTTTCTTCAAACAGTTCACATAGAAAATACTTCCGTCTCCATGGTGGAAATCGACACACTCAACAAAAATGTGTGTTACTGTCTGTGGACACGCAGGGTACACACTTCAGTTGAGGTTCACCCGTCAGGATGGATGCATGAGTCAGGTATGTGATTGGCACAATACCACCTTATCTCTTTGATTTGTTCTATACGAGGGATGCAAGTCCAATAGTAGCTTCAATGTTATTAAGTTTGTCGAGTTTTCATTCCACGTATTTTAACAAGTATGACAAACATGCCGATTTATACAATATTTTAAGTTAGTACCGGTATATGGAATCTTCCATTTGGAAACAGGTGACTATTGGGTAGCTTTGGCTGCTTTATTTGCCCTTTCATTACCCTTTATGCAAATGTGACTATGCAGCCAACAGTATAGAATACTTCTCCCAGACTGTACGAGACCATCATGTTTCTCTAATATCTGGGATATTAACGGGTCATCAGATTTAAGATTCTGCAAGGATTTTAAACGTGGAAAGAGAATCCGAAAAGATAATGTAATTCGTTCTTTGAGAGGTTTCAACATAGTTCAAAGCTTCGAGTATAGCTTTAATTTCTTCAGTAAAAATTAAAGCTATATCCAGTAACCAGCTCGATATGGTGCCATGTGGTGTTGCAATGGCAGTTCCAACTTTGTCTCCATCTTTCGAACCGGTGGAGGAGATCGCTAATCCATGATCTCCAGAGCCACAGGGGAGCTATCAGACAGAGTCTGTGTTGTTTGTTCTTCTATTGATTGCTCTTAACAAACTGCAGACCCAGATCTGCCAGCACATTATGGGATGGCAGATCTGGATCTGTGCAGTTTGCGGTTGGACTCAACTTATAAGCATGAATATATGGTATACCATAAGTGTAAACAGAATTATGGTAAAAGGTAGCAGTGCTCCAACTGGTTCATGAAATGCTTATATGAAAATATATAAATCAGAAATCCTTCTCTTGAATATAGAAGGAAATATTCATATTGAAGTAAGTGTAAAATAGCATGTGTATGAATATTTACAGCAAGGAAATATTAATACTGAAATAAGTGTAAAATAGCATGTGTATGAATATTTATGGCAAGGAAATATTAACACTGAAATAAGTGTAAAATAGCATGTGTATGAATATTTATGGCAAGGAAATATTAATACTGAAGTAAGTGTAAAATAGCATGTGTATGAATATTTATGGCAAGGAAATATTAATACTGAAATAAGTGTAAAATAGCATGTTATGAATATTTATGGCAAGGAAATATTCATACTGAAGTAACTGTAAAATAGCATGTTATGAATATTTATGGCAAGGAAATATTCATACTGAAGTAACTGTAAAATAGCATGTTATGAATATTTATGGCAAGGAAATATTCATACTGAAGTAAGTGTAAAATAGCATGTTATGAATATTTACGGCAAGGAAATATTAATACTGAGTGTAAGTGTAAAATAGCATGTGTATGAATATTTACGGCAAGGAAATATTAATACTGAAGTAACTGTAAAATAGCATGTGTATGAATATTTATGGCTAGGAAATATTAATACTGAAGTAACTGTAAAATAGCATGTTATTAATATTTTAGGCAAGGAAATATTAATACTGAAGTAACTGTAAAATAGCATGTGTATGAATATGTATGGCTAGGAAATATTAATACTGAAGTAACTGAAAAATAGCATGTGTATGAATATGTATGGCTAGGAAATATTAATACTGAAGTAACTGAAAAATAGCATGTGTATGAATATGTATGGCTAGGAAATATTAATACTGAAGTAACTGAAAAATAGCATGTGTATGAATATGTATGGCTAGGAAATATTAATACTGAAGTAACTGAAAAATAGCATGTGTATGAATATTAATGGCAAGGAAATATTCATACTGAAGTAACTGAAAAATAGCATGTGTATGAATATTTACGGCAAGGAAATATTAATACTGAAGTAAGTGTAAAATAGCATGTGTATGAATATTTACGGCAAGGAAATATTAATACTGAAGTAACTGAAAAATAGCATGTGTATGAATATTTACGGCAAGGAAATATTAATACTGAAGTAACTGAAAAATAGCATGTGTATGAATATTTACGGCAAGGAAATATTCATACTGAAGTAAGTATAAAATAGCATGTTATGAATATTTACGGCAAGGAAATATTAATACTGAAGTAAGTTTAAAATAGCATGTGTATGAATATTTATGGCAAGGAACTATTAATACTGAAGTAAGTGTAAAATAGCATTTTATGAATATTTACGGCAAGGAAATATTGAAACTGAAGTAACTGAAAAATAGCATGTGTATGAATATTTACGGCAAGGAAATATTCATACTGAAGTAAGTGTAAAATAGCATGTGTATGAATATTTATGGCAAGGAAATATTAATACTGAAGTAAGTGTAAAATAGCATGTGTATGAATACTTTACAGCAAGGAAATATTAATACTGAAGTAAGTGTAAAATAGCATGTGTATGAATATTTACAGCAATCAAATATTAATACTGAAGTAACTGTAAAATAGGATGTAGATGAATATTACAGCAAGAACAGTTACTTCTTACTGACTACAAAATTTAGCGAAATAAAAAAATTGAATCTGTTTATTTTCATTATATTTTTATATATTTGAAGAAAAAAGTCTGCAACATTTATAATCCTTTAGCTTTTCCCTTTTTTAATAGATAGTATTATCATTACACAGTATCTTACTTTGTCATATTACATGTACATGTACTTTAATTTAGAAATACTTTGTTAATAGGCATATTTATAATTCCATATGTGCTTACATCAGTACATTTATGTACATTGTCCTTTTGTCATGTTTTTCAACAGCAAATGAACTTTTAACACCAAACTGGTTTGTAAAAAGAGAATTTGAATTCATGGATCAATAAAAGTTTTGTGATCGCTGGTGTGGTCCAAATAATAAAGAAACTACTGTACATATAGACATGATAACATGTATTCTCACCTAAATGTACACATAGCCTATATACATGTACATAGTTCATGTCTAGACATATATATATATATATATATATATATATATATATATATATATATATATATATATATATATAGAGAGAGAGAGAGAGAGAGAGAGAGAGAGAGAGAGAGAGAGACAGACAGACAGACAGACAGAGACAGAGACAGAGACAGATACACACACATACACACAAATAACCAAGGGTCATGGAATGTGCATGTAATTGTGACTTGAAGTAAGTTCACATATCCTATTTCAAACAATGCTATTCTTTGGACTATAACATGATATACCATTATGAGTAGACCGTAGAAGACCTATATGTACATGAAATGACCCAGTAACTTGAACTGTTCTTGTGCACTCACTCCATTTGTCAGTCACATGGTTTTTGTATATAACCTACATAAGTAAATAACCAAGTCATATTACATAACATCTGAAAGATATAAAATAGAATCATCTGACAATAACATCCTACCTTCATACATGTTGGTAAATCCATTTTCAGTCATATTACTTGTATAAAGAAGAACAATATTTTCAATAAATTTCTGTTTGTTGGTTATTTGGTCTACCAATCATGTATACGCCTTGTTAACCTAGTTCCCCACAAACCAACTATGGTATCACTATGTCTCATGCCAGTGCAGTCAGTTGTGCAGTGACTGTTATCTTTGTGGGAGATTTTGAACTGAGAATAACAAGTGCACAGTCTAATGAAAAAGTCTACTTTGCATTTGAAGGCTATCTATAGCGTGGGGGTGGGGGGTGGTACCTATACTTGCCCTTAAGTTTCCATTTTTAAAAAAACTTGGGGTCTGATCTTGAACTGAAAGTGTGTGTGTGTGTCTGTGTGTGTGTTGGGGAGGGAAATCCCCCCCCCCCCACTCCATTTGAAAAAAAGGGGTGACTCTTATGAATATGAGTGACGTAATGAAGAAACAAAAGAAGGGCTTAAAAATATATGGTGCAAGTTTTACCCATTCAGTTAAGTTTTCAACACAATTCTTCAGAAATATGCGCGAATCCTGCAAATGCAAATCCTAGAATATACCCTGATGAACCCTTAGTTTTATTGCAAGAAATGTTTTTATACTTATGAAGTAAAATATCTAACTGAAATTCCAATTTAGTTGTTCTTATAATTAGAACACTAAAAGCAGTTTAGAAACACCAATATTTGTTGTGTTCACATCATGAATGGATTTTTCTCCATTATATGGATTTTATGTGACATTTGTTCATGTTGACATCATAAATGGATTTTTCTCCATTATATGGATTTTATGTTGTATATTTGAAGATAGGTGGTTCAATAAGACAGAAGTGCAAATTTTTTCATGATCAAAATTTACATTGGAAAACTATTTCTTTTAAATTCCTGCATGCACAGCCTGATCTGCTTTTAAAGATGTCTATGGAATTTGGAAATATTCCAAGCTGGAGGGATGAATTAGAGGAAAATACATTGAAAATTATAAATAACTCAATTTTTGTGCTACATGTATACTTATCAATTTACCATTTATGATTTCCTGTAAATGTGGATTTTTATTTTTAACTGCAGATAAAAGTGAAGACTTTTCAAAATCTGTGTGGTCATCCTGTCTGGTAATTATAAGTATGATTGGTGAACTGGAGTTACTGCTAAATAAGGAACCAAAATATTTGAATGGTCAAATCAACATAGTTGACTCAAAGACAAACTATTTATACTTCATGCTTGAGCCAATTGCTGACATATGATTCAATTAAAGTGCTAGTCCCAAGTCTTACAATTTCAACAGCTTTTTGAAAAAGTGAATAGTGCAAAGCTGAATTTCAATCAGTCTTGATCACAGATATTTTAATTATTCATTTTACTGTAAGTGACCAATGCTTACATCAATTGATAAGAACAGCACTACAGGACAGTGAAATAACCCATTTTCAATCAGCAAGCTGAATGTAGGAATTAGCACACAAAAATTAGAACCATATTATAAGGGACTTGAATATAATCAAATCTCACGTATAAATGAATACCGATTTTAGTTTATTAATTTAATCTCTAAAATTTTCCAGTATTAATTTTTGAGTGTCACCTGAGATGGGGTAGAGGACACATTTTTTATTACTTCTTTCCAAACTCAAGAAAGTCTTGTTTGTGAATACATTCATACTGTATAACAAGTTGGTTAGCTATTCATACTGAATGACATTTATACTGTATAACTAGTTGGTTAGCTATTCATACTGATTGACATTCATAATGTATAACTAGTTGGTTAGCTATTCATACTGAATGACATTCATAATGTATAACTAGTTGGTTAGCTATTCAAACTGAATGACATTCATAATGTATAACTAGTTGGTTAGCTATTCATACTGAATGACGTTCATAATGTATAACAAGTTGGTTAGCTATTTCTATGCACATAAGCAGAGGGAAGGAAAATTACAGATTAGGGTGTTTTCTGTACGTGTGTGTGTGGAGTGGGGTCTCAAATAGTTGTGCCTATTGGACATACAAGTTGTGACAAATATTAAATTTATCATATTTTGTTTTACAACTCTGAATCTGTCTGTGTGATATATGTATTTGGACCAGGTTGATTAAAATCTGAACCCAAACTATGATTCCAGAACTGATGATTTCTGTAACTCTGAAAAAATCTGGTTTCCAAATTTCTGCTTCTTTGACCATTGTCACATCTCTTTAAAAATTACTCAATTTTCAATTCTCTGAGTTACCCGCCCAGGCCAGCCCAGGTCAGCTGCTTCGGTGTGTCCTTGGAAAAGGCACTTAGCTCCCATTTCCTCGGCATGATATAGCCATTAATGTTTTAAAAGTGTCGTTAAAACACAACCAACAACTTAATTATACAAGTTTACCGAATAAACTTTTATGGAAAATCTGCACATATCAACATTGCCAAATGACTGCATAAGTTACATCTACAACTAATAGGTAAACAGACCTCTCACACTCCATCACTCCAGTGTATTTAAGTTGTTTACAGTCTACAGAATCAGTCAGCTGTAGAATAAGGTCAGTGTTTGGTAGTAAGGTTATTACACACCTGCGGCACATTAACACAAATCTAAATATGTACTGAACTGTGAGCTCAACTGTAATATTCATAATTGACGAGGATACATATCAAGTAAAATGTAAACTGGAAAGTTAAAAACTGAGACAAAGCAAACCCTACACGTACCTGACAGAACTCCAGAATTATACAAGAGCCTAGCAATCCAGATAGATAGAAACTGAGAAGTGATTTTCTCCACACACCCCCACTCCCTCAAGCCCCCATCTACATGCCTTCACCTCTGTTGTTAATATCACTCACAAAGGCTCTTACAATCTTCTTCCCAGAGCCCAGGGCTAACAAAATACTGGTTCTGGTGTGTGTGTGTGTGTGTGTGTGTGTGTATATGTGTATGTATATATATATATATATTTTTTTTTTTTTTTTTTTTTTTTTTTTGAAGTCAGGTTAGTCACATGGGCTACTATACATTGTGAGTTATTATTTATCCTGGCTCAAAAATTGATCTTGTTTGCCTGTATTTATAAGTCATGGCTGAGGAAGGGCAAGTCACTTTTTCACGATGAGTGGCATTTAAAGCAGATTCAGTTATCATGTACAGTGGGACAAGAAAAATTGATGCAGGACTAGTACAAATCCAAGTCAGTTGCCCTGCACGACAATTAGCCAACTTAATTTTTCAAGCCCTGTTTATGTTTTTAAAACTTTCCCACAAAAATACTTCACAGACAATATTAAGTGTTAATGACAAGCAAGAAAGTAAAAGGATAGTTTTGAAGCTCACAATTTCACATTCAAATGCCATCTTCACGTTCTTTTGCACCTGAATTTAAACTCAGCTACCAGGTTCTTTTCCTGGTAGCCATTTAGGTTTCCATCTGATTTTGAAACCTGTCAGATTCTGCTCACCTCATTGGATGGTCCAAAACTTTATGAGCTGTGGTCCAAAATTTATACTAGACATTTCCACTGTGTAGAGATTTGGGGATTTCTGTGACTGGGCATTATTCGGGACTGGTGGCAACAGAGGACCTTACACCATGACCAAGCCAGATTTTTGGTACTACTGGCAACAGAGAGTTTTACACAGTGACAGAGCCAGTCATTTGGTATTGCTGGCAACAACGGGCTTTACAATGTGACCGAGCCAGTTATTTCTGACTGCAGGAAACAGAGGACTTTACACTATGACCCAGCTAGTTATCTGGGACAGCTGGCAACAGAGAGCTTTACACCATGCCCAAGCAAGTTATTTGGGGCTGCCGGTAACAGAGGGCTTAACACAGTGACTGAGCCAGTTATTTGGGATTGCTGGCATTGGAGGACTTTGCACTGCAAGTGAGCCAGTTATTTGGGATTGCTGGCATTGGAGGACTTTGCACTGCAAGTGAGCCAGTTATTTGGGATTGCTGCTAACAGAGGGCTTTACTAAGCCACTTATTTGGGATTGCTGGCAACAGAGTTATTTACTGTGCCAGCCGTCTGGAACTGCTGGCAACAGAGAGCTTTACACCATGAAAAAGACAGTTATTTGGGATTGCTGGCACCAGAGAGCTTTACTTAGCCAGCTTTTTGGCCCTGCTGGCAACAGAGGGTTTTACACCATGATGAAGTTCATTATTTGGAATTGCTGACTACAGACGTCTTTACGCTGTGACTGAGCCAGTTATTTAGGATGGCTGGCCACAGAAGGCTTTATACTGTGACTGAGCCAGTTATGTGGTACTGCTGGCAACAGATGGCTATACTGAATCTGTTACTTGGGACTGCTGGCAACAGAGAGCTAGCTGTACACCATTACCGAGACAGTTATTTGGAATTGCTGGCATCAAAGGGCTTTTACACCGTGACTGAGCTAGTTATTTGGAATTGCTGGTAACAGTGGGTTTTACTGAGCCAATTATTTGGGATTGCTGGCAACAGAGGACTTTACTGATCCAGTTACAATGGACCAAGACTGAGCCAGCTACTTGGTGTGATTATCAATATTTTACTGTACTTTTAATTTTGGATAAATTAAGTAACAAATGGATGGATCATGGGTAGAGGAATTAAAAGGTAGATTGATGGAAGGAAAGATACGTGCATACACAGTTAATACTATCTAGATAGATAGATGTACAATAAGGGGAAAGATAGACACATCAATGGATAAATGTGGATAGAAAGGAAAAGTCTACTACAGTAAAACCTGTCTTGAGAGACCACTGCTATGAGAGACCACCTGTCTTGAGATCAGGTTATCCATGCACAAATTTATTGATTATACTTTGTTTTGACCTGTCATGAGCGATCACGTGCCTTGAGAAACAATTATTTGTTGGCAGAAGGGGTCGTCTTTCAAGACAGGTTCTACTGTAGTCAGATATATGTAGATAAGTAGATGCAATATTATTTATGTATGTATCAGGGATCCTAAAATTCAAATGACTCTTGCCAGATATTTTTTTATAGAAAATTAATGTGGCAGTTATATATTTGTGAAATTTAATATGAAAACATTCAAAGGAGGTATAGCAAGTAGTGACAACAAAGAAAACATTGATGTACCTAAATATTAAATGCACCGGGAAAATGTATCAATTTCGGTTCCGGATTTGCTGATGCTTTGGTATTACTATTATCCTTCCACAATTAAATGGTCTCCTGAAACTAATTATTAATGACAATAATTTTTTCTTTCTAAAACTATTCGATAGAATTTTACCCAACAACAATATTTTATTCCACTCTTCTGTTTTTAAAAATGAATTATTAATTGACAACAACTTACCTCAAAAATATGTAACACCGACTTGACGGGTATTTCCAGTAAAGACAGATGGTGAAGTTTTATTTTGATCATGAGGACGATAATAAATGTTTGTCTTGTTGTTGCTTGTATCTTCTTTTTTTTTTTTATTCAGGGTTTGGCTGCACATATTTTCTTCTAAAGGTCTGATGTGTTGATTCACCACAACACAATATATTGTTAAAAACACATGGCATGAGGTTCTGATGTAATGTCTATTTTAAAGACCCTGTGGCAATTGTTCAACTTCAGTTTTTTTTATAAGTCCAGGAGATAAGCTTTCACACGAATTATGACTTGTGTTTTGTGGCAACAGAAATTTTCAACAATTGGGAAAACATAGTGACCAAACATATACATGGGATAATTAGGCCAACAACAAAAAATAATTTGGCCAACCACAAAAAAATATGTGTGTTTCCTATTGCACTGGTTTTAAAATTAGGGTAGGCAGGTAGGAATTTTTTTTTTTTTTTTTTTAAACATTATATATAAATGAAATAATATTTAAAGTGATTCAAAGCACAAGGCAAAACCGGCTCAATTAGATGCAAAAATCAATTTCGGCAATGTGATTTTGTTTATAAATAAAAACAATTTTTTTTGGGGGGGGGGAGTGGTACGGTCGGCAACGTGAAACAGGGACAGTCGGCCGACTGGAAACACACATATTTTTTTTGGGCCTTAGGGGCACCTTATGTCTAATGTCCAACATGTCAAGTTAGCAAATGGTCATTTGACAGTTTTTAGCTCATTTGTCAAACATGTCCAGCAAATATGGCAATTTTAGCATCTATGGTATGTATGTATGTGTGAAAATCATCAAGCAAGCATTCAGTAATATGTGACATTGATTTTTGAACAATCCATGATGACACAGCCCCTGACAGGATAAAATGCCCACAGCATGTAGACAAATGACCACTCAAATGAGCTGTAGACCAATTAGGTCAATAAGGCCAGGTTGGTCTATTTCAGCTTAATAGTCATTGTAATTAGCTGTCACAATGCCATAGATCATTCAGCCAAAGGTCAAAGTTGCATGTACAATGCACTTTTGTGACATCAGCTGTACTCAAACTTAAGAATTTTATGTGCTGTCTGAGTACAGGTATTTGCTTTGTTTAAAACTCATTTTTTTCATTATTTGCCCATAACTGTCTTGTCTGCTTTAGAAGTATTGCAGCGTAAGTGAGCCCAGGGGAAATTCTTCCAGTCCAAACTGCCAGTGTCCCACATCATGTAACAAATCCCCATATCCTGATCATCATAGGCGGACAGAGGTACATAAAATGTCACCCTGACAGCTCAACCAAGGGGCAACACAACTTTAAAAGTTATGCAAGACAAACAGGTCACTAATCCCAATGATGGTGGCAGCAACATTAACATTGGTTACAGTTTTGGTTTAAGTGTTTCAGGATGGTCAGATGACCTTAACCCTCTGAGGGATCAGCTTTCATACTTGGACCATAAAATCTGTAAGCATTGGTCTTTCATTCTCACACACCAAAACCAACACTGTACCCCTCCAGATAAGGTCAAGGTCATCTAAAAATCTTGGTTAAGTTTTTGGTTCAAGTTTCTCTGTATGGTCACAAGTCCCAACTCCTGTTAGATTTCTGTCATACTTGGAAAGTAGGATCAGTAAGCATTGCCCTTTCAACTCCATGCATCCCCAACTTCCCTCTATCCCCAAAGCATGGTCAAGGTCATTAAAAAATCTTGGTCAAGTCTTTGCTTAAGTTTTTCTGCATGGTCACTAGGGCTCAAACTAGAGCCAGAAAAATGGGAAAAGTGACTTCTCTCTCCAGATAAAAAAATGGGAGAAGTGAGAGAGTTTGAGGGCAAAGTAAGTAAGAATATAAAGTGCAAATATACTTTTCATTCACACAGTGCTGAAAAAATAATAAATAGTCTTTACCACAAACAGAAAGAAATATTGTTTAATGATCTACAACAGATTATGCTCTACCCATGTTCTGAATTAAAGACTGGACCTAGGCCTTAATTTTATAATGTAATATTAGAAGGACAGTCTACATTCTAGATAATGGTGAAATACTGAGGTAATTTATTTAATATCTACATATTTTTCATAAAAGCTTAATTTTTTTAAAATTCATTTCTTTACTTATTTATTCACTTGTTAGCCTGTGACTCAACAGTTTCTTAATATGCATTATTCCGGAACCTGTTCATACTGTTGATTCTAATAAAGAAATAAAGTTGTCGAGCTGAAACAAATACAAAATTTTCCTATTAAAATTTTCATTGAGTGTATTTGGATAGAAATTGAATATTTGTCGATGTTAATAAAGCTACAAAATCCATTATATTTTCTTTGTCTACTCTGGCATTTATTGACCTACATCCAACCCTGCAAGCCGCATTGAAAACACTGTGAACTCATCTAAGTCTATTTAAATAACATTTTAAGGGTCTTGAGCAAATTCTGGGGGGATTCCAACTAAAAATCATATGAATTTAAGCGTTACTTTCCCTGCTTTATCTTCAAACTCTGTATGACCAAAAACATTTTAGACTGTAAGTAAAAAAAAGGGCCATAACTCTTGAAAACCTGTTCAGTTAAATGCAGGACTATCTAAAAAAACAAAAAAAATCTCTGGAAAGTGATTTGTTCACAATGTAAATCACACAGACATGTGGTCAATTTAATTTTAATACATCTGGATACATTGAGACTTTGTTGACTTTATATAGCCAACTTTCAATACCATGTTCTTTATCAACTTGCTGTATTACACATTATCTTTTCAAGAGTGCCTGAATGTCAATGAATGGAAATGTTGATGCTATGCTGATGCTGTAAGCAATGGGACTAATAAGAATTTTGACAGTTATGATTACATACCTTGCAAGTCAGAGTATGAATTTCAGGTGATTTAGCCGGTTTGAAGTTGATTCCTTGTAAACTAATTCAACGTTGCATAGTTTACAATTTGCTTTGTTTCTTTTATGAAAGGATGCCAAACTCACTAGGTAAACAAATATTTTAATACCAACTTTCTATTTTAATATTCTCAAAAAAAATTGTCTGATTTGAAGGGGCCCTGGGTAGCCGAGAGGTCTAAGGCACTTGCCTATACAGATCACTGACATCTCACCTCTGGGCTCGGCCAATGTGGGTGTGAGAAAGCCTGCCAGTAGCTTCCAGTGGGTCAGTGGTTCTTCCCGGAGTCTTCTGGGTTCTCCCTCCACCAAATATACTGGCCGCCATATATAGTCTATCATGCGCTGAAAAATGGTGTTAAATCCACACAACCAAGTAACTTCTGATTTTAGGACATTTCAGCTTTAAAATTGTCTTATTTGGAAAACCTTAGATGTTACTCTAAGGTGCAGACAACCATGCATATCTATGCAGACAACTATGCATATCTATGCAGACAACTATGCATATCTATGCAGACAACTATGCATATCTATGCAGACAACCATGCATATCTATGCAGACAACTATGCATATCTATGCAGACAACTATGCATATCTATGCAGACAACTATGCATATATATATACCATATGTATCTGAACACCATGCCCTTTTTAATAGAACAATTAGTGGTAATATTCTCAAATTAATCCTGTCTTATAAGGTCATCTTGATGCATCAAACAACTGAAAAGCAGCTGATAATTATATAATGCTGGTAATTATGTTTATCAGCATGCCTTCAAATGGGGCCAATCACAGATGATAAATACAAAGATGTATTTGTGCCACATGAATCCCAGCTATGAATTTGCAGCATACTAGGACCATTCGGAATCTTCATTCATGTGTTAAAACCTACATTAGGTGCTACTGGAAACTCACAGGATCAATGACAAACTGGAAGGAAAAGGGTATGACAAAAAGCCACATTTCATTGGCGGCTTTATCCAAATCAGTGACTGAAGTGAAAATTGCTCATATGCACACAAAAAAAAAACAACTTCTGGGCAAAAATAGTGATTCTAGTCACTTTTTTGCTTGCTAGTTTGAGCCGTGGTCACAAGTACCAAACCCTGAGAGAGACAGCTGTCACACATCGACTGAAGGATCAGAAAGCTCTGCCCTTTCATATCCATTAATCCCTACTGTCCCTGTAAATCTTAAAAGTTTTCAGTTGCAATTTTTCTATATGGTCATAAGTCCAAAAACTGGGGGAAGGGGGGAAAAGCTATCACATCTCTGATCGGGGCTGTGGAATCGGTAAGCACTGTCCTTTCATAATTCAACATTTGTTAAGTTTTGGTTCAAGTTTTTCTATATGGTCATAGGCTCTAACCATTTCAGAGACTGCTTTCAGCCTTAGACCATATAATGAGAGAACACAGGTATTTCATCCCCACATACACCCACCCTCCCTCTATCCCATAACAAGGTCCAGGTCAGTTGCGAATCTTGGTCAAGTGTTTGTTTAAAAGTTTTTCTGTATGATCGATTCACAACATTATATAAAAGAAATAATCTGACAAACAGAAGATTGATTACTGCAACTAGACTGTAGCCCCATTTACATATCAGAAAAAGAATACTATGAATGGTACATTGTACATGTACACCCTCCCTGTGTTTAACAGTCCTCTATCTCTGCACTAGCAGGACATGGCTACCGATGGAGATAACTGACCAACGAGTATCAATGACCTTGACATTTGTCAAGGTATGCAGTCTTGAACTAAACTTACTGTGCAAAAACCAGTATCTTATCAGACTTACCATGACCTTGACCTCGGACCTTAAAACCCCAAAATTTATAGGTTTTTTTCTTACCATATATGAAAGCCATCCACAACGTTTGGTCACGGAACTTACTCTAGAGCAGAAGTTACTGTACAAAAAACACATTTTTGTCCAAGTCACAATGACCTTTGACCTTTGATCATTTCAACACAAAATCAACAGGCCTCATCAATAGGCTTCTTCCTTGCCTTAATATCAAGCACTTCACAAACTTTTGTCAAGATATGTGGCCTAGAACAAAAGATGTTATACACACACACTCAAAGAATTCTTCTTTCAGTTGCAGTGACCTTGACCTTTGACATATTGACCTAAAAAAAATCAACAGGCCTCTTTCTTACCCAAGCTGTAAACCATTCAAAAACTTTGACGAAGGCATATGGTCGAAAATTGAAATCTTTATGTAGGAACAATTTTGTTCAATTTTTAGCCACCGTGACACGGACTTTTGACTTTTTGATCCAAAATCAATTGGCTTCTTCATCACTCCAACTGCAAGCCATCTACACAGTTTAGTCTGGGTCTGTGATGTAGAACTAAGTCATTGTGCAGAAACCATTTTTATTCTTTCAGTCAAGTGACCCTGACATTTGACCTTACAAACTCAAAATCAACACTCTTCTTCCCTATCCCAAGTGCTGGGCTCAAAATTAACACTGATTCACTAATCCAAAATCAGTACATTTTCTGATGGATCACTAATACCACAGCTCTCACAAATCGGTTTGATCAATACAAATTTCATCAGTGGCTATGATACATTATGAAGTGATCTTATAGAAGATGCATTATAATAAAACATGGTATGGCATTCCCATTTATGGTTAAGAGATCTGTTTATTGTGTTGAGTACCTGAGAAGACAACATTTGATGTGCTACAATGAACACCTCACAGTGACCATAAACACTGACCTATTAACATCAAAATCAATAGGCTTCTTACTTACCCATCAAAAAAATTTGCTAAAGGAAATCTAAATTTATTGTCCAGAAATGCAAAAGGTAACAGATGGATGGACATCATAACAAAATATGCTCCACGTTTTTGAGGGCATATAAAAAGTCAAGACTTAATTTTGGTCCAGACATAGGTCTGAACCTAATCAGATAAGTAAATGGATTTGATCGAGATCATTAAACTTGGTTATGATAATTTTGGGATCTAGTCAGGGAATTGTACCAGAAATTTGAACCAGACCTTTCTCTATTTTTAGACTACTGGTTGCATTAGATTAGAAGGTGTTCTATTTTTCATGAAAGTTAGGTCCCTACAAAATTCACCAATGTCAACAATAGGGGTAACCCATAGGATACAAAATCAAATCAGGCATAACAATTTGGACTATTTTCTGATCTGTAAATTTGACCTGTATATTTTTAAACGGGGGGGGGGGGGGGGGGGGGGGGGGGGGGGGTGGGGGGGAGGGGGGTAGATGGGGAGGGGAATGACTATGCATGATAAATAATTTCTAAGGAATCATAATATTACCCGTTGTGTTTGATAATCCATGCAAACTCATGTTATGAAAAGCAATATCATATCAAAAGCATGAACAGTGATTTGAAGTTAAGATGATTACTTAACCATATTTACCACATAGAAGTAACACTCTGCTGGTAATAGCATCTGCCTAGATGATTACTTAACCATATTTACCCATATAGAAGTAACACTCTGCTGCTAATAGCATCTGCCTAGATGATTACTTAACCATATTTACCCATATAGAAGTAACACTCTGCTGGTAATAGTAACACTGCTGGTAATAGCATCTGCCTAGATGATTACTTATCCATATTTACCCACAAAGAAGTAACACACTGCTGGTAATAGTCACACTCTGCTGGTAATAGCATCTGCCTAGATGATTACTTAACCATATTTACCCACAAAGAAGTAACACACTGCTGGTAATAGCATCTGCCTAGATGATTACTTAACCATATTTACCCATACAGAAGTAACACTCTGCTGGTAATAGCATCTGCCTAGATGATTACTAAACCATATTTACCCACATAGAAGTAACACTCTGCTGGTAATAGCATCTGCCTAGATGATTACTTAACCATATTTACCCATATAGAAGTAACACTCTGCTGGTAATAGTAACACTGCTGGTAATAGCATCTGCCTAGATGATTACTTAACCATATTTGCCCATACAGAAGTAACACTCTGCTGGTAATAATATCTGCCTAGATCTGCTATCATATAAATTGCAATACATGTAGGTCACTTAACTCATTAACCCTGCATGCCATGTTTACGCATCATGAGGTTGTACCCTAATTCTGAGCTCTGGAACATCAGCATCATTTACGATACACCAAAGTGGATGGTATTGCAGGAAAGTAGACAGATGTGGCTGTACAATGATACCAAATAATGTCCACTTTCAACTTGCAATAAAAAATACTGGGGAAAAAAACTAATTTTTGAGACCCAATTTTTTTTAGGACAAAGGTTATCGGATTCAGAAGCTGAGTTTGTGTCTGGATTTTAGACTTTTTGGACTAAGATCTAAAGCAGACTGGTACGAACTGTGCATGGACAGGTGAACCTTTGTAAAAAGTAGGATAAGTTTGAGATTTGGAGTAAAAATTAGGCCAGGACACAAAAATCCAATATGCAAAAAAAAAATGTCCAACTTTTACCCTACTGCACATGCGCAAGCGAAATAGCCAATCAAAAATAACATTTTTGATACACCTAAGCATCTGGGTAAACGAAAATCTCTCTGAAGCAGATATTCTTTGGCTGCATGCAGAAGTAACCCCAAAAATGTTTTTCCTGCCCCTATTTCAGGCGAAAATGAAAAGAATCTCCAGGGGTTAATGAGTTAAAACCATCCATTGATCAAATACAAAAGAATTTGTTCTAATCAAGAGCATTATGGGATGGCAACTTTGCATCCATTCCATTTGTATGCCTGGAAGTATATTGCACAAAAGAAAAAATATTAAATTATTTAAAATTATTTAAGAACAAAAATAAAATTAAGAGTTTAAAAAGCAGTTAACATAAAAGGTTGAATCCTTTATCAAACAATTAAGATTTAACAGTTACACAGCACAATACAGCACATGAACTTATTACATTCATAAACTTGATACAGTCCAAGAAATTTCCATTTGATATTTCACTAGCAGAAAATCACTTACCGTATATACTCGCGTATAATTCAAATCCAAATGCAAACAAAATTGATCCTGATCTGCCGTCGCAAAATTCGCCAGCAGATCAGGGTCCATGTTGTTTGTTCCTCTGATTAGTCTTTACAAACTGCATTGACCCAGATCTGCCTGCACATTATGTGATGGCAGATCTGGGTCTATGCAGTTTGAAGTTGGTATTAGCTTATATGCGAGTATATACGGTATACCTATATGTATGTAACAGAGATCCTGAAATCACTGCCTTTGCTGGACATGTCTGGCAAGATCAAAGGTATTGACTGGCACATATTCTGAGCAACCTGACATCAGTCATCTCAAATATCATTATGTCAAACTGCCTTTGATTTGTTTACACCTTAACAAAGTCAAATTCAAAGGTCACTAGGCCTACTTTACACATTTTTTCCTTGTGACAAAAACTTGGCATAAACAGAATGGAATGATTCCAAATATATCAAAGACTAAAAGTATTTGGATTACAACAGCCCAGAGAAAATCAAGATTGTACGAAGTAGGTTGTCACACATGATAAAGTTCTCGGTGAGTATCACAATAACAACGTAATACGGAATGAACACATTAGACAAGTAATAAAAAAGGTCTCATCTACACTCAGGTTGCTATCCGAGATTAAACACTTCCTCGCTATTTCTCATGGAGTTAGGTTTTATAAACTACATTCAGCCCTACTTTGATTATTGTAATATGGTATGGGGAAACTGTTTATTGTAATATGGTATGGGGAAACTTTTTATTGTAATATGGTATAGGGAAACTGTTTATTGTAATATGGTATGGGGAAACTGTTTATTGTAATATGGTATGGGGAAACTGTTTATTGTAATATGGTATAGGGAAACTGTTTATTGTAATATGGTATGGGGAAACTGTTTATTGTAATATGGTATGGGGAAACTGTTTATTGTAATATGGTATGGGGAAACTGTTTATTGTAATATGGTATGGGGAAACTGTTGTCAGACTTGTTTGACTAAACTGTTCTGACTCCAGAAAGGAGCATTTAAGATTATATTAAGTAAAAATTATAGTTTTCATTAAGGAATACTTTTATTCAAAGAATGGATATTTATGAGAATGTGTAAACTTGTGTTAAAAATTTTTAAAAAAATAATTATACAATTCAAAAAGTACAAAAAGAATTACTTCAGATAAGTTTTGCATATTCAGGTCCATTGATTTGGAGATGTTTACCTAAAGATATAAAACAATCACTCTCATTGAATGCTTTTTATATGATTAATAAGTACATTCTTTCATTCCTCCAGTTTCTACCTTTTCTGTTCTCCTCACAATATCATACTGTTATCTTTTCTTTTCTCTCTCCTTCAACTTTTCCTTTTATGAAACTGTAAATAACTGTGCTATAATGCATCTTTGTACATTTACTTCAAAATATTTATATATACATGTAGCAGAGGATCTTGTGAAATATTAGATTTGTAAACTAATTGGGTTAGCATCTAAAAATAAAGACTACTGTTATTATGATGATGATTATTATTATTATTATTATTATTATTATTATTATTATTAAATGATATGTTCTGCATGCCCATATACACGTATTTCTAAACTATTTCATAAATACCCAGAGTTGCCTCCCCTACTCTGTTCTTCTTTTAGTTTTAGTCTGCATTGTTTATTACGACTGCCCTAGTCATAGATTTATTAATTTCTGCATTATATTTCCCAGCATTACATACTTTGAATCAGTTGTTGTTGATTAAGACTAAAATAACAGAGTCCACTGTCTTCGTTTACACAAATCATTTTAGCATGGCATTTTATCACTCTTTTGTTTCTATTCAAGATTGGCATAATGCCTCCAAAATATTCTCCACCCACATCCACTTTTGATCATTTACCGAGTTACTCAAACCATGTAAGGACAATTGTTAAATAACAACATTATGCATTATCTCATTAAAAACTGAGATAATAATTATTTGCAGTGAAAATATACTGTATATACTCACGTATAAGCCTATACCAACTGCAAACTGCATAGACCCAGATCTGCCGTCGCATAATGTGCTGGCAGATCTGGGTCTAGGCAGTTTGTAAGGACTAATCAGTAGAACAAACAACACAGCATAATGCGCCAGCAGATCAGGGTCTATGTTGTTTGCATTTGGACCCGGTTTAAACGCGAGTAATACGGTAAATAGACATGAAAATAACCATTGATAATAATAGCAGTGCTGTCACTACTGTCAAGAAAAAGCTTTGAGGTCACTAATGCATTTTTTCAGACCAACAGAATGTCTGTACTTTAAACCAAGGCACCCACGCTCCTTCATAAAAATAGTATAGTACACGCATATAAAGGTCACAGATAAGCAGGTCATACAAAACACCACAACCTACAAGTAACACACACCATCTCTGTTGTGTACACACCTTTAGCACTAGCTTGCTGAATTCAAAACAAATTTCGCTAGCTGTTCATCATGTCTGACCCCCCCCCCCCCCCCCCATAGCACCAAACAGACATGCATGCCACTTAAGATGGGATTTTTTCATGTATCTTTATGGAAGTCAGATTTTATTATGTAATGCACAAACTTCTTTGTTTTCTTTACAAAAGGCTGCCATTTTACATGGGTGAAAGATTTCATCTCTTCATCTCTTTCATTGTGCCTATCACAGTTTGAAATAAGAGAAAGTTGTTCATCTAGATCTGTACATGTATGTTTATGTACAAACTGTAAAAGATGTCTTTGCAAAACTGTCTGAACACAGTGTCAGTCAAACGAATATTACCTCATCAAAATTCCATGAACAGAGTGTCCGCCAAATGAATATTACCTCAAAATTCCCGGACACAGTGTCAGTCAAATGAATATTACCTCAAAATTCCCTGAACATAAGTGTAAGTCAAATGAATATTACCTCAAAATTCCCTGAACATAGTGTCCACCAAATGAATATTACCTCAAAATTCCCTGAATATAGTGTCCACCAAATGAATATTACCTCAAAATTCCCTTAACATTGTGTCAGTCAAATGAATATTACCTCAAAATTCCTGGACACAGTGTCAATCAAATGAATATTACCTCAAAATTCCCTGAACATAGTGTAAGTCAAATGAATATTACCTCAAAATTCCCTGAACATAGTGTCCGCCAAATGAATATTACCTCAAAATTCCCTAAACAAAGTGTCCACCAAATGAATATTACCTCAAAATTCCCTGAACATAGTGTCAGTCAAATGAATATTACCTCAAAATTCCCTGAACATAGTGTCAGTCAAATGAATATTACCTCAAAATTCCCTGAACATAGTGTCAGTCAAATGAATATTACCTCAAAATTACCAGACAGTGTCAGTCAAATGAATAATACCTCAAAATTTCCTGAACATAGTGTAAGTCAAATGAATATTACCTCAAAATTCCCTGAACATAGTGTCCGCCAAATGAATATTACCTCAAAATTCCCTGAACAAAGTGTCCGCCAAATGAATATTACCTCAAAATTCTCGGAACATAGTGTCAGTCAAATGAATATTACCTCAAAATTCCATGAACATAGTGTTTGCCAAATGAATATTACCTGAAAATTCCTGGACACAGTGTCAGTCAAATGAATATTACCTCAAAATTAAATGAACATAGTGTAAGTCAAATGAATATTACCTGAAAATTCCCGGACACAGTGTCAGTCAAATGAATATTACCTCAAAATTCCCTGAATATAGTGTCCACCAAATGAATATTACCTCAAAATTCCCTTAACATAGTGTCCACCAAATGAATATTACTTCAAAATTCCCTGAACATAGTGTCAGTCAAATGAATATTACCTCAAAATTCCCTGAACATAGTGTCAGTCAAATGAATATTACCTCAAAATTCCTTGAACATAGTGTCAGTCAAATGAATATTACCTCAAAATTCCCAGACACAGTGTCAGTCAAATGAATATTACCTCAAAATTCCCTGAATATAGTGTCCACCAAATGAATATTACCTCAAAATTCCCTAAACAAAGTGTCCACCAAATGAATATTACCTCAAAATTCCCTGAACATAGTGTCAGTCAAATGAATATTACCTCAAAATTCCCTGAACATAGTGTCAGTCAAATGAATATTACCTCAAAATTCCCTGAACATAGTGTCAGTCAAATGAATATTACCTCAAAATTACCAGACAGTGTCAGTCAAATGAATAATACCTCAAAATTTCCTGAACATAGTGTAAGTCAAATGAATATTACCTCAAAATTCCCTGAACATAGTGTCCGCCAAATGAATATTACCTCAAAATTCCCTGAACAAAGTGTCCGCCAAATGAATATTACCTCAAAATTCTCGGAACATAGTGTCAGTCAAATGAATATTACCTCAAAATTCCATGAACATAGTGTTTGCCAAATGAATATTACCTGAAAATTCCTGGACACAGTGTCAGTCAAATGAATATTACCTCAAAATTAAATGAACATAGTGTAAGTCAAATGAATATTACCTGAAAATTCCCAGACACAGTGTCAGTCAAATGAATATTACCTCAAAATTCCCTGAATATAGTGTCCACCAAATGAATATTACCTCAAAATTCCCTTAACATAGTGTCCACCAAATGAATATTACTTCAAAATTCCCTGAACATAGTGTCAGTCAAATGAATATTACCTCAAAATTCCCTGAACATAGTGTCAGTCAAATGAATATTACCTCAAAATTCCTTGAACATAGTGTCAGTCAAATGAATATTACCTCAAAATTCCCAGACACAGTGTCAGTCAAATGAATATTACCTCAAAATTCCCTGGACACAGTGTCTGTCAAATGAATATTACCTTAAAATTCCCTGAACAAAGTGTCCGCCAAATGAATATTACCTCAAAATTCCCTGAACATAGTGTCTGCCAAATGTATATCACCTCGAAATTCCCTGAACATAGTGTCAGTCAAATCAATACCACCTAAAAATTCCTTGAACATGTCCACCAAATGAATATTACCTCAAAATTCCCTGTACACAGAGTCTGCCAAATGAATATCACCTAAAAATTCCCTGATGTAGAATCCATTCAGTATCCATATGCAGATTGCTTTGGCTTGGTGTTTTCTAGCACAGCAACAAAAGTAGGTTATTAAGTGCCAAGGAAATTGGAATAAAGTGTCTTGTCCAAGGACAACACCACGGCAGCTGGCCTAGACTGTGCTGATGGTAGGATTTCGAACCCGCACCCTTTCAGTCACGAGTTTGGCACACTAAGCATTCAGCCACCAAGGCTTCTGCCTTCAATAGTTGTCTCTTACGACATGCAGGAGTTCATATCGGACCTATTCTACATTACTGAGCGTGCATGAACTTTTGTTTCAATATGCATCCTTCATTTAGACCCATCGGCCTTTAAAATAAGTCAGGTGACCACATAGATTTTAGGATTTATTTTCAGTCCATATACCTGCAACTAGGACCAAATATCTGTATAATGTAAAAAAATCTGTGCATGTATTCAGCTTAATCAGCGCGAAGTCTAGAACAATCAAACTGAAAACCGTTAGTTTCTGCCCGATAATGTTCATAGTCAAAGAATTTTACAACAATTTTTTTGACAACTGAAAACCAATGAAAAAGGATATTTGCCATTATAGCGATTGTCGACTACAGTGATCCAGCTAGACAGAAATATAGGGCATCCCCCACCCAATATCTGCCTTCATTGCTCAAGTTTGCCTCCCCTGCCCTCCAAGATCCCTCCCCTCTGCCTCACCCCAGATCACTAAAACACTTTCTTATATCTGTGTCATCTACTATTTATTCCACTTATTTTCCTGTTTATTTAAGGTAGGGTAAACTTATGAATGTGCTTCTGTCAGTTTCTATTTCCAAATAGATTAAATTCAAAATTTTATTATTGACATGTCTTTTTAAAAACTGTTACAAAAAGTGCCTCTTCGTTCAACAACAGTGTTCCTTTTGCTATAAGTGCCCGTTTCCCTACCCTCGGTAAGAAATTCCTAGCGAGAACACTGCCCTAGAATGTCTTTGTCCCTAAAATGTAGGGATTTTTAAATGACCCATGTGATGCCTTTAATAACAATCCTAGGTACAAAACTTAGGCTATCATAACTCCACCCACCTCCCACCTCATAATGGTCCTCTTCTTGATCAGCATATACAGTAAATAACAAGCACAGGAAGGCATGGCTAAGTAGGTCATGTTCAAAACAACTCCACCTCCATCCTTGATTAATTTACATATGATAAGTAATAACTACTGTAACTATTATGGAGGGGTAAGTATGGTAAACTATAAACAGCAGATTACAGTATTAAGTTGGCATTTACCTAGGTCACATTGACAATAAATTACTCAACTTTACCTAATGTTCCCATGACCTACACCCTTCAGTAAGCTTGTAAACACTGTCTAGTCATAACAACTATACCTACAGTGTATGCACATGACTTCACCAAAATTATTCAACAATCTTAACCATAGTTACCAGTATGTGAAAATGCTTACAACATTTATAATGTGCTGCATGAGACCAAAACAGAAATTTTAATTCGCCATCTGGGCCAGCTTATTTTTTTTAAGTTGAGTGGCATTCCAAATTGTTTTTAAATAGGTACAGTTTGTGTTTTTCATGTTAGTCCTATTTAAATGGAACCATTATTAACCTTCATCATAATTCACCATAATGCATCATCATCATATGACAGCATCTAACGTTTCCTTAGATTGGTTTATCTTCCTAGAGTTTTTGGCAATTTTTTATCTGTACAATGTTTGCTCCACATCAAGATGCAGAGTACATTAATTTTGGAAGGTATTTAAGTCAAGTTGATAAAAAAATTCCAAAATCTATATAATAAAGGACACCTGATTGGCTGAAGTGAAACACTTACATACCAGTACAGTACTAAATTATTGTTTCATGTCAGTGTAGGCAAGGCATGTGGGTTTTTTCTTGCAGCAGTTTTAGTTGTCAATTACAAACTAGTTTAGAATCAAGTTGTTACATGCATATTTACAAAACCATGTGTTGTCAATCTATGGTGCATTTGGAAATTTCCACAATTACTTTATATCTTGATTCTTAATGTGATTATATACACTGGATCTGCATTGGGAATTTTCGAAATAACATGAGTCATTTGGCATGTAATGTTCAATACAAAAGTAATGGAGGCAACCTGCAATATCACAAACCTGTCCTTGACAGGTCTCACACAACTATTTTAATTCAATATATCTAATCATGAAAGCTATTTCAAAATAAACAAAAGGACAACAAAAATCGTCACAAAAATTCTTCCTGTACCTCAGTTGACAGATTTTTCCAAGACACATAAAATGGTAAAGAGAAAACACATGTTGTACAGTAGTTTAATGAAGTTACAGCGTTTTGAAATTGTCCACCATCAAAAATGCATGCAAGTAAGGAATTAAGACATTTCAAGGCAAAAGACTTTGTATTTCAACACTTTAAATACATGTTGAGGGTTAGAAGTTTGCTACCAAGGAATTTGTGCAGTTTGATCCAAATTACACTGATGAAATGATGGTACCATACATATTCACGTACAAGTCGAATCCAACTGCAAAAAACATAGACCCTGATCTATCATTGCATAATGCACTGGCAGATCAGGATCTATGTTGTTAGTTCTACTCAATACTCCTAAAAAAAACCTGCATAGACACAAAAATGTCGGTGCATTATGCGATGGCAGATCTGGATCTATGCAGTGCACAGTTGGATCTGACTCGTAAGCGAATATATATCGTAATTACTTAGGGGAAAAAAGCCACACACACACCCCCTCCAAATGCAGCAGAATTGAAGCAACAAAGTAGCAGTTTCACTGTGGAATATGGTTAATGTAAACTGAGTAGAAACCAGACATGGGGCAGAGTACACTGTACTTTACTTTGTACTCTGGAATCCTGAAAATCCAAGTACTCGTACCTTTTATTTTAAGGAGTTAAAATGCTTCTACTTGTACTCAAACTCTCATTTGCAAGTGGAAATGTACCCTGTACCATGTACTACATAGTGAAGTACAACACAAATCTAGGTAATTAAAGTTGTGGGCCATTCCTCATTAACATTTTAGGTAATTAAAGTTGTGGGCCATTCCTCATTAACATTTTAGGTATTTAAAGTTGTGGGCCATTCCTCATTAACATTTTAGGTTAAATACTGAAGTTGATAAATGCACTAAATTAATCTTAATACAAAATCTAAATAACAAATGTACACACTGCAAAATTCTCAATCTTTCAATCTTATTTGTGAAACTACATGTAGAACTATATCATATTCCCGGGATCTAAAGACCAAGAATGTTTAAGACCCTATTTCTTTGGGAAACCAAGCATGTGTGTGTGTGTGTGTGCTGTGGACCCAGTATAACTTGTATGTATGATTAAACACACACCTCACTGATATTACGCTGTATATCAACTGACTTGACCAGAATGTTAATCCCTACTTGGTCTTAGCCATTATAATGAAAAACTACAGCATCTGAGCTCTGTGTTTGCAAGGCACGCTATTTTTAACACTAAATAAGAAGTTTGTCTTCTTCTCTTTAAACTTTATTCCATTCTGAAAAAGAGTTTTTGAAAAGAAAATAGTGGATCAGTATCATTTGCCAAAATTTTAAAGGCTTTCACGCCAGAATGCTGTTTGTCAAAATTTGGTCAAATACTGTTGATCAATTTTTAAGAAGTTGTTGAAAGGTTTTTCTATTTTTAGTAACGGGTTGCTATATTTTTATGAAAGACTGGCATCATTGGTACCAATTTAAAAGAACTACATGCCTTGATGCTTTCCGTACAATTTTGGCCAAATTTTTTCCAATGGTTTCTGAGAAATCATTTTGAGGTTTTTACACTTTTTAGTAATGTTGTCCATATATTTATTCAGCTGATCAAATTGGGTCATCAAATTGGGTCATATTCTGAAAAGTGGTTTTTAAGAAGTTGTTTGAAGTTTATTTTTCTATTTTTAGTAAGGCAGCCATACCTGATGGCAGATCAACATCATTTGTATAAATTTGGTCAAATTCTGTTCAGTAGTTTTTGATAAGTTGTTTAAATGTTTTTCTAATTTTACTAACACTTGCCTTAGTTGATAGCAGATCGACATCATTTGTACAAATCTTTAAGATCTTCCTGCCAGGATCCTTTTTGCCAAGTGAACCAAACCAAACTAATCCTGTGATTTTGAGAAGTTAAAAACTGCAAATGTTGATGGATGCACGATGGACAACACACAACAGATGCAAGACAACTGCTCACTTGGTCTTACGGCCAGAAGGTAATAAAATTTTTTAACAATGGCAGTTTTGGTCTCAAACTAAGATTGCACAAATAAAGGAAATCATGCTTAAGATTTACATTTAATTTAACACTGTTATTTTAGCAAGATATTCTTGAACCCTATTTCAAACAAATTTTAACTTTGTTTTTAGTTGGTAATCATACTGTCTGTATATTTAACTATTTTATGCAAACATATTATAAAGGAATTAGATTTGCAGTGAAACATGATGTGATTTTATTTCTTGTATGTAAAGAGTACGATATCAAGCTTTTGAATTATATATTGTTATGGAAAGTTACATATCATTTTTCTTTTAAATAATGGTATAGGTTTATGACCTCTGCATACTAGTCTAACAGCTGTCGTCTTGCAGAAAGTACATATATGGTATTTCAATGTGACTCAGTACATTAGGTCATGAGAAGAATTGTCGCTTGTAACATTAGTATATCACGTGATTTAGCGCGTGAGGGTATGAACTTCTGACCTAGATTCTATGATTCTTCAGGGTCAATATGTTATTGACTGTTAATAAACGTCAGGGCACAAGCACTTTGGCGATGTCACGCATAACCTAGTTTCTGATTGGTTCGGAGAGGGTTGTAATTTAGAAGGAAATTATTTCAAAATACCCAGTTGTTTATGAAAGACGAAATGGGTTTTATTTCGATTCTGCGTAGTAAGATACTACATTATAGGATTTACAGCAGCATTCTGGCATTCTTCATAGCTACACTTGATAGAGAGGTCAAAAAACGAATTTGGTTCTTTTTGTGTGTGGATATTCTACTTTAGTGATACTGTATATCAATATACAGTACATTCTGGATTAGTACTGTTTCTTAAACTTTAATAATTATACAGCTCCGTGGAATTATCGGAAACATTTCTAGAACTTGTGATATTCCATTCACAGGGACTATTTGGAATTTATAAAACTTGGATATACTTGATTCTTAATAGCATATCAGTACAGTGAAGGTTTCATTCGGAACCTACTTCATTCAGATTATTTGGATTAACTTCCGGATCAGTGAACTTTAAAACAATTTAGGACTTTTAAGGATATTCTATACTGTAAGTTATTTTTAATTCTTTCACTTTGATTGTTTGCTGAAATATTTTAATATTTTAGGAAATTAAATATTTGTATTTTAAATCTTGAAAGCTTGTTTGAGTCTTTTCTTTTGTTACATTACCCTAGTTGTAACAATATGCAGTTGCATGTCAAAAGTACTCCATTTGTACTCATGAGTACTTTTTTTTAAAAATACTTAATATTCTTGTAACTATTTTCCATAATACATTTTGTGAAGATAATTTTTTCTTACTAAAACTTTTTTTTAAAAATTGGAGCTAAGAATTAGTTTAAAATTATATATTTTTACTTTTAATTTTTTGTTCAGGTGTACAAATAATTAACTAGAATTCAGTATTTGTAAAACGCATATCCCCACACTTCACGACCTCCACACCAACATTTTTGCTTGTTGGGTGAAGACACCCTCAAGAACATATGTCAGTTGTTGGGTGATATGTGCATTTGTCTTTTCATGCCCAGTACGTTTGTATGTGGTAACAGGGTGGTTTCCAAGTTATGACCTAGGGTCTAAGTCCTGGGGATGGGTATGGACCCCAGAGTCAATGTCAGTTGCATGCAGAAATTGTATTTTCATGCCCTGTAAGTGTATATATATATATATACAGTAGGACCCCGCTATAGCACGATGGTCAGGGTCCACACAACAAGATTGAGCTATGTCCCGAACCGTGCTATAACCAACCTAGACAAAACCAAGTCATTTAGCTGAAGAAAATGATGCATGCGCCCAAAAAAAATGGGAGGGGGGGGGGGGGGATTGTGGGCTCAAAACAACATGCTTCAATGGCACAGTTACCATCTTAAATCAATGCATAATAAACGATAAATACACATGCAGTGAAAACAGAGATTGCACATATAATATTTTACTTTATTCAGAGAACCATGCATTGGTACATTTATATGTACATGACTATTGTATAGCATGAATAGTTAAAGGATCAACACGTTTACTCACCAGCCAATCTCATGGCATGCGTAGGAGTGAGTCCATAATAATTCCATCGAAAATATGCACACAGAAGTATAATATCATTGTCTGATAAAGTTCTGAAATCCTACATCGTCGTCTAGTCATTGTAAATCGTCGTCGTCTAGTCATCATAAATCACGTCCGACTCCGATTCGTCAGCTTTACTGTCATATGCGGGTGCTTATGTAGAGACTGAGCTTGAGTTTTTGCAAGTAACACTTTGATCATAAAGTCAGAAATCTATTAAAGGATGCAACTAAAAACGTGTCAATTGTGTGGCAAGATCACAGGGAGTTCAAAAAACCACCATCTGTTACTTGGTACTGAACAAACTCGTGGCTTGATCAAAGGGTTGTCACGTGGGAAAACAAAGAGTGTGGTGCCTTTACAAGCTAAGTGATTATGGTTAAAGTATATGCACAGGAAGTTGAAGAACTCTACTTTAAAACAAAGTGAGCGCTTTTACAAGCCAGAGGCTTATCGGCCTACGTGCACTGGCAGATAGCTTGGGAAATATCACTTGGGAATTAAATCTGACTTGTGGAAACACCGAACTTAATCCTGTCCATGGCTTCAAGCTTCTCTTAACAGAAAGAGTTTAACGTTTCCGTGTACTGTTATCCATTGTAAATAACAACTAATTAAAACTCTGACACCTATTTGTTTGAACAACTACAGCAAGAATAATTGTTAATCAACAATGGGGTCATTTTTATAGGGAATGTACAATATTATTCACTGGTCAACTGATTGCGTGGCGATTGTCTAACAACACCGCCAAGCCACGTGGGCGGCTTTCGTTTTTTTGATGTTTTATAAATCATTGCCGCATGGTTTGAACAACTTTTAGCTTGAGATTGACTTTGATGATTGTCAATGACTTCAATTACTTGATTTATAAATTCAGGTGCGAATCTTTTATCAACCACCGCATTGTTTGGTGCTTGGCTGTGTATGCAGTTGAATGAGCAAACATATGTCAGCTATTGTTTGAGCAACGATTGTACACAGAATGTATTGAAGACAAACACAAAGAAGACTTAATGACTTTATTGTTCATGTATCAGTAATAATAAGATTAACACTTGTCAGCTTTAAAATGAGCTGACATCTTTCACAAATAAACTAAGATCAAAGTGCAGTGATTGACTACTGACACATCTGAAATGAACATTCACAAATAGAAATGTTCAGCATCTTTATTCATATAATGAAAGATGCAATCATAAGACACTTTTTCTTCAAGAATACAATACAGCTTGCCAAATTATTAAATCAAACTCTTGTTTATTTTGGCACTAAACTTTGCAGTAGTTCAAGAAATTGGCAAAATTATTGTAAAATTTCGGTAGCCATGCCACGATCATATTATATCCAAATTCATACATGATCTCTTCTCCTAAATGATAATTAATTTTTTACACATTATTTTTCCTACTTTTAAAAATAATTTTTTTTTCATGTATGAAAAAATAGATGAAATTTCGGGAGCCATGCCACGATCGTGTTATATCCAAATTCGTGCTATAACGAAGCGTGCTATAGCAGGGTCCTACTGTATATATATATATATATATATATATATATATATATATATATATATATATATGATTATAGGTGGGGATCACAATAGTTTCAAATTTATGACCCAGAGGCTAAATTCCTCCAGGTAGGAATGAACCCAGAGATGAATGTCAATTTTTGCAAGTACACATTTTTTTCATGTCAAATAAGCATGCATGTTTATGTGACGGTGCCATATTCCCAGGGGTAATGTAGGGAAAGACCCCAGGACATCACCAGGTGTCCCAGCTGACATGTTGATACATGGATCATTGATCAAAGATGTAGATTCTTTGATAAGTGGAACATACATATACAACTCAGGAGTCATTGAAGAATTATGTAAAATCACACCAGGCCCATGCACAGGCCTTATATAACTTAAAAGTTCAACTATGCTTCATATCTGGTCAATTTTACCTATTTGCTGCAGTCTGAAAGAATTATATCCAACAATAAAGGCATAATTAATATATGTAGCTCACATCAAATTCTCCAAAATCTTGATGATATAGCCCAATTTACCAAGTTTTATCAAAACTGTATGAAAAATATAGTCTTTAAAGAAGTAACAAGCTCAGCGAATCAGATGCAAGACCATCATAATATGAACAGATCTCACTTGTTATTGAACCTGTCATATGCATGACTTTAGCTCATTATAAAACTTGTCCAAGATGATGATGATATAAGCCCATATTCCAACTTTTATCAAAATTGGATCAGAAATATGACCTTCTGAATGGAGGTCCAACACTCTAATGGCCTAAAAGAATTTCGGCACCATTTTCATTTAGGACTAACTAGATATGACCATTCAGGAAGAGTAGCAATAACACGATTTTCAATGTTGGATTGGTATGATTTTCATTTAGGACCAACCAGACCACATATGAAGTAATTTAGTGAAAATCCAATGTCAATATGACCCTTGAAGGGACTGATACTCTACTGGGCAAAAAGAATTTCCAGGAATTCAAGATATGAATATTTCTTCCTTTTCACTGCTGAGTGTTGAAACCATCCATTTGCATCTCTATCAAGTTATTTCCTCTTACTACCTTAACTACAGTGATAAACCTTGAATGTGATGCAATGCTGAATCAGATCTGCTTTGTGGTCAGATAGAGTAAAATAATGTACAAAATGTCAAAAATTTAATTTACTGCAATATATTAGGTCTTCCCAATCCAACTGCTTTCTTAAGTCACAGATATTTATATAATCAGCCAATGAAAGTGAGGTGAATTTACGAAAAGAGGGTGTGGTGTACTGAAGAGAGAGTTCAATCTTCTAAGCTTCAGTCCAAGAGCTACATGTAGTCTGGTATATAACAAAAAGAAAATTTTCTTTTCCTATGTAAATACCAGATATATTTCATCTTGTGGTTAAAAAAAAAACGATATATTTTAACTCGTGGCTTTGTTTTTTGTACCACACGATGAAATATATCCCGTATTTATGCATGAAAAGAAAATATCCTCTATATCCTCATTTCTTAACAGAGAATTTATTAAAAAATTACGTAGAATAATTTTTACAAAATATGTCAGCAATTACCATTTATGGGCATTTTCTATTGAAATGATTCTGTACTAAGTACTCTAGTGTGCACAGAATATAACAAGGGAGATAACCACTCCGAGTCTAATCATGTCTTTTTAGCTTTGAATAACCGTATTACACGCGTATAAGCCGATACTAACTGCAAACTGCATAGACCCAGATCTGCCATTGCATAATGCACCGGCAGATCTGGGTCTATGCAGTTTGTAAGGACTAATCAGTAGAACAAACAACATAGACCCTGATCTGCTGGTGCATTATGTGACAGCAGATCAGGGTCTATGTTGTTTGCATTTGGACCCAGCTTATACGTGAGTGTGTATGGTATGTTCCGTTACATAGTTTGACCGGTTTTTCATGACCATGAGACCAACATATAGAAAATAAATATAGAAAAAAATGCATTATTTTTAGAAACTGAAACCAATTCAGTAACAAATAAATACTCAGCATATCAAAGACTTGGGCAGGACATCCAGGGCTCGAAATTAGCGGTAGTCCGCTAGCCTGAGGCTAGTAGATTTCCTGTCGGACTAGTAACTTTCATAATGTAATAGTCCGATGGGCTAGTAAGTTTCGGTTATCAACAGTCAGCGTTTGTTTATGCCTCTCCCTAATAAAGACTTGACTTCGGCAGATGTTATGTAGAATCAAGGCAGTGAACCATTGTAAACACAGTCATAAAATATTAGCATGAGAAGACGAAGTCAATTTCTGCCTCGGAAAGGTGCGTTTCTATAACAAGAAACCAGCCGATTTTGCTGGCTTCTTTTATGACTGTGTGTTTACAATGGTCACTGCCTTGATTCTACAGAACAATTACCAAACATGCGCTGTTAATGATGAGACCATAATTGGAGCTGGCTTCTTTTATGACTGTGTGTTTACAATGGTCACTGCCTTGATTCTACAGAACAATTACCAAACGTGCGCTGTTAATGATGAGACCATAATTGGAGCTGTAAAGTACAATGCGCCGAGTCAGATGGCTTCGTTTGATAGGAACGCACCTTTTCCAAGCTGAAACTAACATTATCTTCTGATGCTAATATTTTATAACAGTGTTTACAATAGCCGCTGCTTTGATCCTGCAGAACATCCGTTGAAGTCAAGTCTTTATTGGGAGAGGCCATTTAATTTTAGGGGGGGGCGGGCAGAGGCACATGCTTCGAAACATGTTTCTTGCTCAGATTTCCTTATATAAAGGACACTGTGCCATTCCTTTTCTTACTTTAAATAATCTGCGTCAGCTATACTGTGACATCTCGTATTTCAAAATGAGGCACCAATCCCTCCTTGCAAGACAGGCAAAATGTGGCGTTTTATAGAAGGTGTTCAGCCACCAGAAAAAAGCAAAAGTTAAATGAAAATGACATAAAAGAGAGGAATAATTCTTATGATCGGGAAAAGCGGAATCGAACGTTTCAGAAGGCATGGACAAAAGACAGGGAATGGCTGAATTATGATAAGGAGAATAACGTTATGCGGTGTAATTGGTGTACGGAATTTGCAAACACAAACACAGAGAAAACATCCAGTTTTGTTGCGGGTTGTTCGAACTTTAAATTTGAATCGGTAAATGCACATGAAAGCTGTGGGCAACACAAAAAGAGTTCAGAGAGAACAGCAGCTATGCAGATGCCAGCAGAAGAATCGACCGCTGGTAAGATCTTGGAAAGTTTAAATCGGAATGTGTTTGAACGGCTCCTTAATTTGTTCAGAAATGCACATGCTATCGTAAAGAACAGAAGACCCTTCACTGATTTTGTATGGATGTGTCAGCTGGATGAGAGGAAAGGGGTTGATGTTGGAGAGACTTAAAGGAATGATAAACAGGTTGTTACATTTACTCACTACATGGCTGAAAGTGAAAGGCAGAAATTTGTGAAAGGTGTGAATGAAGCAAGGTTTCTTGCAGTAGTGTGCGACGGTTGTACTGACAGTTCAGTTCAGGAGGAGGAAATTGTATATGTAAGAATTTGCAAAGGAGGAGAGATTAAATCATCATTCCTGGCAATTGACAGTGTAGAGAAGGCAGATGCTGAAGGGATCCTGAAGGTGATCACCACTGCACTGGATAATGCTGGAATCACTAATTGGCAGAATAAGATTGTTGCATTTGGTAGTGACGGAGCAAGTGTAATGATGGGCAAAAATGCTGGAGTTGTATCTAAACTGAAAAACATCCAACCAGCTTTACAGGGTATTCACTGCTTTGCACACCGGCTTGAGTTGGCATATAAAGATGTAGTGAAAAAAACCTCCCATTACACAAAGATGAACACTCTTTTGATGGGACTGTATTATTTTTACCACAACAGTCCCCTCAACAGAAGTAATCTCAAGAGGTCATTTGCTGCTCTTGACGTATCACCAGTGATGCCAAGCAGGGTTGGAGGCACACGCTGGTTACCACACACTGAGAGAGCGCTTGACAGCTTCTGGATAGGATATACAGCCATCAAGAACCACCTTGAACAGGTATGAATCTTTGTTGTCTTCTTGAATTTAAAATTTAAATACCCATTGAAAATATAAAATGCAGCTTTAAATGCACGACTCTGTCACTCACATATAATGCAATTGAATTGTATTGTAACAACTTATCACATGAAAATAAGTTCCATTCATAAGTTTAATTGTAAAAATTGCTTTCATTTTTTAACGTATATTATATTAAAAGAGTAAGTTTATTACTAAGTTGCTTATTTAATTTTTATCCATATTATGTTAATTCGTCCATTTTTTTAAAACTAAGCAGTAATGTTAGATGTTCATCAAAATTTATTTTTGTTATCAGCTGCCTTCCAAGAAAGGAGCTTCATCAGATGCACTTGGAAAGGCCAAAGGTTTCTTGAAAATAATGAGACAACCTGCTACTTTGAAATTTATGTTGTTCATGACAGATGTTATATCACTTCTATCCAAACTGTCATTAATGCTGCAAGACACAAGTGCTTCAGTTACTGACATCAAGCAGAAGTTGGATGCCACCATTTCCATTTTGAAGAAGTACAAAATCAAGTATGCTTAGCTAATTTATCTTTTTCATCTGCAGACTGTTACATTCATTACTTACTTGAATCATACTGATTAGATATGCAAAATTAATTTTACGGTTTGTCTCACAGAAAGTTTATTCTATTGATCTTTACATATTGTAATTGCAATTTAGTAATTAATAAATATAAACATAATTAGATAAATACAATCATTTATGGTTTTAATGCTCATGTCATTCCAGCTGTTCTAAGAATATAAATTGTCATAGCACACTTTTACATTTTTATTACAACAGTCAAGTACCGTGGTCCTAACTCCTGCATATTTTACAGGGATGGCCCTCGACTTAGACAGCTTGGCAGTATTTCTGTGCTGACAGGTGTAGACTTTGGTGAGGATGATTTGATCCAAAGGACCAGAGAGGAAGTGACAACATCCTTGGTCACATGTCTTGAGAACAGATTTAGTGATACTCATGATGGTGTTATTGGTGCATGCAAGATAGCTGATTTCAAGATATGGCCAGCTTCACTAGACAATTCAGGTAATCTCCAATTACTGTTTTCATCAGACAGTTAATGTTTTGCCCATTTTCATATTTTTATATATCGATTTATCTAGTTATTTAGTTGGGGTTCCATAACAAAAATGTATAGATGTTGTCCAAATGTTATAGACATCATATTTCTACAGCACTAAATTATTTTTCTTAAAATGCAACTTTTTGGTTTAATACAGACTTTGGTGATGATGGCGTGGCAATTTTGGTGGAGCATTTCCGGCCAGTGCTTGTCAGTGCAGGTGTGGATGCTGATGCAGTGGAATTGGAATGGGACATATTAAAGAGTTTAGTCTATAGCAAGTAGGTGTAAATTTAAATACTTAAAAAATAAAAACAAGAAACATTATTGATGCCAGATTTATAAAATATTCTTCATTTAGCAACATATCTTGATTACAAAAGGTAACCATTTAAAGAAATAAAGAAAGCTTTAATAAACAATTCAATATAAACATTATTTAAGTATTGACATTACCTTTTTCATTATGTAAATTTATTCAGATTAATATTTTCTTAATGTATTCTGTTATGTTGCAGGTACAAAGACATCTATGCTTTGACTTGTCCCACAGTTGCAAAATCATGTGCTGCTGACTGCAAGAATATTCTGGCATTGATTGACCTTATCCTGACAATCCCAGCCCACTCTGCTGATGCTGAGAGGGGTTTCTCGGAGATGAAAATGGTGAAGAGTGACTGGAGATCGTGTTTGCGACCTTGTGTTCTGTCCGACCTACTCTTCATAATGTTCCATACAAATGACATTCCAACATATGATCCATCACCAGCAATACATTTGTGGAATGTTTCAGGGAGACGGGTAAGGAGACCTGAACAAATCCCATATGGACCCAGAGTGCAGGTGGAGGATGAGAAAGGAGACCTGAATCCCTTTCTGGAATTGGATCCTGATTATCTTGCGGAACAATGATTTCTGCATTTCATATGATAATGCTACTAATGAAATAAAATTGTTGTTAATCTCAATACAAGTGTGTGACATTGTTTTTTGGACAGGACTAATAAAAATTTGGCAGGACTAGTAAATTTCTAAGTATACTAGTCCTTCTGGCTACAAAGAAATTTGTGTTAAATTCGAGCCCTGACATCAATCTGAGCCAAAAATTTGCTCCAGCCATGAGATTGCATCTAACCCTGCACTCAGAGCATGGAGTGAGAACGGGAAGAGAGTCACTAATCTGGTCATATCATCCCTTACTTGAAAATCTAATTTTTTTCAGTACATCTACACAGACCCTATTTCTTGGACACAAAGAACAATAAAAAGTGGCAACAGTTTCCAAATATAGCTCTCTTCTTAAATGGACTGATAAAAAATGATCTGCTACTTACACAGGGATGGAAAAGTCCTTTGTCCCGCAGACCAAATGGCGCCCCAAGGCGATGCATGTCTTCAGCAAAATAAAACACAGCACCCTAAATTCCATACTTTTTCCAGACCTTTAGGGAAAAATCTTTATTTTCCATACTTTTTCCAGGTCTGGAAAAAGCACTCTTTTTTCCCCATACTTTTTACAGACTTTCCAGATTTTGTATGAACCCTGATAAGAAGAACCATAAAATCATAGTTGTCATGCTATTGCCACCAATTATGTCCACAAATACAACACAGTTTTTCACATTTTAAAGCAATTTCGTTTTCCTGTGCATTTCTTATGTTCAAGTGGTATCAAAGCATACATTCTACAAATGTTATTTAAAACACAGAAAAAATCCCCATCAAAATGTGTTTTCATTTCAGTTTGTGATGCTTTATCATTGTTCAACTTCCTGAAGATCTGTGTATCAATAGTTCTGCATGTTTCATTTACTGGCACAATATCTGTGCTTGTGTGCATGTCTTTGTGTTTTTACACAGTACTGTGTTGCATACATTCTACAACACAGCATCTTCAAATAGCAAAAATGCACCACAACTTCACCATTCCTACACCTAGTGTGCTTTCATTGTTTTTCTTTAATCTTGTGTGTTTCAGCTTAACTATGCATGTACATGTAGTGCATGGCAGCTCCACTGTATTGACCTTGTGTAATTTTATCTTTGGCGCTCAAATTTGCTGCTTTTATTTTAACATGTATATTTTAGCAAATCCTTTCAATATCTGTGTATGTGCCCAGAACCCATTAACTACCCTCTGTCATGTGGTGTATATAACATGATGACACGGTAGACGGTGGTTGGGTTTCTTTTGTGTAGATGTGTCTATAGTATGCTTTGCTTTTTACCTAAATGTTGGTGTAGTAACATATGATCATTTACTTTATTAACCATTTCACCCACATAGAGCTTTCATTATTACAATTAGAAAAGAAAAAAAATCCCCCAAAATAAGCAAAGAAAGCATACATCTTTGTATTTACTTATTTGTCCATCGACAAAAAGACCCACAACTTTGCACAAAACGGTATTGGGATGGGATAAGACAAACAGAATGTGAACTGTAAATGCAGGAGATCTAAATGAAGTATGTGTGAAATCTGTGCTATCTAATTTCAAATCAGCGTGAAGTTTTACTCATATTGATTAAACGTGACAACTATCTTATGTTTTTCATTAAAAAACTACTGTTACAAAATCATCCCAAAATCAATAATAATGATATCTGAATCCAAAAAATCCAACAAAGACAAACCGTGGAAACAAAATTAGGAGATTTTAAATGGGGTACATGTGACATCTCCTCTATCTAATTTGAAATCAGCATGAAGTTTAACTCATATTGATTAAACGTGACAATGATCTTTTATTTTTTCTGTACAGAATTACTGTTACAAAATCATCCCCAAGCCAATGATAAAGAATGTTATTTAATTATTTTTTTAAAAAAGAACAAAGACGAACCATGGACACAAAATTAGGAGATTTTAAATGGGGAACGCGTGACATCTCCAATATCTAATTTGAAATCAGTGTGAAGTTCTATTCATATTGATTAAATGTGACAACTATCTTCTCTTTTTCCTTAACTCTTTAACTACGACTGACGTGTATCTGCTGCATACATGTGCCTTGCTTCCGCAGTGACTGATAAATCCACTTGTAAGCAAAGCACTACTATCCGCAGTGACTGATACATCCGCTTGCTGGTTATGCTCTCTAGACTTCAGTGACGGATAGATCCGCTCTGTATGTTCATGTTACAATCTGTCTTACTGGTCAATAATGGGAAGTAAAAGGACATTTAACCAATCAAAATAGAGTTAACAAATGATTATTCTTACTAAATCAGGGGATTTTTTGCAATTTTGTACCACGCGTTAATAATACATGTGTTTGTAGCTGACAGTGGAAACAATGGTTTTTGCTTATGCTAGAGATTCAGAATCCAAATTTTCCGATTTTTCTGAGGACGAACTTGACAATGTTGAATTAAGAACTGTTGGCAGTGACAATGAACTATCATCTTTGTCAAGTCTTTCCGAAATTGAGACAGAATGTGATGATGAAGACAGCAAAGTGTGGATAAAAGAGCCATGTGCTTCGAAGTCGGCCCAATAAATAATAGTTTAAAAATATTGTTTTGTGTTCTATTCATGGATTTTATACCAATCTTGCGGATGTCAGCAGGATAAAAGAATCAAACAGACATAAGGTAGTTATCGCTTTTATATATGCATGGTTTTAGTCTATAAATCAGTTTATTATACAGAAAATAACTGAAACAATTTGCCCATATCCCCAAATCATCAACTAAAAAGTTATCATTTGGCTGTAGCAGCATCAGGCTCTGGTAGTCAGCCCCAAAATCAGCTGCGGTAGTGACCCCAGCAGCCAGGCAGAGAAGTGAGGCACTACAGTAGCACTAGTAATACCGGTAAGTAATTTAAATTCTTCACAAATTTATGATTAAAAAGGCTATTTTTCCATCTGTCTTGACCAATATGTGACACAGAAACAGTTATTTCGAGAGATGTAACAGTGGTAAAAAAATTTTTTTTACCTCACTCCACTGCTGTTTTTGAAAACAATTTGCTTTGTATATAATCTGATGCTATCATAAATGGGTTGTGTATTAATGTCGTAAAGTAAACACATCTCAACTGTGACAAAGTCAGCCTTTTTTCCAGTTGCTATCAATATTTTATAAGAATCCGAGACGTAATATTCTGACACCAAACAGATTTACGTAATTGGGAAAAAGGTTCACAAAAATTGATTGATAATTTCTTTTTAGACTTTTACTATGAATTACAATTCACATTCATCATTTCTGCTGAAGGTGAAACATGGCCTAGAGCTGAAAATTTTGACATAAATTAATGTTTTCGTCACATAACAATTATGATGCCAAGTTACATCAAAGACATGGTGACAAATAATATGTAATTAGACAATTTTTGTTTTGTTCTGAGGATGTTTTTATGAGTCGGGATGTGTATTTTTATGATTTTGACGTAACTTTAATATCAATGACCAATCACTTTTTGAGAAGCTTTGACTTTGTGATGGCAATTAATTATGACACCATCACCATGGACATGATAAAAACTTGAGAATGTTAATATTTCACTTGAAAATTTTAAGTGTTGAATTAATTTTACTTGTGATCAATTAAAGATACAGTAAATCTCTGTTATCAATCGTTATTGTTGACTTCAAAATGGCATAGGCACCAGCTTTAAGTTTTGTTGACTATTTCAAGAAATATTGCCATTTTTTAGAGATGTAACAATTATTTCATGACATAGAATTCTGTACCATATGTCAACATGGTTTTTGTTAATATCAAGTGACTACTGTGTTGACATGTGCCCCCAATGTGATGAATCAGAATAAATTATAAAATTATGTTTTTTCATGGGGGGTTTTTTAATAGGAAAAAAAACAAACAATTACATGACTTTCATATCAGGTTTTTCAGGTTTTATGGGCTTTTTTACAACAACATTGAAAATGGGGGGTGGGGGTGGTTGTTGGTTTCACGTGACAATTGGACTTCTAATGTCATGGATATGTAAGCTGCGAGATTTGGGTAGTCATGTCATCAAATTAAAGACACAACAAATGTTACACTCGCAATTCCTATAGATTTCATGTAGGTAGGGCTTGACATAAGGTTATTTAAGTTTGCTAGGCCCGGTAGTAAGCATCTACCCTATGCCGACATCATGTGTTTTCGGCAAATTCCAACATTCAAATAAGGAATGCGCTCTGACTTCACACCCCAACATAAATGTAGTTTTGGGGGGATAAAACTAATTTTAATTATGCAATATTTACCCATCACTATTGTATAATTTCCCTTTTTCGTGTAAAAAAACCTGTCAATAAGACATGGTCCACTTGTGCACCTTGCACGCACGTGAGCAGAACACTCATCTTTTTCATAGACGATGATTATGCCAGGACATCAGAGTGGGGTGGGAGGAGGGCAGTAAGTATTGCATAATCAAAATTAGTTTCACCCCCAAAATAATCTACATTTTAATAGCAACAATAACTTACCCATTGCTACTGCATAGCTGAATTTGTCAGTTAGGTGGGAAGGCTGATGTGTTAAACTTCAAAAACTGAAAAAAATGGAATATACTCACCATCAGAGGATGAGATCCACTTACAGAATGTTGATGTTCCTCTGGGCCACATAGTGTGCCACAATTATGGGTCCCAAAGAAAAAATGCCTGCACTTTGTTGTGCTAATGAACGGAGGTAGAAGGAGGAGAAGGTAGTATGTGATTGCAAAAATGCTGCCTTCATGACGTCCACCATGGAAGAATGATCAGATTGGCCCATGAGGCAACAACGGCTCAAACCTCATGGGCTTTTAGTTTCATACAAGAGAGGCCTGTATCGGTAAGGGACTGGTAAGCTCTTTTGATTGTGGTGACAATTCACCATGAGATAGTGGAACCAAAATATCAATGTAGCCCTTAAGATGAAAGAAAAGTCATTTCCTGCCCTTCCTGTTCCCTTTGGAGGCAATGAGATTGAAATGCAGTGCCCTAACTGGGCATAAAAGCCTATCTTGATCATCTCCAGCACTGATTCAACTGAGACTGGGAATCTCTATAGGTAGTGGAGCTACCGAAGGTAACTGATATTTTGCTAAAAATCCCGGTTCACAAAGGACAGAAACGGATCCTTAATTCCCACTGAACTGGAGACGGCCAGTGTCGACAAACAATGCACTGCATCTTCTCGCAGACGCCAAACAAGTAAAAACAGCCTCGAGTGTGAGGTTCTGAAAGGAAGCCTCACTCATTGGTTCATTGGAAGTTTTGGTTAAAGACCATAAAACACAAGATAGATTCCATCTGGGCATATGAGAGCGGGAGACAGGTCTTTGCAGCTCAAAAGACTTTATGAGATTGGCAAGGTGTGAATCTGTACTGATTGCCATGCCCTGAGAGAATTTAAGTGTGCTGGAAATGGCAGCTCTATTGATAGTCAATACTGAACATTTTTTGTTCTCAAACAGGAACAAAAGGATATAAGCAATGAAGTTACAGAGGAACAGCAAAGATCAATGTGTTTCCTACTGCACCAATCACAAAAGATTCTCACCTGGCATCATAAACCTTGAATGTAGAAGCTCTCCTGGCCTGAACCATGCAACTGGCAACTCAGCCCGAAAATTTTTTCTGGTGGATAAATAACTTGAGATGAGCCAAGCGAGATGGTGAAGAATATATGGACTCTTTGTGAAGGAGGGAGCCCTGTGTTGCAGTGGAAGTTCTGACTTTTTGTAGAACTTGAGGTAGCAGTCAAAACAGTGGGAAGGCGTACACGAACTTGATCCTATGCCTCTGAGTAATGACCAGTTTGAAGTCGGCAACCAGTACAAAATGAATGGTGACCAGTGACAGGTACAATCTGACTGGTCACCAGGACAAATGATGAACTGACCGGTGCTAAGTGCCCAGTCACCAGACGTTGACTGGTGACCAGGTCGGTCACCGGTCAATGACCAGTCAGTCACCAGTCACTTACCGGTGATCGGTCACTGGTCAGGCAACATCGATATGTCAAAGCCTAGTACATCTTCATCACTCATCAGGAGGATGCAACACGCTACCCTGAGAAAAGCAATGCCAGTGCTCAAAGAAATTTTTTTGAGACACAGGCCCAAAGCTGGTGACCTTTAAAAAAATCACAAGCCCAGACTCAAATTCCACAAGCCCTGCCTCTAATTCCAAAAGGGGCATATTCTTTTTTTTTACTATTACTTGTATCCAGCTAGATACTCCTGAGGTTTTGGCTGAGATGATTATCAGCGTTCTATGTCATCCTTTAGAAGAGTTCTAGGACGTTATTGTCAGACACATCCACTTCGGTTTCCGTGCACACAGTGTTGCAATTCCTGTACTTAAAATATGAAAAGAAATAAACAAAATCATATTAAATTGACTTGTGTGTTTATTCAGATCCCAATCATTATCCAATTGTTGTAGATATGTCCTCGTTACTCACTCGACCAGCAGTGTTAATGTTCATTAGCATCTGAAGCGTTTCTTGCTTTATAGTTTCTCTTTACACTTTTGATGTTGTTCATAGGTGCTGCTTACTATGCTCAACCAGTGTTGCATTACTTACTCAAGTGTTTCTGTCCAAATCATTTTAGATTCTGTCTTTCCTTTTTATCTCACCTATGCCAAAGTACATAGGTGAGATAAAGTATGGCAGATTTTTAATCAAGGACTCAAAAGCCATAATGGACCACCTTTGATTCCTTTATTACTTATAACACCTCAATAAACATAGGTGAGATAAAGTACGGCAGATTTTTAATCAAGGACTCAAAAGCCATCATGGACCACCTTTGATTCCTTTATTACTTATAACACCTCAATAAACATCCGCATTTGGGCTAAATATGTAGTTTTTTTGTGGGGGGGGGGGTAAAACTAATTTTAATTATGCAACACCTACCTGTCGCTATTGTTAGCTTATCCCATTTTCGTGCTGAAAACCACCGTCCGTTCAATGTGAATACATCCTCCCTGAATGGAGAAAAGGTAAGAATGACCTTTGCACTCCAGTCTGTGCCTCGTTTAGGCTCGAGTATATACATCATCTTTTTCATAGACGACGATTATGCAAGACATCAGAGCGGGGTGGGAGGAGGGCATTTGACAATAGTGACAGGTAAGTATTGCATAATTAAAATTAGTTTTACCCCCCCCCCCCCAAAAAAAACTACATTTTAATAGCAGCAATTACTTATCCTGTCGCTATTGTTAGCTGAATTTGTCAGTTAGGTGGGTAGGCTGATGCTCTAGTTAAACTGATCAAAAACAGAGAGGGAGAGGTACATCTTATAGATGTTTGGTGTCTCTTTGAGCCACATGTTGTGCTGCAACGATGGGCCCCAGAGTAAAATGCCTGTGCTCCGTTGTGATAATGAGCAGAGATAAAAGGAGGAGAAGGTAGTATGGGATCACCAGAAGCTGCATTCATAATGTCCTCTTAGGGGGAGAGATTAATGTAGGACCATGTGGCATCAACGGCTCAAACCTCATTAGCTTTAAGTTTCCTAAGGGAAAGGTCTCGATCAGTAACGGACTGATACGTCCTTTTGATTGTAGTGACAGTCCACCAGGAGATGGTGGCTGCTGAAAAGTCTACAGAGTCCTTAAGAGGAAGGAAGAGATGTTCCCTACCCTTCCTTTTTCCTTTGGAGGCATTAAAATAAAACGGAGGGCCCTCACGGGGCATAAGAGTCTATCTGAATAATCCCCTGAACAGATTTGACTTAGACTGGGGATCTCGATACGTAATAGAGCTACCGAAGGTGATTGATTTTTAGCAAGAAATCCTGGTTGGCAGAGGATGGAGAGAGAATCGTAATTCCTGTTAACTCATTAACCCCTGGAGATTCTTTTCATTTTCGCCTGAAATGGGGGTAGGAAACGCATTTTTGGGGTTACTTCTGAATGCAGCAAAACACATCTGCTTAAGAAAGTTTTTCGTTTAGCCGGATGCTTAGGTGTATCAGAAACATTGTTTTTCATTGGCTATTACGCTCGCACATGTGCAGAAGGGTAAAAGTTGGACTTTTTTTTCTTTTTTTTTTTTTTCGTATTGGATCCTCGATTTCTTTGTCCTGGCCCCTTTTTACTCCAAATCTCAAACTTATCCTACTTTTTGCAAAGGTTCATCTGTCTGTGTGCAGTTCAGACCGGTCTGCTTTAGATCTAAGGCCAAAAAGTCTAAAATCCTGACACAAACTCCGGTTCCGGAACTGGCAATTTTTGACCTAAAAAAAATCGGGTCTCAAAAACTGCATTTTTTTCGCTGTATTTTTTAATGCAAGTAGAAAGTCGACATTATTTGGTATCATTGTAGAGCTACATCTGTCTACTTTCCTGAAATACCATCCACTTTAGTGTATCCTAAATGATGTTCACGTTACAGAGCTCGGAAGTAGGGTACAACCTCATGACGCGTAACCTGGAGACAGCCAGTGTCAATAGATAAGGCATGAATCTCACTCACTCCATGGTTCATAGGGGGTTTTGGTTAAAGACCACAAAACACAAAAAGATTCCATCCATCTGGGCGTAAGAGAGCGGGAGACGGGTCTCTGGAGCTCAAGTACTTAATATGATCAGCAAGGTACGAATCTGAACCAATTGCCATGCCCTGAGAGAATTTAAGTGTGTTGGAGATGGCAGCTCGATAGTCCTTGATAGTGGATCCTGAACATCTTTTGGTCTCAAAAGGGAACAAAAGGAAATCAGCAATGGAAGTTACAGAGGGGCAGATGAGATCAACGTTGTTTCCTACTGCACCAATCACAGAAGATTCTCCACTTGGCATCATAGACCTTGGATGTAGGAGTTCTCCTGGCTTGAATGATGCAACTGGAAACTCAGCCTGAAAACTTGTTCTGGCAGAGAGATCGCTTGAGATGAGCCAAGCGTGAAGGTGGAGAATGTGTGGGCTGTTCTGGAAAAGGGATCACCCGTGTTGAGACAGGAGATTCCTCTGGTAAGGTAGAGACCTGGGTCGATCGATCAACAGGTCTAGCAGATCGTTGAACCATGATCGCTGAAGCCACAATGGAACAATGAGGAAGATCTGCAGAGTGTAAGTTTTGACTTTTGCCGAACTTGAGGTAGCAGTCGGAATGGTGAGAAGGCGTATGCGAAAAGCCGATCCCACCGGAAGCTGAATGCATACACTGCCCATGCTCTCTGATCCGGGACTGGAGATACGTAAAAGGAAAGTCTGTTGTTGAACCTGGTCACAACAGGTCCACTAAGGGTCTTCCCCAGACTGTGAACAGGGACTCTGTTACGGAGCGGTGAAGAGACCATTCCGTGAGGATGGCTCGACCTGTCCTGGACAGGCTGTCTGCTAATACATTCTTCTTGCCCGGAATGTGGCGAACTCGGATTGTTATGTCCTCTGAGGCTGCCCACAGGAGGAGGTTCCAGACCTCCAAGCAAGAGAAGGGGCATGTGTTCCTCCCTGACGTCATACATACGTTACGATGGACATGTTGTCTGAGGAGACCATGATGCAGCGACCCTTTATTCTGTCGATGCATCCTTGCAACGCTAGAAATACTGCTTCCATTTCTAGGTTGTTGATGTGGAGGGATGATTCTGTCCGAGTCCAAAGACCCTGGAGAATTATGCCCTCCAGTTCAAAAGAAGCACCCCAACCGGAATCTGATGCGTCGGCAAACAGATAAGAGTGGGGGTCAGGTGCATGCATTGGGACCCCAGCCAGGAATCTGTCCTGGCATTCAAGGTTCCCAATAGGAATAGATAAGGGCGAGCAGATAATGATGTTTTTTGCTCGTGGCGCCTCTAGAGGAGCAGGATTCGATCTACCCAATCCAGGGAAGGCGGACCAAGTTTGGTTTGTGAGTAAGAACGGAACAGATCCCGATGATGGGACTAAAACTGGACATTGTGGATCAGCCAGTCATTGAAATACTGGAGAATTGGTGTTTCCAGTAATCGAAGGTAGGCCACAACCACTCCCAAAATTCGGGTGAAGACTCTGGGTGCAGAAGAGATTCCGAACAGCAGAACCCGGAATTGAAAAACTTCCTGCTCTAAGCAAAAACTGGAGATATTTGCGGTGTGGAGGAAATTCAGGATGTGCAAGTAGGCACCCAGAAGGTCGATGGAGACTACCCAATCGGACGGATGATGTGCGTTCCGAATCTATGAGGTTGTCTCCATCTTGAAGGTTAATCCAGAAGAAACTGGTTGAGTGGGGAAGATCGATTATGATCAGACATTTCCCACTTTCTTGGTGACCAGGAAGATTCGGGAGTAGAAGGCGGAAGACTGATCATTCAGGACCCTCTCGACTGCCCCTTTCTGCAAAAGGGTGTGCATCTCTTCCCTCAATTTCCCCAGATTCTACTGGGGAAATAGAATGGGGGTCCTTGATAGCGGGAGTTGTTCTTGAACTGGAGTTGATAACCCTCGTTCACAATAGAGAGGACCCATCCATGGTCCGTGACGCTTGACCAAGCCTCTGAAAAAAGGCCTATCTGGACGTTCAGGAGGGGGATGCATGGCAGGAGAGGGGTTAGATCCCTAGGGCTGTCCCCTCCAACTTTCTCCGGTGGGAAAGGAAGGAGGATTATAAGACTTCCTCTTTTGGGGTCTGCGGCGACCTTGACGCCATGGACCCCGATGTACGAGGAGGTTTAGTTTGAGGTTGCAGCTTGGGCTTGGGTTGCGTCTGCTTGAAGAACTTGGCGGATGGCCCCTGAGGGTGATTCGCATTAACACACTTCCTGGCCGATTTGCGATGGGCCAGGAGTGAATGTAAAGGATTGATGTTGATGATCCAGCAAGTCTCAAGAAGCCACAGGTGATAGAGGCCCCCCATGAGCTTTTAGTGGCGCAGCCCTTAGAAGGTCTTTACTCTGTTAAGTAAGGCCTTCGAGGAGTCCAATGCAATGTCATGGCGGATGTGCAGAATTCCGCTACTAAAGTCATTGCAAAGGAAGCGCATGCCAGAACGTCTAGGCTACAACTTTCAGCACGCATTGTAATGTGGCTCGATTAAAGGAGGCCTCTCTCATCATACTAAATGCAGTTGCTGAGAATATATCAGAATGCAATGCAATGGTTACAAGTAATCAGGTTTCCTGCTCCATGGCATCCATTGTTTTAATAGGAAGGCGAGCCCAGGCTCCCACAGAAATGCCCACTTTGGCAGCCTCAGCATCCAATTGGGGAGGTTTGGCAGGCCATTTTGAGGAATGTATCCTGTAAGTATCAGAAGAGACCTGGCGTCTAAATGTCGAGGTAGGGATGAACCACCCTCGACGTTTCCGAGCTACATTTTGGCCTAGTGAGAGTTCCTCAATTATTGGGGAATGAGGGAGAAGCAAGAGGTCTGATTGTGTTTGCTTCCCGGAGATCTTTTCCATAATGGAAAGGATCTTTTGGATTGTGTGCCACATGGTTGGGGCACAATTCCGGAGGTAAGAGGCGGTAAACTCGTTTACTGCCTTATCAAAGGATCAAACCTTTTCCTCTACTTCCAACTAATAGGAAGGGGTGGGCCTGAGAGATGTCAGTGCCACTATTTCTGTCTCAAACTCATTTGAGTCAACGAGAAAAGAGAGGACATTGTCATCATCTGGTATACTCGGAGTCAGAGAGTGGGTGGGCATCGCTATGTCCCTCGATGTGCAGAGGGCATAGGAGCACTCTGCGCCATGGCCCGTAGTTCAGTGCGAGTTCCAGTGGGGAGGCCAGACCGCCTGTCTACCCTGGATGATGTGACACCTCTAGCCTTCCGCACTGGTACGGAGGTGATGGTGGGACACGTTAGCCGCAGCATCAACTCGATGTAAGGGCATGGTCCAGGGGCATAGTGGGCCAAGGGCCTTGAGGTGGAGGGCCCCACATCCCATAAGGATACATTGGGATAATAGGGTTGGGGGGATGTCGATCCATTCCCCTTCCCTAGTCTGAGCCCAGTGGGCAGACTCCCAATTATGCACAGGATGGGACAGTAGAGGTGGGTACTCAGCCCGAACCCTGTCCCCATACCTTGAGGCCGACAAGTGATAATCAGAGAAGAAATCATCTTGACTGTTATATCACTACCCAGAAGTGATGGGAGCAGTGCATCACCTCCAGAGACGAGGGAGCGACATGCTACCATGAGCATGAAATGTGTTTGCGTTGCTAAGGGAATGAGCAGTTCGCTGTCGCAGTGCTCTACCTCCCAAACGGGAGGATGCAACCTGCTGTTGCGGTGCTCTACCTCCATAACAAGAGGGCATGACCCACTGTTGTGGGGCTCTACTTCCCTAAGAGAAGGCGCAACCCACTGTTGCGGTGCTCTACTTCCCTAACGAGAAGGCGCGACCCATTGTTGCGGTGCTCTACTTCCCTAACAGGAAGGCGTGACCCACTGTTGCGGTGCTCTACTTCCCTAACAGGAAGGCGTGACCCGCTGTTGCGGTGCTCTACTTCCCTAATGGGAAGGCGCGACCCGCTGTCACGGTGCTCTACTTCCCTAATGGGAAGGCGCAACCCGCTGTCGCGGTGCTCTACTTCACTAACAGGAGGGAGCGACCCGCTGTTGCGATGCTCCACTTCCCTAACAGGAAGGAAAAACTCGCTATCTGAGGCATATACACTGTCTTGAACGTGAGATGTGTTCGTCTTCTCCTCCCTGTGTGGGTTTAGGTGATCGACTCCTCGAACGTCCAGTCCCTGCTACTAGAAGGACTCACAGGTTGCCAAAGAAGTTGGTCCCAATTTCTGAGACCTAAGAGAGAATCCAGAAAAATCTGAAGATTAGTACATCTGGAATCAACTAGATTCCAGGTGCCAGAAGGTCATAAATTGCAAGGAGTGTAACCTTTTTTTTTTTTTTATGCACTTGTAGCACTATATCCAGTCTGGGTGAGTGTCACAAGAGCCCTTCTTGTGACCACACTTCCTCACAGACTGTTCTGACATTATTTCTGAAAAAGAGAAGTAATGACAATATTTAATAAATGCCACAATAAACTCACCTTGTTGTGTCACGCTAAACTCACCTGTTTGTATGCAGTGCGTACCTGTATGCATGAGGTAAATGGGTACCTCTATGCATGAGGTAAATGATGAATCGCATACACCAATGTGTATGCATTAAGTACCTGTATGCACGAAGTAAATGATTAATTTAGCCTCGTAGATATAACCCCATCTTTTCCTGTCAAAAAATAAAATATTTCACACTGTGAGTTTTATTTAAAGAATATGCAGACACATATTCAATTACCACGCAATAAGTGGTGCGGTTTTACATTAATAATATACGTTTGAAAAAGTTTACAATAAATATACGGAACGGATAGTGCAACACCAAGACTTATTATGAACTGCAGAATGGAGATCTAATTTGGTAAGTTGCTGCAGGCACAATTTTTTTCTCTGGTGCTGTTCTCAGGCAAACATCTACACAGTATGGCATCTGGAAAAAGATGACATATTTATGCAAGCCTAAACGAGGCACAGACTGGAGTGCCAAGGTCATTCTTACCTTTTCTCCATTCAGGGAGGATGTATTCACATCGAATGGATGGTGGTTTTCGGCACAAAAATGGAATAAGCTAACAATAGTAACAGGATAAGTAATTGCTGCTATTAAACTCCAGATTACAACAATAAGGTAATCAATTTACAGCATGCTGAGTACATGTTAGCCTTAATCTGTTTACTGAGCTACGTATCACTGCACCAGGCACAATAACTGCTGGAACAGTTCCAGTCTCCAGTAGACTGGTTCTGGCTGATTTCCATAAAGCATGGAGAGAACGACAATGCTTGTCAACAAGCCCAATGGGCACTTCACTTAGAATACAGGAGGGGCCCGATCATTTGCCTTTTCATTCTTTAAATTGAGAATTCATATGAGACAGCCATAGCAAGTACATGCACTCATTTCTGCCAGTAAAAAATAAAAGCAATTGACAACACCCACTCGCCTTCAACAAATTAACACAAGGTGACTAACTCACGTTGTTCGAAATCTGCCCCTTTCTCCTGCCCCAATTCCATGCTAATAATTTATCTCGTTTGCATCTTCAGCCACTGATAACATATATCAACGGAAAGAAGACATTGCAAATTTCTTCCCTATGTATGATTTAAGTACTTTATTGATCATTTAATAACCACTTTTACACAAAATTTATCTGTTGCATCGCATCTTGTCTACTTGGATCGAATTGAAGGCTACACATCCAATGTGTCACACAGTGTTACATGCAAATCTGATTAGTGGTTGTTTGCTTGTTAAAGTCCAGGGTAAAACAGTAACCACCAATCATAACTAACAGTAACATTTCACTGCGTGACATACTCAAAATATTGGCATCCAGACTCTATCCAAATAGATTTAAAGCAACATAGAAACTCAGGGCTCGAATTTAACACAAATTTCTTTGTAGCCAGAAGGACTAGTATACTGTGAAATTTACTAGTCCTGCCAAATCTTTACTAGTCCTGTCCACAAAACAATGTCACACACTCGTATTGAGATTAACAACAATTTTATTTCATAAATAGCATTATCATATGAAATGCAGAAGTACAGAAGTATAAATCTTGCTTCAAATCATCAATCAGTCAATTCACATTCCTTGTTTCTCAAGATAATCTGGATCCAATTCCAGAAAGGAATCTAGGTCTCCTTTCTTGTCCTCCACCTGCACTCTGGGTCCATATGGGGTTTGTTCTGGTCTCCTTACCCGTCTGGATGTTTTCTCTGTGTTTGTTTTTGCGAATTCCGTACCCCAATTATACCGCATAACGTTCTTCTCCTCATCATAATTCAGCCATTCCCTGTCTTTTGACCATGTCTTCCGAAACGTTTGATTACGCTTTTCACTATGATAATAGTTATTCCTCTCTTTTATGTAATTTTCATTCAACTTTTGTTTTTTTCCGGTGGCTGAACACCTTCTATAAAACGCCATATTTTGCCTGTCTTGCAAGGAGGGAATTGTGCCTCGTTTTGAAATACGAGATGTTACAGTATAGCTGACGCGGATTATTTAAAGTAAGAAAAGGAATGGCACAGTGTCCTTTATATAACAAAATCAGAGCAAGAAACATGTTTCAAAGCATGTGCCTCTGCCCCCCCCCCCCTTAAAATTAAATGGCCTCTCCCTAATAAAGACTTGACTTCAGTGGATGTTCTGCAGGATCAAAGCAGTGGCTATTGTAAACACTGTTATAAAATATTAGCATCAGAAGGTAATGTTAGTTTCAGCTTGAAAAAGGTGCGTTCCTATCAAACGAAGCCATCTGACTCGGCGCGTTGTACTTAACTGCTCCAATTATTTTCTCATCATTAACAGCGGAAGTTTGGTAATTGTTCCTTATTAATCGGACCTCAATGTATTCGTTCGTTCTTGTAAGGGAAAAATATAAAAACTATTTTGATCATCATAGAAAAAAGTAGTTATATGGAAATGATGTGTCAGTAACGTAATCGTAACATTGATCTAATTCTTATAATTATTTAGATGCAAATGTAAAATATGCAGTTTCCCATTTGTGACTGTTTAAGCGTTTGGCTAGCGAGCCAAAAAAAATTTTAAAAAAAATTAAACAAACAAACATACAAACTAATTTCTTTGAATAGTTTTTGTCGTGTTTCTGTGTGTGGTATACCACTTTATAGTTTGTTACTGTGGTCGAGTGGATAAAGTGTCATACCAGCACGCACACACACGCAAACGCACACGTACTTGACTCTGGAACACAAGGTCGGGAGTTCGCGCCCAATGGTGGGAATATTCTTTCGTGTTTTTTGCTCCATGACGCTACGTCTAACACAGTTTTCGTATTAATTTTCTTACTTTTATGAACTTTTCCAAATTTATGTATGTGTAGATTTATAAATGGTCAAATTTTAATATTTTCTGAATATTTCCTAAAAACGTCATCGTATCGTGCACTGTAAAAGTAACATTTAGTTATAATTAATAAGCATTCTAGCGTTACTTTTTAAATGTTAACTTTGGTGAAAAATTCTTCTAAACATTATCAGAATCATTAAAAATCTTTCACGGAAGACACATCTTTATGACTTGGTGTGAACGATGAGGTCGCTAACTGCAGAAAGCTTGGCAATCAGGGAATACGTAAACTCTTACCGAACTTATGATTTGGATTCCATGTTGTATGTGTGCGTGTGTGAGAGAGAGAGAGAGATAGATAGAGATGCTTTTAAACAGGTTATTCTCAATTTTATATATTATATATAATGTGCAATAGAAAAATGAAGAGAAAAAGAAATAAGTTAAACAAAAGTACGATCGTTTCACTATCCATGTCTAATATAGTGAAGTTCAGCCCCTCTATAACAGCGTGCGTTGCATTCAGATGATCCAAAAGAAACACAAGAAACAAAATTGTTTTTATTTATGGTTGAGGGGAGAGATTTTAAATCTGAATAACTTTCCGCATATAAAGTTGTAGAATGCCATAAATTTGTTGGAAATAAAAATCTCTTAACAACTAACATTTGACTATTTCTACGTCATTTTTCATTTCATACGTTATCAGATTAATTAGGATCAATTACCAAACTTTCGCTGTTAATGACAGGACCATAATTGGCGCTGTTAAACGAAATGCGCAAAATCGGATGGCTTCTTGTTATAGAAACGCACCTTTCCGAGGCAGAAATTGACTTTATCTTCTGATGCTAATATTTTACGACTGTGTTTACAATGGTCACTGCCTTGAATCTACAGAACATCTGCTGAAGTAAAGTCTTTATTAGGGAGAGGCGTAAACAAACGCTGACTGTTGATAACCGAAACTTACTAGCCCATCGGACTATTACATTATGAAAGTTACTAGTCCGACAGGAAATCTACTAGCCTCGGGCTAGCGGACTACCGCTAATTTCGAGCCCTGAAACTTCACACAAAAGTAACTATTAAATGATATATGTAAAGTACTTAATTCGTATATGGGGAATAAGTTTGGAATATCTCCTTTTACATTGATATATGTAATCAGCGACCGAACTTGCCTAATGAGATTTTAAAAAAAAACCACAGAATCAGCAAGGGGGCAGATTCCGAACAGCACGAGTTAATAGCCACCTCTTCAACTTGTAGAAAGGGAGTGGTTGTTGTCAATAATTTTCTTTTTCACTGACAGAAACAAATGTCTGTGGCCGCGGCAGTTGATTTTCATCTGCATGAAGTGCAATGTAAAGGATTTGGCTATTAGTCATTTCCGCTCCCACACTCGGACTTGTTCTACATAAGAATTTCCTTGCACAAGGAAATTGCACTTTTTCTTCTGTTTTGAAGACAACACCGTAATCTCTTCAAAATTTAAGTGAAGACATGAAACTGGAAATAGGATGTTTTAAAAACATTCATTCAATGTAAAACAAAGGGCGTGGTGACCAGGATGAGTCATGCATATGATTAAATGGAGCAGCCTGAAATGGCCTAAAAGGGTGAATAAAAATCACTAATTTGTAATCCTGCTTACTGGAAAATACACCCAATATGTCAACACAAAAAAAATGGCACCAACCTACCACTGACAGACATTCTAAAGATGAAAATACCATCAAGTTGATAGTGTATCGATAATGTATTGTATTGTAGGCTGTGTATAGAGAATCGTATCAATGTGTGGCAGAGTTGTATCGTTTCACCCCTACTAGCCAGGTAGTTCCAGTAATGTGCCGTTGTCCAAGGTAAAATGCAACAAAGAGCTGGTGTAAATGTCAATTGTGCCAACAAACAAACTCTTGCACATTCACAGGCATATGTTTTAATAGCTGACTGACCATTAACCCTTTCTCGAGCAAGTTATCACCGCGCGATTTCCACAAGTTGTCATTCGATGATGAAAGCATATAAACTTGTGTTTTGAAACTTAAACATCAATATGTAAATAGCAATTTGTGTTTTAACAGAATCGTTGAAAAGCATTCTAAATATTTTTTTTAAGATTTTAACTGCCGTGTTTGAGTTATTTTCTTCATAAAATCAGTTTAAAACCGTAAGTGAACCTGTCAAAGGGTAATAATGGCATACATCACTGTGTATAGAAAGTACCTCTTCATTAGATTGTGTGTTTTCATAAATCATTAGGAAGATAAATTAGGGAAAAGATACAATTCGTAGAAAGCAATGTCGAAATATTATGTGATATAAGATTTAACCTAAAAATAAAAATATGTAGGTCAGAAATGTATGGGACAACACGATGTTGTGGAATTCGAGAAGCAGTGTAAAGTCAAGATTGTTTTCTCATATCCTTCATTTTTGTACAAATAGGAAAAAAGCAGTGAAGCAAATAATATCTAACCAATTCACAATGTTATTAAAAGTACATAGACAAATATTAAAACAACAAATTTGCAACAAATTTGCAATCCTATCTATGGATTGTTGTAACGAAGCTGGAAAGTGAGTGGTGATATATGGAAAATCCCTCTTCCTAAAAATAGATGCACTCAAGTGGAATGCATGACACCATATTAGTTCTTGGCTGTGTGCTGATTTGGTTGGAAAGAAGGGTCTAGTTGATTCATATATTGACTTTAACTCTTCAATTTGTCATCGATAAATAGTTGTGGTCATGTTTTATCAGCAACAATGAAATTAAACGTTAAAGTTTTTGGGTTATTATGTGCCCTTCTTGGTCTCTGCACCGTGTATTTTTGCCATATTACTTCACATGAGCACATCATTAGACATTATATATATTGTAATTAATTCTACCTCATATAAGTATCAAGATTACATCATTATAATTACAAATAGGTATAATTAGTTAATCAACTGCCACTAGAACAAGCAATTTAATTTTTCTACTTTTTTAAATTTCACCAAAAACTTAGAGTCCAAAAGATTCTCATTTTACTTTTAATTAACACCCTAAAGATGTTGTAAAGTTCAGGTTACTCATCAGTAACATGAGTGACCACTGTGGTTTGAATGGCCGAACACTATGGTGTAAACACATTTGTGTCTGTGCTCTCATGTACATTTTATAGGGATTGTTCCAAGCTAGTTTAGAAATGTTTTCAACTGACATTTTCTAGTGAAGTTTAGCGAGTAAAAAAAAATTTTTTTATTGTTTAAGTGATTGTTGATTAAGCATATTTACCAACTTGCAATTACAATACTTTAATATAGGTCCAACTATCAGTTAAAGTTTAATTACAATATATAGTTTCTGCTGTGCTTTTTAAACCCTTTTCATACTGAAGCCCATTCAGACAGGCAGTTGTATAGAACTGGAAATTTTTCAGTCAGTGGTTTATGCAGCATGAGAGAATGCAGTGACGTTGGTCAATCTGGCTTTACAGGACAATTTTTTGAAATTATTTTTCAATGTTGTATACCATTTTAAAAAGCATAAAATTTTCCTTAAGGTCATATATTTCTTGACTGAAAATTTTCAGACGTAAAACTTCAGTTGAAAGTAAAGTTATGTAAGCAAAAATAAATGCTTTACATTTTTTTGTAATAACTTACTTTCAATGCAATTTTCCTATCTGCAATATTCATTTTACCTCCTCTATGTAATTGTATGAAATGGGGGGAATTTTATACCATTTAAGAAGGTGACAAAATAGTAAAAATCCATCAAGTATATCTAAAGTTATTACAATTTTATTAAATTTACTCGCTTGAGAATTGGAGAACAAAAAACAGAATAATCCTTACTGGTAAGTCGACAAAGCTTTTCATTTTGGTTCAGTGTTTTTATTCCACAATAAATTTCAATGTAATATTATAAGAGTTATATTGGGTGTATTTTGGTCCATTTCCAGGGATGCAGGAAATTTTCATAATATTATGCACACACTCAACATCGGTATATGTGCGAACTTTATGAGAAGTGAAGTTCTCAAAATCTCCAGTTAGCTTGAAAAGCATCCACGTCTTCATCATCGTCAATATCCGAGTCAAAAATACCAATTAACTATTTATCATCAGCTCAGTTCATTTGATGCAACCAAGATAACAATCCCCACTGCCTAAAATATAAATTTCCCCCACAAAATTGTCTAAATTTTCATCAAAATCGGTATCAGCATCAAGACCGCTTCAGTACTGTCCGCCATTTTGAATTACACACGTTAAAATTCAGTTTTGAAATCAAATTTTCAACTAACCAGTTCTCATCATCTCCGTTCATTTCGTCGAAGTGAAGCTCACGATATGCACTGCTTAAAACATAAAGTTTCCCAACAAAATTGTCTATATTTTCATCAAAATCGGCATCCACATCACTGCCGTAAATTGCTGTTTCAGCGCTGTCCGCCATGTTGATCTCCACACATTAAAAGTCGTGTTTGAAATCAAATTTTCAAATAACCAGTTATCATCAGCGCCGTTCATTTTGAAGAAGTAAAGGTAGCAATCTCCACTGGCTAGAATGTCAATTTTCCACATGAAATGGTCTTCATGGTCTTCATTTTCAACTAATTCAGCAAGCACATAACTCTCTTCAATTCCCTCTTCAGAATATCACCGCCATATTTTATCTCGGCACGTTAAAACTCGATTTTGAAATCAAATTTTTACCAGTTTTGGGGTCTTTTAAACACAATCATGCAACAACATGTGTACCTCCTACCTTTATTTCCTTCTTTTCAAAAGAGTACACGTAAACTGATGGTTGATTTTTTTTTTTTATGTTAACCATCAGATGCTATATTTCTAAAATAACCAGTTACCGCATGATAGTTACTTTATAAAATATTCCTTATCTTTAGTGTTAACCTTTACTGTGCTCATTACAAAAATTAATGCACAGTAATAAAAGATAATCATAGTTTCCTTTTTTATGGTGTTTTGTAGTCTGATAAATCAGCCCCCAAACCTTCAATGGTATTGATGGGTAACCACTCATTAATATGAATTAAGGTTTGGGGGCCAATTTATCAGACTAGGTGTCTTGTCGCCCATCAGTTTTCTAGTAGTTGGCCACCCCTGACCAGAAACATATCTATACGTTATGTTTACATGAGTTTACATCACATATTTTGGACTCTTCCCTAATGCATTCACCTGTCACCATGCGGATAGTCTTTTCTAATGTGGGTGCACTGCAGCCATGTGAATAGTCTTTGCAAAAGTTGGTACATGGCAGAACTTATGTACAGATGAGACAAACAAACAAAAATACTCAATACAACAATAAAAACATACCCAAACCATCCAAGGTGGCTTCTTTTCCCATCGTTGTCATGCTACTTCAGTGTAATAACCATACAGCTTTGGGTCAGGTGTAAACTTCTGAGCACAGGATCTCTGATTGGTTAAGTGACACAAACGTTTTCTCCCTCAATTTCATTAAACTTTTCCAGTACACTCCACATCAGTTACACATTATAATTTTGTCTCTTGAAAAATGAAACATTGAGTCTTGTTGATAACCAAGAGTTTGTATCATCTTCCACAATGGACTTTTGGGGCTGATGAATCAGATTCCTCTTCTTTCAAGTGTTCATCAAAGGTTACAAATCTTTATAGAGCTCATTTTATTTTGAGTAATAAAATTAAAGTCATTACAAATTGTTAAATGCACGCGCTTGTCTCGCGCAAATAAAGACGTGTGCCGCACGAGACGTTATTAATGATCGGCCTTGAAACTGTTGTTGACGTGATGAGCTATATCAAAACATGCCGAAATGGCACTACAAATGGACCACTCATATTTAGATCACGGAAAATATTATTTAAACTAAAAGAAACAGAACCTATACAATCCTAATAGTTCCTCTGTGTTCTGAGTTTATACCTGGTTTGCTGAAGCAAGTAACCAATAATGCCAGCTATAGCTATGTACTCCGACCGGCAAGTTGTTTACTCCAACACATGATCCATACGTGGATATCCTTCGCAAATTATTATTCTCAATCCTGCTTTAAACTTTGATTGTATACCCACAGAGACTGTGATACTGTGGGTTTGTCGTAGTTTTTCAGTCAAGAGAGTAGAAAATGCCTACAAAAATAGGGTAGCGGTGTCCTAGAATCGGTGATTTCAATTGTCTCCGTATCTCGCTGAACTCTTCTTGACAGACTGACATACTTTCTAGACATCAGTCGACCTACTTTCTCTTTGTTTGTAACGAAGTTTCTGATTGGTCAATCGCGACAAGAACGTAAAAAAAAATCTTCCTTCTTTTACAACATTTTCAATATGGATTTTCATTCAAGTAAGACAGATTTCATAAAATTCATAACTTTCAATGTAATCATGAACTAAATCTAAGTTATATTTTTTCTTACGGCTTGTATGCATCAAATATAGGTCAATGAATTGTCCAATTAGATTATAGTTCACAAATGACCGCTTGACTCCATGGCAAATATGCGGACGGCACAAGCAGAAAGATGTAAACAACTATTTATAGAACTAGGTTAAAGTTGATAAACGTTTGAAACATCAAAACAGCTGACTGTGCTTCTACAGTATGCGAAAATGTGAAATAAATTGGAAATAATACCATTCCAATACAATTTACGTAACATTTCATCTATTTATGCTGCCAGATATTAGTCAGTAAAATGAATTTTGATACAACAATTAAGTTCATTGACTGAATCGAAAAATATTTGATCCGGTGTTACTGGGTGCGTACAATAGATTGATGACGTCACTGTGGCTAGGGTGAAACACAGTGAATGACTGAAGACACAAGAAAGCTAATGCAGTTACTAAACGGCCACGTCGAATTGAACGAGAAATCAGCTGATTGGGGAATTATAACCAGCCAGTGACAAAGAAATCAAACATGAAAGGAGATTTACCGTGATCAATGGAAAATTATATGTTTGAGATATTCTCTTAAATCGGAATATTTAGTGCCCATCTACTTTATTTTAATGGTTACATCATATACATTAAAACGAATTATACAGAAATCGTATCGGGAATAATCCAACTATTTGCCATATTAAAATTGAAACATTAAAAGCGTGGTTCGAGAGTTAATAATTAGCTTTCTATATGATACAAGAATCTGTATTTATAAGACTCTGATAATTGACAAAGGTTATACAATCTTATGTCCGTAGAGGTCTGTTGCGTACTAACGGGGGCGGGGGGACAGGGCGGTTGCCCCTAGCGCCAAAGGTCTTGGGGCCCCAAAACAGCTGATAAAAATTCGGGCCTCGTATTCTGGCCTTTTTGGGCCATCGTCGTCGCCCCGGGCGCCATTTACCCTTGGTAAGACACTGTCCGTAGAGGTCCTCTGTGTGATTTCTAAATGCATTTCTTCCGCCACTTAAACGCGTAAGAAAAAGTCTTTACAGATGTAAACAAGAGTTCACGTGAAACAAGCGCTTGAAATTTAACTGTTTTCATTCTAATTTTTAAACCAATTTTTAAAAATGTACATATTAAAATTAGGGAAAATTTAAAACAAAAATATGAATGTGGAAAATTATTTGTATTTTTACATTGTTTGTCTTTTTGTGAGGAATAGTAAACACGAGAAGGCGTATAAACAATTCTGTCTGTAAAATAGATCTAATTATTCGAATGGAATTGAGATGCGTGAAGTTTTTGTTACGGAAATGATACTGTGTGTAGTACTGACATATAAATTGTTTGTACTATCGAATAACAAACTGCGATGACTCCTTGGAGCTACCAGACTTAAAAACAGGTAAAACATCAAACTCAGCACATGAAACTATAGGGTTCACACTTTAACATCCACGGTTTACATGCCCATATAACCATGATATTAAATATGCAATATGTATAGAATCCGCCCGCTGAACTGTTTCTAGATATCTACACTAATTTGATAGACAGATAGATATTTTATGACCACTTGATAATCGACTAATGATCAATTAATTTATCCAAATGATGTATTGACAAAACTAGGACTAGTTTTCAAATAGTATGAAGTCCGAAGCAGTATTTTAACCAAACCCATCACAACAATCGTTATCGATTAATTGGTTATCTCACTAAAAGTAATCGATGCTCGACCAAATCAATTAATCTGTAGTGTATTTGAACAAAGCAGTTTATAGTGAGACCACTTAGGAGCCGGAAAAGGAGAGGAAAAAAGAAAGAAAGAAAAAAAGGGGAGATAAAAAAAAGAAGAAAAAAAAACATAAAAATAAAACGCGGCTTACGGTAATTCCCGTTATGCTACAAATCCAAAGGATGGTATTCGGTTCAATTCTTTGCTTCCAAGAGCATATTTGTTTATCTGAATCAATCACTTCTCATCTAATTTTTAAAAATGCGGGATATGTAAAGAAACATATTCGACAGGACTGTCATCTAGTAATATCAGGGCCGGATTCAGACCTTTAGAGGCCCTAAGCACTGAAAAGATTATGGTGCCCCATGTAATTCAAAATAAAAATAATACTAAACCGATTTAGTTTCTCCTTTTTTTCTGTTTTTTTTTTTTTTGTTTTGTTTTGTTTTTTTTGTTTTTTTTTTGTTTTTTTTTTGTTTGTTTGTTTGTTTGTTTTGGCGCCCCTGCTTTGCTGTTGCCCTAGGCACGTGCTTAGTCTGCCTATTGATTAATCCAGCACTGAGTACAATGCTCTCAAAGTAATGAAGATATTACATATTAAGGCAAAATGGGGTAACTAGAACACTGGAGTTAATAGGGCACTTTAACTATTTGTTTCTAGTAACTAAGAAACTAAATTCATGTTTTTGAAATGAGATCGTAAAAAACTTATATAGATTTTGGACCCATCTTGCCAATAAAATCTCGTTTCATTCAAATCTTGGTGTCTAATTAATTGTGTGTCATTATATGTGGAACACAAGTGAGACATGTAAAATAAGGATTGTTGGAACCCTGTTGAACTGAATAGATACTAGCTCTATTTTTAAAAATGTACATATTAAAATAACTTCATATTTTCGTGAAAATAGGGCAATCAATAACATATAGGTACTTTACTCAGCCCGTGTTGCGATCTACAGTGATTCGTGTAACAAGTATTGTTTAAGGCAAACCTGCATATCAAACATATTGAGTCATTAATAATAAATTCACGTTAAAATTCCTGTGAAAATATACTCATAAAAAATTGTCCATCTAAATCGGAAAGTTGTAAAATGTGATTGAAATTGCTGCATGAAATGAAAATATGGTGCTATTCTTACAAATTTATGACACAAATCGCTGCTGCGATCGTTACACAGTTTCGACTCAAATGAAGACAGTATTGATAGTCATATCAATAACTGCATGATATCAAACTGATGTGACGTCATAAAACAAAGTGCTCTTTTGTTAAACCGTTCGCATCTTCTTTTCTTGCGCTTAGAACGTATACCATTTCTTAACAGTGTAAAAATAACATATTTGTTCCTATAAAAGAATGGTTCCCCGACCCCCCAACCCCCCATATCAAAACTGACTTTATCGTATCATGCGATATGATGATCAGATTCAACGTTGCTGTCCCACTTACCCCAATATATAAAGGTTACTGGGGCATTACTTGCTTTAAATTTTAAAATTATCTTCCGTGTTCGTGTCGTGAGAGAGAGCAGGCATAATCATCACCTCCCGCCCCCCCCCCCCCAAAAAAAAAAAGATACTTGGCAGTGGTGATACAACGCGTGACATCCGTCGCTCTGTGTATGCTTCCATGCGTTTTGAATCGCAGGACTTCCATAACACGACGTTTAAAGTCCGTCTGTCTGTGCAAGCGTAGATGAGTTTATGTGCTGGTGCATATTTGTACAAATTCGCGGGGTTTCTTTGATATTTAGATATATATCCATACTTTCCAGTGAGATTAGAGTATTTAGATTGAAAGCTTTATTATAGGTTTTATTTATAATCTCGGTAGTAGTAAGGGCTGGTGAAGGTGAATATGATAAAGGGGCGGGGTGGGGGGGGGGGTGGCTATCTATATCTGAAAAAAAAGTATTCAGATGCTGCTTTGATGTATACTTAGTAGCGAGAACTAAAACGCTACGAATTTTCAAATGACGACAACGAAAACTTCAGCAACAGCAAAACAACCACCATAAACTCGCGTTATTTCCACCACCACCGCTGCCAATAATAATAATAGTTATAATAATAATGAGCTGTAAAACAGCAGTAGCAACCCAACAACAAAAGAACAATAATACTGGCTTGCCATGGAAATTCCCACGCGTTGTAGTTAGTGTTGAAATGTTATGCCTATATCACATATCGATACGAATCGCGATACACAACATACGATACGATATATATTACATATCGATACATGTAAAGAATAAATAGGCAAACGACTACTAATGTTTCATTGCCATTGAAGATTGAAAGTAAATTTTACAAGGCAAATATTGTTTTGAATTGATTCTGCACCAAAAGTATCCATGTGTGTATCGAAACGGCAAAATTATCGATACATCGATGAATCATTTCAACCCTGGTTGTAATACATATTACCCCTACCCCTCCCCTACGATAGTGAGCCAGGAGTCTCTTCCTACAATGACTGCATACACAAAGTTTGGTCAAAAATGTATGACTTTATATTGCGTCAATATCACTATAACTGACATTTTTGTTGTTGTTGTTGTTAATTTTACCTCTGAAACCCCTGCCAGGTATCTAGATGGAGGTAGCCAATAAGTATACCCCTCTGTGGGCAGGATTGGTAACGATTTTTGTGAATTTCTACAAATAATTTTAATAATAATAATAATAATAATAATAATAATAATAATAAATAAATAAATAAATAAATAATAAATAAGAAGAAGACAACGAGGAATATGTATGTATATATAAGGTTTAATGGCACCTCAGCACAGTCCTAGCTATATTGTACCAATTAAAAGCGTAAGGCAGAAAAATTGGAAAAGAAACTTAGGAAAGAAGAAGAAAAAAGAATCAAAAGAATTAGCTATGGCCAGGCCTTCTCGTCCGATCAAATTTAAGTATCTCTGTCGTTGTATGTGCCATACAATGAGCGCTGAACAACAGGAGCGTTTCCGAAATTAAGTTTTCTTTACAGTTAGATAGTTAAAAATATGCCCTGGAAAGGCTTAAAATGTGGGAGAGCTTCCGCGGGCTTCGCCCACTGGGCCCCCTCAAAAGGTTCCGTTCCACAAAGCCATCGCCTACTTGTTTACCCCCCCCCCCCCCCCTACTTCCACCAAGCGATATTTATGGATCGGCCGCTGTAAACCATACATCAGGTTCGTACCTACGCCATAAATTCTCATAATCCACACTTGTCTGTGCAATTATTTCTATTAACCACAGATTCCATGCCAGTGAATGTACTTGAATTTGATTGGCTGAAGAGTCTGGTGGTAATTAGTCCAAAACAAAATATAAGTAAAGACTTTAAACTTTTTGCACAGGGTTTAAAAAAAAAAAAAAGCGTGCAAAAAACTATGTCAATGCAAACAACAAAACAAAACAAACAAAAAAAATCAATTTAATGCCCTCACTCAAAACACAACAAGTTTATACCCATCCTTAATTTTTTTTATTTTTTTTTTTTATAATTAATTTGGGAATTATGTTTCCCATCTTGTTACTGTCATCCTTTGATTGCGGATGTACATGCGTGTCATATTTTTAAGTTTGGACAGGTTCGGAATTCTTCGTCTCCGAAGTAGATCGCATAGTCTAACTGATCAACCTCGGCCTTTTTCTGTCAAGTCAAGAAAGAAATTATTTCACTACTTCACGGAAATGGCTGAGCGATGTCACATACGCATTCAGACGAACTCGGTCATTTTTGCGAGACAAAAATCTGCCTCGGAGGTATGATCCGTAGATTGACCTCGAAGTTGCGAATGGTCACGTGTAATGGGAGCGGCTGCAGCGTGTTACTGATTTTTTGAAGAATAGCACGTGATGGTCGTTTTATGGCTGTCAATATCACTGCTGCGATGTCCTCGTCTGGTTGTGACCAATTTGTCATCGACACGCGCGTTAAATGTGTGCTTACACGTGTAACGTTACCAGAATGATTATTTATAGTACGTCCAGTTTATCAATCCTAGCCTTTGAAAACATCGTGTTTATGTGCTTGGAGTTGGACAATTTCCTATTGATGCCGACAGGTTGCGCGCCAAACACGAGATGAGAAATGTCCACGCCTGATGTCGGTGGATGTTTTTTTTTCTATAAGGTGCCATTCGTGCGGCACAAGGTTAAGGTAGCGATGAAATATTTTTAATATGTCACAGGGGTTAGTTTCATTCTCCCTCTGTTTGATCAACTTGGGTTCAATCCTGCGATGCGCATGGCTGCTCCTCTCCCCTCCCCCCACCCGCATGTTTTTCGACATACAACCACTGAATTGTAAATAGCTCGATCCAGATTTACTCGAAATAAGAATTTGTGAAGGATTCAAATTTCCGTTTTCATCAATTGCCCTTAGCTCTGTCCAAATTCACTCGAAATAAGAATTTGTGAAGTATTTAAATTTCCGTGTTCATCAATTGTCTTTAGCTCAATCCAAATTCACTCGACAAAAGAATCTATGAAGGATTCACATTTCCGTGTCAATCCATTGTTCTTGGGTCGATCCAAATTCACTCGACAAGAATTTGTGAAGGATTCAAATTTCCGTTTTCATCCATTGTTCTTAGCTCGATCCAAATTCACTCGACATAAGAAATTGTGAAGGATTCAAATTGCCGTGTTCATCCATTGTTCTTAGCTCGATCCAGATTCACTCGACATAAGAATTTATGAAGGATTCAAATTGCCGTGTTCATCCGTTGTTCTTAGCTCGATCTAGATTCACTCGACATAAGAATTTGTGAAGGATTCAAATTTTCCGTGTTCATCCATTGTTCTTAGCCGGAAAGCTTTACAGTTGAAAGAAAAAAAAATTAATAAAAAAAAAAAAAAAATAATAAAAAACCCAGCAAGGATAAGACGTTCAGAAGTATCAAGTATCAATGTTTGTATTACAACTGTTTATGTATGTATATATGTATGCATGTATGTACGTATTGTGTCAATATTATTTGATTGTTATAGGTATTACTACTTGTGTTATTGCTGATCCTACCGAAATAATAATAATAATAATAATAATAATAATAATAATAATAATTGTGTTATTTGCTGATCCTACCGAAATAATATTAATAATAATAATTAATAATAATAATAATAATTATTATTATTAGTAGTAGTAGTAGTAAGTAAGTAAGTAAAAACACTCAAGTTTCCCATAGTAGTGTTTAATATTCCATTGTTACTGGATCAGACCTTTCACAATGAATACCCGTACCTGACCCCTTTCGGCAGTCAATTCGGGTTTTCCAGTCTCTCGTAATTAGCGCTGGATTTCGACTGTTTTAGCCATAAGTGTGCGTGGGGGGGGGGGGGGGGGGGGTGGGGAGGGGGAGCATAGTCGCCACAATCAGCACGAAGAATTTCAGTAATAAATCGCGCAAGTAAAACATCCAGAGTTTCACTGTCGTCATCTGTCTGATTCACATGAACACCTTCCTGCCTCTCTAAAAACATACTATTCTGCTATTCTGCAAATTCATGTGGATGGCCAAGTCACTTCAAAGCTTTAGGGACCGACCATTTAATTTTAGGGGGGGGGGGGCTGGGATTTGGAAGAAAATAAATTCCGACTCTCGGATAGCTTGAAAAAATTATTCTTGCTCTGATTTATAATAAATAAACCCCTCTTATATCCATAATATTAGTTGAAAAAATTAGTTATCTTGAGGTAAAAGAAAAAAATCCCACCCACCCCCTCCCCTTCAATTAAATATTAAATGGTCGGTCCCTTACATGTTTTCTCGGGAATTCTATTTTCTAGTTTGTTCACGAAAATCACGCAATGATAAAACTGGAAGAAAAAAAAATTCGTTGCATTTTCAGAACAAGGTTTCGCCACCTTCTGTGTATTTTTATCATTAATCTCCAGTTTCCGTGTAGGGAGATTGACGAATAAATCCGGAGTAGAAATATTGTCCAAAAATGCACAGCAAAAAATCGCACCAACTCTCCTGCCTCTGTATCCAGTGTCATGCTTTACTGTTGCGTGTAACATGAGCTAAGAGGACAAAACGCGGGAATTGGTCACGTGGCTCCGCTCACTTGAATAAAAAAATAAATAAAAAACAAAAAATAATAAAGAACAAAAATAGACACACACACACACCCCAAAAAAAAAAAAAAAAAAAAACAACAAAAAAAAAAAACAACAAACAAAAATCACTTGTAAAAAGTTCACGTAAGCCGTACCACTCAAAGGCCAACGGTCTTGAGCCTAAATAGCATATAAAATGAGTTCAGGTAATTTATGGTAAGTAAAAATAGTCTGACTATCGCTAGACTATTTTTTTTCCCCATAACTCACGTCAGCTTATTGTATAACCTATACGATGATGATGATAATAATGATAATGATGTTAAAGGATCGTGGGTCCAGGCGATACAGAAAGGTTTGCTAATAATCAGGGAAGATGTAATGTATTTGTGCGTTCAAATGTATTTGTGAACTTTTTGTCGTTGTAATATCTCTATCCTTTCTGTTTAGATGTTGAAATTTCCATGAATGTATTTCAGAAATTTTTCTTACATCTTGACAGAGTGTAGTTGGATTTATGTATTAATTTATCTGTTTATTTGTTTCACCCTATAGTTTCGCAAAGCTGATTTGAGTTTCTTAAACAGGTCGACCATATCACAATTCAGGGCTATGGATACCGAATGTCGTTCAAGGCAATTGCTCTACACACCTCAACGCACACATTGTATCTGTTTACAGTCGTTGGGTCTCCTTATTTTTGCTAGTGTATCTGTGTGAACCCATAAAGTATCAACTTATTATTTAGTAAACGTTCAGAAGAAGAGTGATTGTAGAGTTCTATTGCCCGTTGACGGTTCGAACGTAGAAATCTGGTATTGTAATACCATACGAGAAACGGATTATGTAGGATTGGAATTACAAATAAGTAAACATATTTAATCAACTGCCACTAGAACCAAAAAATATTATTATTGTTGTTGTTATTATTATTATTATTATTATTATTATTATTATTATTATCTAAAACTCACTGAACAATTACAAGTCCAAAACATTTAAAACCTAATTTGGATAAATGCATATGAGAGCACGTGCACAGTTGTCTTAAGATCTCACTGGACAGTTTTGTTTTTGGTGAATTTTCATCGGACTAACACTGATTACAAAAGAAAAGAGAATAATTCTACGTTAAAGAGACAAATAAAAACTAATAATTTTTTTTTATGCGGAAAGAATGCTTGTCCGATTGTATTTAAGGTATTCAGATTAATTCTTTGTACAACTGATAGCTTTGACACTGAACCAACACTACCCCAACCCCTCTTTTATAGTGCTAATTTCCGACAGTCAAAGGGCTAGTTTTAATTTTTCCTCAGAGAAAGCGGCTCAAACAAACAATATGGGCCCTAAGCCTGATTGAAATTCACTGTCATTAAAACAAATTGGCATGCTTCTCATTACCCCTCAGCCATCTCGATTATGAACATCTGTAGCAGACATAAAAAAAAACACGTGAACCAAGTTGACCGTTCATTTGCAGCCTAAGTTGCGCATTTGATCTCCTGTACTAGTCTAACTGTAAAAGGTAGTCATCAAACAAACCAATCCATTTTCAAGCCTAACTCAAAGTAAATGTTAACCAAACTGCATTTTTAGTTTCTGTGTACATTTATAAACAAACGGCCCATGATTTTTAGGCTCATGCTCTCTACCGTAACAATTAGGGTGTCAAAATACGAATCTATCCAGTGATACCTTCACACCATAGTGATCATCTATTTATATCATCGTGGTTTACAACTGCATGTTTGAGGGGTTATTAAAAAATGTATGTAAATCTTTTGGACTTCGTCACTTTTTGTGAAGTTTTGAAAACAAAAAAAAAAAATAAACAAAAAAAAATTAAAAATGAAATTATGTCATCTAGTGGCAGTTGATTAAACATTTTTACCTATTTGTTATTACGAATGTAATCTAGGTACTCATTTCAGTTAAAATTGATCACAATGTATAGTTTCTGTAATGCTCATTTGAAGTCATATAACGAAAATATATAATGTAATGACCAAAACAGGCACAGAAACCTTAATGATTTGGGTGTAGAAATCTTTCATTATAACAACAGGGGAGAAAGAGGCGGTGTAATTTTGGGACGGAGTATGAATTTTGCCAATTCAAAATACGTGAGTAGAATTTTGCTGCAAAACGAGATTTAGGCAATAAATTGAACATTTCGGGACAAGGTATGGTGTTTTGTATCAAAGGGTTGGGGAATAGATAATATGATTTGTAACCTCCCCTCGCCTTGTGTGTGTGTGTGTGTGATAGTAGTTAACACATTGAAGTCCTAGCACACATATAAAAATTTTAGTACAATGCTTGGGGGGGGGGGTCGTTCACACAATAAAATATATATAAACAAAAAACAACATCCTTCACTGTAACATTCATTTTTCAATCTAATTAATTATGCTAACTACTCTGGCACAGCCGCGTGGTGAGCTAACACATTAGTCAAACTATTGAATGAATAGTGCTAATTAGCACTCTAGTCGTACTATTTAAAACAGTTTCAAGAATACTAGTCAAACTATTGACTCAGTAGTTTTTATTAGCTCTACTGGTCACAGACCAGAAGAGCTTATGGAATGGTCTGTTGTCCGTCGTCCGTCGTCAATCCGTCCGTTAGTACACGTTTGTTATCTCTACCCCTCCTAAACTACTTGGATGATTGCGATGATGCTTTCCACACACATTTATCCCATGGTATGGTTGGTTCTCGATAAAAATGGTGCTGTTCGCATATCCAATATGACCGCTACAACGGCCATCTTGAAAATCTTGTTATCGCTACTCCTCCTGAACGGATAGTCATATCAACATGGAGTTTTCACTAAAAGACTTCTTATGATGTCTAGTTGGTCTTAAATGAAAATGGTGTTTAGCTGACATCCATTATGGCCGCTACGACAGCCATCTTGAAAATCTTGTTATCTCTACTACTCCCGAATAGAGATGGTCATATCAATATGGATTTTCGCTTAAAAAAAAAAAATTCTTATGATGTCTACTTGGTACTAAATGAAAATGGTTCCGATCTGATGTCCAGTATTGCCGCCACGGCAGCCATTTTGAAAATATTGTTATCGTTACTTCTTCTAAATGGATGATCATATCAACATGGAATTTTCACTAAAAGACTTCTTATGATGTCTAGTGTTTTTAAAATACAAATGGTGCCAATCTGAAGTCCAGTATGGCCGCCTATGGAGCCTTCTTGAAAATCTTCTTATCGCAACTCCGGAGGGACAGAAAGTTATACTGACGTTGGTTTTTTTACCAAACGACTTCATATGATGTCTAGTTGGTCTTAAATGAACATGATGCCGATCTGACACCCAATATGGCCGCCACACATCTGCCATCTTGAAAATCTTGTTATCGCTACTCCTCCTGAATGGATGGTCATATCAACATGAGATTTTCACTGAAAGATATTTTATGATGTCTACTTGGTCCTAAATTAAAATAGTTCTCATCTGATGTCCAATATGGCTGCCACAACAGCAATATAGAAAATCTTGTTATCTTTATTCTTCCTGAACGGAAAGTCGTCTTGACATCGGGTTTTCAACAAACGACTTAGTTCCAGATGAAAATGATGCTGATCTGGGGTCAAATATGGCTTTCACGGTGGCCAGTTAGAAAATCTTGCTATCACTACTTCTCCTGAATGGTCATATCATCATGGGGTTTTCACTAAAAGACTTCTTGTAATGTTTTGTTGATCTTTAATTAAAATGGTTCTGATCTGACATACAATATGTGACCATCTTGAAAATCTTGTTTCTTCATTTTAACTGCGAATTGTTGAAACCATCTCTGATATTCTTCAGCAATAACAGAGGATCTGACTAATCAACGCCACAAACTGGTGGAGAAATTAACCCAATTTAAAAAAATCCAAAAAGATTGATTCCTTCTGGACATTTGATGGCAAAGTCTTCTACAAAGCAACTTTAGATGGGGAGGGACATGAAGTGTTAGCTTTCGATGATATCCCACAAGCCCTTCCACCACTTCCCTCTCAGGGGACTGAAATGGATACTCATCAAGTCCTTGGTAATAACTAAAGAAATACAGACTCAGTTACCAACATAAATCTTTACCCAATAACAAGTAAAGAATTAATGTTGTCTACCCGTGTTTAACCCGACTCTCTGAAAAAGAATTGATAGTATAGAGTAAATTTTTTTTTAGTAACGATGGCTATAATTTGGCTTTAATATTGGCCATGTAGGCTTTAAGTCTTTCAGTTTATCTCCGCTTGTTCCATCTGTTCTTATCTGCCTTCATTAACTAACAACTATATACTTACTCGATTCTGTCTTGAAATTTGAATTAGTCTGTATTTCATGTTGTATTATCTTGTGTTTATTACGTGTATTTTGATCTGACTTACAGCAATAGTTACGAATACAGTAACATCCACACCATAATTAACCTATTATCGATATTAGCCAACCTTCTGTCCATTGGTCTTACATATAATACCTATTAATGACTATCTATAAATTTGTTTTCTCTAACATTGTTAATTGCGCCTTAACTACGTGTTCTGCTTAAACTAAATGTCCTATAAATTATTTTTTTTTAACTTCAAATTGTTTGTTCCATCAGTCTCAGCCATTCGCATTCAGTACTTTCTCAAGCCCGGTTACCTGTGAATTATTCGTGTCCGTGAGCGTAACTGTTCTAGTAGCCTTGATCATGGTATGGCCAGATGATCCTTGAGGACCTAATATCCTTGTTCATGGTAAAGAAAATAAATATGAAGTGGTGGTGGTGGTGGGGTGGGGGTGGGAAAGAACAATCGTATATTCCTGACTTTTATATCCTGATTTTTTCTTCTTCACTGAAACGTGTATTAATTTTCTTTTTTTCCATCATTTGTTACTGTATTAATACACAAGTAATGAATAGGTGAAATGCTCTTTTATTATGGTATATTAAGTTTCCGTTACATTAGTTATTTGTGTATGTAATTACTTATTTCCCGTATTTGTCTTTTTTTTTTTTTAAATTAACGGTGACTTTGCTATGTGCATTCTCTATTCATCACGTGCATACCATGGAATGTCCCTTTTTACCTCTCTCTTTCTCTCACTCATCTATTTTTGCTGTTTTGTTTTTTTGTAACTTATTTTTTATTTTTTATCAGTTACTTTGAATTCTTTACGATTTTCGCTGCAGACTGCTCATTTGAATTATTATCACAAATTAACATTCGTGCATTCATACATTATTTTGTTTTTTCCTCTCTTTCAGTATCTGTGTGTTCATTCTTCCTTCATTCTGTTATTCCTACTCTGCATTTCTTCATTCTTCTACTTTTGACCGTGGCAGGTTGCATTGTATATGTTACATTTTATAAAATGTGTTCCGTCGAGTTAAATCACGACGCAAGGTCCGTCTAATCATTGACGTTAAATTATACTGTACGTTATATCTTGTTCTGGTATTTTACATAGGATAATCATCGAACTTTTCCTCAGTAGAGCTAGAATTGTACCGAGTAAGAAAAGGTTGAACTGTAATGATGTTGTATTCATCAATCTCTTTATTACATTGGGTAAAAGACGCTGTTGTAATAATGTTCAGTTGGCTTCTTCTTGTACTGTTCATATGTTGCAATGTTGAATTATCAGAATTTTTGCTACATGTCAGTAGCATTAACATATATGATGAAATTAATCGAAGGTGTAATACTTTTGTAAATCTAGTGTTCACAAACGTATTCATTTGTATATTATGGATGTTTCTAGTTCTTATATTATCTGGAGACATTGAGCTGAATCCAGGCCCAATATCTGTATCAGATTCAGATTCATCTGATTCCTACAGCTACAATAGTTCAATTACGTCATCAACGGATAGTACGTTATCTTTCATACATTTCAATATTAGATCTGTTCGCCATAAATTAGCTTTCGTTGCTACATATTTTGAAGATTTTGACATTATTGCACTTACAGAGATTCGTCTAGATGATAACATTACTGACGATGATCTTAAGTTAGACGGTTATCACAAACCAATTAGGTGTGATGGAACAAATCTTGGGGGAGGTGTACTGGTCCACATTTCAGAAAATTTGATTTTCAAACCATGTACCGATCTGTTGATACTTAACCTTGAAGAGATAGAGATAGAAATATGTGTAAAAGGTGTAAAATATCTATTACTTGCAATCTACCGTCCTCCATCTTCCTCGTCGCACTTCTGAGACTCGTTGAATATCACCATTGAGCGGGGCTTCAGTGTCTGTGCTAATATTATAATTATGGGTGATTTAAACGAGGACCTACTCAGTGCTGAATTCAGGGTTCTCAGAGAGGTGATGATGCTTAATGACATGCAAAATATATTAAATGAGCCGACCAGATTAACAGACAGCTCGGCAACTCTGTTAGATGCCTTTATTATATCTCCTACCATAGATGTTCTTCATTCTGGAATTATCTCTATTGATGCAAATGTAAGTGATCACAAGGCCTCATACTTAATTACTCGGCTGAATTATGAATATACCACATGCTATAAGATAGAAATATGGCTTTATAATAAATTGGATTTCCAAAAATGTAATAATCTTATAACAGGAATTGACTGGACAACTAAGTTAGGAGCTTGTGACGATGTCAATGATGCCGTTGCAGCATTTACTTCGTCGTATATTCAGTTTGCTAAAGATTGTATACCATTTCGCACAGTAACCGTTCGGATGAGGGACAAATGTTGGTATGACAGCACAATTCACAGAACATGCAGGAAGCGCGACCGCATGAAAAGAATAGCTATTAACAGTAATAATCCAAGTCATTGGGGAAAATACCAAATATTACGTAACAAAGTCAATAACCAGAAAAAAAGAGCAAAGGAATTTTTTTTTTCGTAACTTGGAGAATATTGATTCTGTTGGTGTAAACTCGAAAGATTATTGGAAACTTGTGCGTCATTTTGTCAAAGATAAGTTTTCAAACTTAATACGTCCATTAAGGAGCATGAATGCAATGGATCGTTACATGTAGAAATTTCAGATGGTGAAAAAGCAGAATGTTTTAATTTTTTTTTTTTATTTTTTTTTTTTTTTTGCTGCTACTGCGAAGGTTCATGACACCAATGTCAGTCTACCGGATATAAACTTGAAAACTAATAACAAACTAACTAATATATTAATAACAGAACTATCAACACCTTACCAACCCACAAAGCATGTGGCGTGGATAAAATAAGTCACCATATGCTCAAAGGAACCGTCGCATCCGTAGTTAAACCACTCTCTGTTCTACTCAACGTGTCCCTTGCTAAAAAAGTGTTCCCAACATTATGGAAAACCGCGAAAGAAATGCCAGTGTATAAAAAGGATGTACCACCGATCCTTCAAATTACAGGCCTATTTCTCTATTGAGTTGTGTTAGGAAAGTTATGGAAATAATTATTTTTAAGCATCTATACACCATCTACACTCAAACGATCTTATATTCAAATTTCAATCCGGTTTTCTTCCCAACAATTCTAAAGTATTTCAGCTCATAGATATGTACCATAGTATATGCACTGCGCTTGATAACAAGGACGTCATGTGTGTGGTCTTTTGCGATGTCTCCAAAGCATTTGATCGGGTTTGGCATCAAGGTTTAATACATAAATTAAAGTGCAATGGCATTGATTCGTTCTCTGACTAGCTATCGAACAGACTTTAAACAGTTTTTGTAAATACTGCCGAATCAAGTAGCCATTATGTTGCGGCTGGCGTACCACAGAGCTCTGGTTTAGGTCCGGTATTATTTATTGTGTATATTAATGATGCTTACGAAATTGTATATATTCTGAACACAGATTTACAAACGGTTGACAATTGTTCAAGGCAGTGGTTAGTTGACTTCAATCCAACCAAAACTGAGGCAATGCTATTCTCGGGTAAGCTAGAACCGGTTTTTCTTGAACAAAAATTCAAAAGCGAAATCCTATCTTTTGTTGAGTTCCATAAAAATCTTGGCATAACTTTTGGTAGTCTAGGCAACTGAACCAAACATATTGATAACATATTTATGTCGACCTCAAAAATGATAACTGCCTTGAAAATATTTAAATATAAATTTAGCCGAAATACTTTACATCCGCCCCTTACTAGAATACGCTGATGTTGTATGGGATGGTTGTTCGGCCGAAAACTCTCTTAAATTAGAAAATTGACAATTAGAAGCGGGAAGAATGGGCTTGCTAGAAATGTCTCGTGTCATAAGATTTATGAAGAAACTGGTTGGTCTACCTTGGCAGATACACGAAAGTTTCATAAACTATGTTACTTTCATAAATTAGTATACGGTGTCTCTCATACTTATCGTGCTGACCTTCTACCACCACTAGTTGGTGAGAGAAACAGGTATAATCTTAGAAATAGGAATAATTTTATTCAAATTAATGCCAGACTAGAAATAAGTAGAAACTCATTCCCACACTCTTCTATTCATGTTTGGAACTCGCTCCCAGATTCAGTAAAATGTGAAATTAACTATTCTATCTTCAGAAGTAAAATAGAGACAAAGACGATACATATACCTGGCCATTTTTTAATTGGTAGAGGAAATTATATATTCTGCATACTAGAATTATAAATAACTGTACTGATTTACATAATGATTTATATTTTAATCATCTGAGAGATAATCCATTATGTGCTTGTGGTGATGATATAGAAAATGCATACCATTACATATTTACTTGCAAATACTATATTGAACAGCGTAGGAAACTTGTTCAGAATCAAAATCATCTCTATGTACCCTGACTGAATTTGAATTATAGACGTGTGCGACAAATCTCGTCATGTACGTCTGACTCTCTATGTACCAACGACTACAAATAATTTGTTATACGGATCATCTGATTTTACAGGTTACTTTAATAATCGCATATTTTACTTGTTCCAGACATATATTAAAGACGCGAAACGATTTACATAATTAGGGAGTATTCACAATTTGATTCCAATACTCAATTAATTACTGTTAACTTTAATTAAGAAAGACATGATTTTCTTAATTGTTATCCACTGAATTAATTTTGGTGCATGTACTCATGTCAAACTTCTGTCACGATCAGCAATTATTCATCATTAATTCATCAATGTATCTCTCTCTCTCTCTCTCTCTCTCTCTCTCTCTCTCTCTCTCTCTCTCTCTCTCTCTCTCTCTCTCTCTCCATCATACTTGTTTTGCCTGAATCATACATGTTTACATATAATATAATTGTATGAAATTATAATAATTTACTATCCATGTAAATTTCTTATCGATTGTAGGGGAAGGGCTTATTATAAGTTGTGATAACTTGTAGCCCGACCCCATTTGTTAACATCTATGGCAATAAAATATGTTTAAACTCAAGATTACATTCAATGATGATAACATTGAAACAATAAGCATGAGCCCTGATTGTAAGGTGGTTCAAAGACGGAATAAATTATTTGTATAAGGGTAAATGTACAGTACAACTTAAATATCTAGTCAATTTTACAAGGTCAATCTACAACGATTCAACAAAAACGGAGATCGAATTTATTGAGAGAAAAATCAGATTTAAGACAACACATAGGATTCAGTATATGAAGTAACTCTTTCAGTTTTAACCATAGCAGTGGCAAAACTCAACACACATTTGAAATAATTCATATGTTTGAAAGGATTGAAGAAACATTGCAAATTACTGAAAATAAAAGTTCATGTTGTAGATGGATGTTGTGGCAAGCAGCCATTGTTGACATGAAAGCAAATGAAGAAGAAAAGAATGGATATGAATACATTATGACAATAATGACAGCCTTCTCAAAATATTCTTGGGCTGAGAAAGTAAAAACGAAAACGGGAGATGAGATAAACTATGCTTTCAAATAAATCTTTATTCAGAGAGCGAACGCCTGAAAAGATAAAGTTTTATAAGAGAAGCGAGTTTTTACAACAGAAAATTAAGGGATTTGACGGAAAGAAAAACTCCGATCACTTTTAAGCTTACTCAGACAAAAAATCTTATATCTTTAGAAAGGTTTGAAAACCCATACAAACTAGAATAGAGAAGTATTTCTCTCAAAATAAAAACCAGAAAATGGGTTGACGTTTTATCAAATCTAATCGAGGGATACAATAACACTCATCACACATCAATAGTGAAGATTCCGGCTGAAGCAAGTATGGAATAAAACATAAAAAGTATTGATCAACCTATTTGGTTACTTAGCAACCGATACATTTGGAATACCTAAATTCAAAATCGGTGAAACAATCAGAATTTGAATATGCAATACAATATTTGTAAAGGGCTATCTTCAGACTGAAATATTGAAAATCACGCAAGTAATTTTAGATGATCCGGTAGTTTACAAACTGGAAGACACGAAGGGAGAGGATATAGAAGGAATGTTTTACGAACAAAAGGTATCTATATATAACAAACAAGATGACATATAAAAAGATGAAAAGACTTTTTTTTAAAAAAATACAAAATGGATGAAGGATTGCATTCATTAATTTATATTTTCTAACCTGACTGTTACAAGAGGGTCCCTAACACTCATCTTGTTGACTTTTCAAACCTAACGGAAGTTTTCAAGGTAAATAACGAGCCTGCATGCTGTCCTTTTCCGCTTCCTGGAAAAGTTCATTTTCCGTGATACACAGAAGGTAAAAACTGTGTCGTCTGCATCCAATATATGCAATGTCCAGCATTGATATTTCTATATAAAAATAGAAAATAAATAAAAAAGGGCAAGCGGTGTAACTCTCATGTATACGGGTTCAAAGGGATGTAACGCCCAAAGTTACGGAAATTTACGGAATTATTAAGCACTTCTCGAAGACGATGAACAAATACATCCCTGTTGTCAGACAAAATAGACTCGCCCACGCAAATATGGCGGCCGTGTTAGTAAAGAAAGTCCCGTTTGGTTTAAAACGCGAACAAGTTGACAGTGTTAGGGATCCCCTCGTAACAATCCGGTTAGAAAATATAAATCGATGAATAAAACGACTAAGTTTTGTGCACTTTTTATATATTATGATGCTTTTCGATTTTAAGATCGGTAGTTGTGGCATTGGGGGTTGGTGTGTGTGTGTGGGGGGGGGGGGGGCTAGGCGAATACTATAGCGAAATGAAAGGATATGAATAATCGTTTAAGGATGGGAACCAGGCGAAAAAAATATTCCATTAAAAAAAAATTATGTACCAAAAGAATACCTCTTCTCCGCAGACGACGTGTCAAGGACACATCTGTTCATTGGAGGCGACGGCAGCACAAGGCATTGATAGCAGTAATAAGGAACACGAAAACACCGAGTTTTTGAAAGAGAACGAGTTTCTAGAATCTAATATGTGTTGAAAAAAAAAAAACATTTTAAAGTGAAGAAGTTAAAACATGCCCATCAGGCGTTTTGTATTGCTCACTAAACTAAATAGAAAAATGTCCTAGATGGGTAGTAAATGACATCACAGAGAAAATGAAAAGTAACATTAAAAATATAGTTTATTTTCATTTCATTTATATAAAAAAAAACGGAAGTAAAAAAAAAAAACAATGTAAAAGACAAGCTGTCATACAAAATCTTGAACAACATGAAAATCACATAAATGTTGATGCAGATTGACAACATTTAAACCTCTTTCAAAGTTTATACAAAGAATGACGTAGCAGCGATTCACACCACTACTCAATCAGGTATGCGTTTTTCCTGGACAAAATAATTAACATATGCACCCATAAAACCTTCAATCTCAAAGAATGACCACAAAATTAACCAAAATCAAAATAATATAGGCCATTTGGATGAAATGAAAACCAGTACACCTTTCGCAGTGTGTGGATATAGAGATTTTGGAAGATACATATTTTCAGACCTTTCATTTGACATCTTGTAGTAACTGAAATGAAACTACTGAAATAAATAGTACAGTCATGCATAATTCATGTGTGCAAAGCACAATCAGCAGTTGTAAAACATTATAAATGCAGCAGAGAAAAACCGATAGAGAAACGAAAAACTAATACAAAATACCAGAGATGCAAAGATTGTATAAAAGAAACCAGATTAAGCTGGTATTACAGTGGAAGAAATTAACAGATTAGAGAGAACATAAACAGAAAATTACACGTGAATGTGGAAATAAGTAAATAGATGCTGAAGGCATTTACATCAGAAAATCCAATTTCATACAAAATGTTGTAGTAGACACCATACTGCTTTTCTAGACCCAAAGAAATGGCAACATTAGCTCACTCCAGTACAAACAGAACAGACTCCCAGTTCTTCCTCCATGGCAGTCATGTATAGCCTATCATGCGCTGAAAAATGGTGTTTAACCGACAACAGCAACAAGAATGACAACTACAGAAGAAAATAAAAAAAGAAAAAAAATTGACAATCAAATAAACTGATCAGTGTAGATCACAACATCTGGTTGTGGGATTTCGTTAATGCATCTGACACATCCTTTTGTTTTACCAGAATTAGTCAAATCAGTATACAAATTTATGTCTGTTTCCAGATGCAACAACTGCTGTCTGAATGTAAAATACCTTTATCTGATGTTGCACTGAAGTCAAAAAACAATAGCATTGATATAAACGAATTTAATTTTATCTGAAACAATTTATTTTAAAATTCCACTGCAGCATGACTGGAGATGACTCAAGGGAAAATTAAATACTTAATAGATAAGGCGTCAGAAGAACATAAACCTGGATATCAAGGTTTAATAGATAAGGCGTCAAAAGAACATAAACCTGGATATCAAGGTTTAATAGATAAGGCGTCAGAAGAACATAAACCTGGATATCAAGGTTTAATAGATAACGCGTCAGAAGAACATAAACCTGAATATCAAGGTTTAACAGATAACGCGTCATAAGAACATAAACCTGGATATCAAGGTTTTGGGAAACCTATACATGCTGTTTTGTTATCTGCTTATAATAGACATTACAACTATGGAACAGACACTGCTGAATATCACAGAATAGTGTTATATGATGAAATGAATTATGTGGCAAACAAAGAAGAATGTTCTGGCTGGACTTACTTTATTCTGTACGATATTAATGGTCTGACAGATGAAGGTGTTGAAAAGATAAATCCAGTAGCGTACTAATGGGGGGGGGAGGTAGGGGAGCGGTGCAGAGGTCTTGGGGCGCCAAAAACAGTTGATAACAATTCTGGCCTCGTATTCTGGTAATTTGGGCCATCATCGTCGCCCCGGGCGCCATTTACCCGTAGTACGCCACTGGTTAAATCAAAGCATTGGATCATCTGTTATTTTATTTTAGGTGCACAGGTACAAAATTGCACAGTCCGTGGCGATAGTATGACATACTGTTAGAAGTTTATGGAGTTATTAAGTTTAGGTTGGTTGTTATGGGTTTAATGCCATTTTTCAGCACATGATATGCTATACATGGCAGCCAGTATATTTGGTGGAGGAAGAACCCGAGAAAACCCTGGGAAGAACCACTGACCCACGGGAAGCTACTGGCAAGCTTTCTTGCATACCCACATTGGCCATGCCCGAGACTCGAACTCACGAAGACAGAGGTCTGTAAAGGCTTGCATCTTAGACCACTCGGAAAACAAGGTTATGACACAGATGAAAATAGTATGATAAAATTCCGACAATACATAACAGATTCAAAAGTGAAATTGATCTTGGTGGTGACTATCTTTTTGTTACCGAGTGACAATGTGATGAAAAGTAGTATCGTCGGATACAATACACACTTTACAGAGATCCAATAAACTGTTTAAACTGGGATTAAATCCTATCATAAATACAGACGTAACAAAGAGAAGTATTCCAAAGACTGATAAACAAAACCACTGACAGTAAAACACACAGGACATTGAAGTTTAGTCACACAAAACACCGGCAAGCATTAGAAATCTAAAAATACAATTCTCGCATAAAACCAAATAAGTATCATATATAATTTGAAAAAATCGCTGTTTCTTTATAATATTGTATACACGGTTTTATTCCAAAATTGTTTATTTTAATTTTCTAATGCTTCCATATGTTTTTGGTGACTAAACGTCAAGGTCCAGTGGTACAACAAGAACTTGTAGAGGACACAAAAGAAGACAAAGTGGGAAATAATTATGTAAAGAAGAAGGATAATGATGATGTTCCTCCAGAAAACTGTCTCAGGAGACGATATTTCTAATATCAGATCTGACAGTTACTGTGCCTTTTGTTGTCACCTGCGGCGACGAGGTCTCGTGACGGCAAATCAACACACGCAGAGGGTATGACTACACCACCAGTGCACGTTATCTCTGGTGCGATCTAATTCTCGGACGTTCTAAGAACACATAGCAATTTTGAAGCACAAACAAAACAACACTGGCCATGAAACAAACAAAGAATCGTTTATATTGATACTATGGTCGAGGAGCTGCTATAGTTTACTGATAGGTTATGCTTGATGATTTGTTTACACCAGCGGTCAACAATGGAAAAAGCAAACCACTAATGCCAAAACAAGTAAAATAGCATGACCAGCATAGAATGAAACACTTTGGCCAGCAATCTTAAAAACGAACATATTAACCCGGCAATAATTCTAGGCCATGCTTTTTTTTTTTTTTTTTTTTTGTTTTTGTTTGGTCATTTCCCAAATGAAACAAGTATTTGGCTTCATTTTTCATGCCATTTTTGATTTTGTAAGAAAGAATGATTTGGCCGGAATAGTAGGGACAGGGGGACATGGAATATGAGGTTCATTCAGAACAGTGGCAGAAAAAAAGTACTTTTTACCAACTTTGATGATATAGTCACTGATATGACTGTAGCTGTACTTGGAACATTTTCTTTAAACGGTTGTTTCAGCCATTTACCTGATGGTAATTTTTCCACAACTGTTGAATTAATTTTTCCAATGTTTTCTGAAACAAAAGTATTCAACGGTGTTAGATGTCGACCTCCTTGTGCTTTAAGGCTTTCAACCCTTTACAACTGTTTTTGCAATACAGCCTTTTTTGATTTCTTAAATCTCCAATCCGTTTTTCACATGCTTCAACATAAGTTTCCATAAGTTCTATTTTCGAATTGACAACTTCTATAGCATAACCCCTTTATTATCTTTCCTCTTGTGTAGTGAATAATCTTTTTCCACTTAACTGATTAAAGTTGGTCTCTGCTTCTCTTGCCTGTTGATCAAACAGCTCATTTGTGAATGTTCTATGCACCTATATTTTCTCAGGGACCTGTATTTGTTGTCTTTATACAACAATAGGTTTTAGTCGGTATTCAGGTTGTGTCTTCTTGCTACACTGATGAATAAATTCCTCAGTAGGTAACATACATTTTCTATCTTACCTATCCAACCTAACATGGTTTTAAAAAAATTAGCTCCTGTATTATACAATATAGTTCTTGCTACTAGTATTCTTCTGATATCTCCATTCATTGATATTTGAACTAGTCTAGCATTAGGTTTTTCATATTAAAGTGTTCTAGTATTTTTATAAAGTCATTTCTTTAAAAAAAATCGTATCATGCTTTGTTTATTCTAAGTCCCCTTGTTATGGTATCCTTGAACTCTTCAATAAGTCTAAGTGAAACATTTTCAAACTACCCATTATAATTTTAGAAACATCAGTGTTCAACTAAAATGACTACCTTATATACGCGCATATAACTCGATACCAACTGCAAACTGCATAGACCCAGATCTGCCATCGCATAATGTGCCAGCAGATCTGGGTCTATGCAGTTTGTAGGGACTAATTAGTAGAACAAACAACATAAATCCCGATCTGTCGAAGCATTATGCAAAGCAGATAAGGATCTATATTTTTTTCAGTTGGACTCGGATTATACGCGAGAATATACGGTAATAAGACTCACAGAACTATCAATTTGTATTTGATATTGTGTTTCGGTGTTGTCTTCATTTGTTCATTTAAAAATCTCCATCACCCTCAATGATTTTGTAAAAAAATTTAAGTAGCAAAGAAATGGACAAGGTACAACTTGAAAAAGAATTGTGATTTATTGAAGATAACAATAGCAATAACTCTATTTTTACAGAAGTTGAAGAGTACACACAGGAATAGAATATAACTATTGAAAATGGATGATACAAAGAAATAACTGGTACAAATTTACCTGAAAAACAGTTGGAAAACATGGATGAGAAACAAAAATGACATAAGAAATCTTTGTCAATGCTAGAGCTGCTAAAATTTCCAGATCATTGTCAGATGTCGAAATTTATACTGTAGCATTATTGATTAGCAGATTTCTTCCAATCAATAACTTGGACAGCTTAAACAATGAACCAAAAGTTGACTACATGACACCAAATACAATTAGATACTTCACTGGATTTTTCTCATTTAACTCTTTAGGGAAAGAGTTAAGCTAGGTTTGTCTCTATCTGCATTGAGTACTAGTTTAACAACTTTCAAACATAGTAATTTCAAAAACACAACAGAAAATACTGAAATAATATTTATTTAAAAGTGTACCAGTTGCTTTGTTGTTGATGCATTAAAATACAATTGCTACTTGCTACGATAGTGTAATTGCAGGATTAGCTGATCACCATGCAATACAGTCTTACAGATTAAATATATTAGACAATAATGTTCAAAATCTCCTCAATGATGTGTTAGCCATTCTGAATGATTCCAATTTTTTTCTTGTGCTCTTCTGTAGAACAAGTCATACAGGTCATATAGGCATTCAGTATTGACTATTTCAGTAAATTTTTAAATTTGATTACACATACATTTGAATGGCAACTATTCACTTTATTTGGATCCTCATACATCCATTTTCCTTTGGAAGGTCATTATTTACACACCCCAAGCAATACATATGGCAAAAATCAATGTTAAAGTACGTGGATATTTTTGGAAGAGGTCAACATAAAGGTGAGATCAAGTACAAACCAGATCAAATGTTGCATGCTGTCATGTCACAATGAAAGCTGCATGTGTTGAATAAAATGTGTACTACCCTGTTATTTGTTATGATAGACCCAACATCCTCTTTTCTTGACCCAGTTTAGTACCTGGCCACCATTGTAAAAGTTCATAGTGATCAATAATTTTTGTCTGGAAGTTTTTTGATGATGTTTAAGGTGCAGAGCATTTAACAGTCAGAATTCAATAGACTTTGGTTAAACTATATTAGTATTAAATTTTAGAGCAACAATGAATATTTAATTATGAGTAAATATGCCTACATGACCACGTTGACATACACTTTATCTCTTGTCTTGACGGTATTTTAGCAATGTTAGATATGTTTTATTGAGGTATTGTATATCAAAATGAACATGGAATAACATGATCAATATAAAAGACATCATTGCTAACACCTTTAGGTTTTGTAAAGTTTAGCCATCTTCATTAAAAGTTAATAGTACACCGATTATTTTTAATGTTGTGTCTGATTTTATGTTTTTAATGCTTTTAAAGTTCTACTTATTTTATTTTAATTAATCTGAAATTTTTATATCATTGTGAAATATTTAATGAACTTACATTCAAGTAATTTGTTGGTCAGCCATTCAGATCTGTGGAGGTTAATTCTTTTATTAAGTCTCTGCCTTTCTCTCTCACACATACAGAGGTGCATATATCTATTAATATATATATATAAATATATATATATATATATATATATATATATATATATATATATATATATATATATATATATATATATATAGATATAGATATATATATAGGTGAAGGCAGCTTTTCACCCAGAAAATATTAACACTGGAAGTGGAAACTAAAAGCTGTATAATCTGGAATTAACACTACCTAAGGCCACACCACTAAATGTGACAATATTCTTCATTCCATTAGAATTTCATGGTATGCCTAGTCTACTTTACATGATCCAAACTAGATCCCGCTGCACCAATGCAAACCAAAAAGTTTAAATCCTGTAATTTAAAAAAATTGATGACAATTTGAAAAATTTTTATAATGGCATTAACATTTGTTAAGGTCATGTATATATGCATACAAACATGGCTATCAAATTTCTTTTGACTATCTTCGGTAGCTTTGGATTAATTGTGCAAGTCCAAAAAGTTTTAAAAATGGATCAAAAATCAAAAATTGCTACAATGGCCTGAAAATTTAAGCATGTCATTTACATACACGTATAGATAAACCTATTAAATTTCATTTGTCTATCTCAAGTGGTTTGCTAGCTTTTGTGCAGAGTCATAAGTCTACCTCAAATGGTTTTTGCTTAATCATGCTATCAAAGCTTTTGTCCAGAGTCATCAGTCTACCTCAAATGGTTTTTACTTAATCATGCTATCAAAGCTTTTGTGCAGAGTCATCAGTCTACCTCAAATGGTTTTTGCTTAATCATGCTATCAAAGCTTTTGTCCAGAGTCATCAGTCTACCTCAAATGGCTTTGCTTAATCATGCTATCAAAGCTTTTGTCCAGAGTCATGTCTACCTCAAATGGTTTTTGCTTAATCATGCTATAAAAGTTTTTGTCCAGAGTCATGCTCTCAAAGCTTTTGTCCAGAGTCATGCTATCAAAGCTTTTGTGCAGAGTCATCAGTCTACCTCAAATGGTTTTTGCTTAATCATGCTATCAAATGGTTTTTGCTTAATCATGCTATAAAAGTTTTTGTCCAGAGTCATGTTCTCAAAACTTTTGTCCAGAGTCATGCTATCAAAGCTTTAGTCCAGACTCATCAGTCTACCTCAAATGGTTTTTGCTTAATCATGCTATCAAAGCTTTTGTGCAGAGTCATCAGTCTACCTCAAATGGTTTTTGCTTAATCATGCTATCAAAGCTTTAGTCCAGAGTCATCAGTCTACCTCAAATGGTTTTTGCTTAATCATGATATCAAAGCTTTAGTCCAGAGTCATCAGGCTATCAAAGCTTTTGTCCAGAGTCATCAGTCTACCTCAAATGGTTTTTGCTTAATCATGTAATCATGCTATCAAAGCTTTTATCCAACGAGTCCAAGTCCAAACAGTTCAAAAATGAAAAATGTGTTTTAAAAAAAAAAAAAAAATGAAAATAACTGTAATAGCACGAGAATCTAATCAGGTCATCTACAGGTACATACAAATGTGCTAGCAAATTTCATTTGTTTATGCTGAGTGGTTTTTGTGCATTCTTGCTAACAAGCTTTACAAGACTGATGGAAGGACAGATGGACATGACCAAATCAAAGGCACATAAAATAAAAGATTATGGTTAAGAAATATAAAATCCTTAAAATATAGAATAAAAATAGGATAACAAATAATTCCAAAGTCACGGAATGATGCCATAAAAACTAATTTATTACATAATAATTTTTATAAACAGGCAGACGTCATGAACTTGCCGGAACAAAAAAACAAAAAAAAATTATTTACAAGTATCTTTGAAAAAAAGTAACAATACAACATCCTGTAAAGCAGGAAACTTGGGCACAAGTTTAAAATACTAATTAATGGACTAAGGTTTAAAGTTAGACTAACATATTTACTGTATAAATCAAGATCTCTTTTAATTTAAACTCATTCATAGAATAATCACCACATACCATTCATTTGAAAATAATTAACATTATTAGATGATGATGGTTGTACGTTTTGCAAGAATAAGGTAATATAAATTGAACATCTATTTCATGACTGTCATATTAGTTCAAATTTTTGGCAATCTATTAAATATTTTAGACCTTTTTTTCCCCACCATATATTCAAAGAAATTAATTATTTTATTAGACTTTAATTATTTTCATGGAAATACTTTTTATGGTTTTCCCCCTAAAATGAATTTTCATCAGTACTTAAATTCATGCATTGTGCAAGAGTCCTACGAAGGGACTGACACTCTACTGATCAAAACTAATTAACAGGAATCCAAGGTAAGACTGTTTCTTCATTTTAACTGCTGACTGTTGGAACCATCTCTGATATTAATGAGCAATAACAAGGTTTTCAAGATGGTCATATTAGATGTAAGATCAGCACCATTTTATCTTAGGAAAAAAGTCTTTTGGTGAAATCCCCATTGACCATCCATTCAGGAGCAGCGATAAACAAGATTTTCAAGATGGCTACTATGGTGGCCATCTTGGCTGACAGATTGGCACCATTTTCATTTAGGACCAACTAAACATTATAAGAAGTCTTTTGGTGAAAATCCCATGTAGATATTACCATCCATTGAAGAGAAGTAGCATACCTGCCATAACACGATGTGTCATGAGAAAAATATGATTTTTTAATCCCAAACCCTCCAACATAGTCGTGTTTAGAAAAACACGATTTTCAACAATATTAGAAGAAAAAAACCCACATTTTTTTACTACTACTATATATGTCCAAAGCATGTAGTCTGTATAAATAGTACACAGTCCTGCTTAGAGCCCATATAAATCTATCCTCTGGGGCAGGTTACTCAGCTCATTATCATGGAGATAAACAATTACCATTTCACAGATTACTTAACTGGTTGAGAATAGCTAGGATGATGCTGTGTCAAGTCCTTTGAACACTGCGGTGGGAGAGCCCATTAGGTTAATTTGCATTGGTAAAGTACACTAAGTGGAACAACTAAATTCGTTCAAGTTAGGTATAGTGACAGAGATGCATGTTGAAGAACAGAAGTTATTACACGTCATTTCCTTGAATAAGAATGTTTCAGCCATTAAATAAAGAGTACTGGCAAGTTTGTGACCAGTGGCAATACTTCTTTAAAGTTGGATTTTACTCCATATAAAAAACGCAAAACACAATTATTTTTATAGTTGGAATAGTGTACAAGTGTGGTTCATTTTTTTAAAAGCAAAATGTCAAATTGCGGCTTTAATTTAGGAAATGATGAGCCATCTGCAAAACAAGCAGAGCCCAGCAAAACTAAATTTTCAAGATGGCTGCAGTGGCATACATACTGGATGTCTAAGCAGCACCATTTTACATTTAGGGCCAACTAGACCTTGGGATGAATATGTGTGTAAAGTTTCATGGCAATATTCCATGTAGTTACGGAGGAGTAGCAATAACAAACTTGAGCTAATGGACAGTTGGACAATGGACGACAGACAACAGGTCATCCCATAAGCACTTCTGGTCTATGGCCAGTAAAGCTAAAAAGACAATGCAAACAATGTTAAAATGCATAGAGATGTTTGGTTGGTTGGTTGGTTGTTATGTGTTTAACGCTTTTTTTCAGCACATGAAGGGTTATACATGGCGGCCAGTATATATTTTGGTGGAGGAAGAACCCAAGAAAACCCCGTGAAGAACCATTGACCCACAGTAAGCTACTGGCAAGCTTTCTCACATACCCACATTGGCTGAGCCTGAGACTCGAACCCACGAGGACAGAGGTGAGATGTCAGTGATCTGTAAAGGCAAGTGCCTTAAACCACTTGGCCACCAGGGGCCCCCGAGATGTTTGTAAATGCATATTATCTGTTTTGCATCACAACCCTTAATCACAGAAATGTCAAGCCATAGGCATGAAAAAGACCACTAGCTCTGCAGAACTGTCGCCTCTTACATACCGTCCACACATTTTGAATCAAGCAAATTGCAAAATTTGACCATGATTTTCTGCTAAAAAGAATAAGACACAGAGAAATATAAATTTATTTAAAATTATTTTTTTGTTTTCTTGCAAAGCTGAAATGAGACTCAATTCCTCATAGTTGAAAGATTTTTCTCCCTTTGATCATGCTACTTATATATTTTGCCACACTGGTCCATCAATTTCTATTACATTTTTAAGATACAAAAAGAAATCAAATATATAACGAATGTGACTAAAGGCAAAATACAAATGATCTGCCCACAACATCACTTGAAATGAGGCAAGTCACATGCATTTAACTGTCTGCCAAAGTTTATGTTGGCTTCATTTTCACAAATCTATTAAGTTGTCCCCTTTTATGGCTATTCTTCTTTATGAAGTACAGATTTCCTGGTGACTTCTGACCTGGTGGAATCTTAAAACAACCAATATCAAAGTCCTTGATGAGAATGTGTTCCAATCTAGCTTCAATCTTCACACAGCCTGACAGGCTTGTATCTGAAACGGAGAGGTCATAGAACCGGACACACAAACTGGCAAGCTGTTTCAAGTACGGCACATCAAAACAAATGGGTGGAGGGTTTCTAGCTGCAAGAAAGAATGGCATTCATGAGAATGATGAATTAAAAAGACAAGGGTTTTGCAGAATGATGTCACTTGCCTGAAAATCATACTATGTATGTATGTATGTATGTATGTATGTATGTATGTATGTATGTATGTATGTATGTATGTATGTATGTTTAATTGCATATCACCTCAATCCTGGCTATATAGTGCTAAGCTAAAGCTAGTTTGCAAAAAATGGCAAATTCAGGATCATGCCAAAATTCCAAGGAAGACAAACCCTTCCAGCCAAAAGTGAATGTCCACCATGAAACAAAAGGTATAGAGTACCACAAGTGGTACATTATACGCCTACTCCATGTTTAATAGTAATCTATGTAGATAGTTAAAATTTGTGTGCTGAAACTATTTTCTTTCTTTCAGTCACAGTGACCTTGACCATTTACCTTTTGACATCATAATCATTAGGCTTTTTCCTTACCCCAAGAATACACTTTTCCAGTGGTCAGTTCTTCCATATTTACCTCCCCCTGTCTGCTATGTGTCACTATACGCATCTGCCATTAAGGTACTCACTACAGGTACTGATTCTATATATGCCTAATACAAGAGAGACTGAATAAAACAGGATATGCTGCAAAGACTTCCATATTTCTTTACTGCTATAAATCAAACTTATTTCCACATAAATCTTCGAACGCATACTCTCAAATAGTACAGAAAACAGAAACATCTGAGTGTAAGTAAAACAAAAAAATACCCTTTAATCAGGACACTTGTGTTCACAAAATTAAAGTCCTTATTTCTGAAAAATTATCGCGCAGGAAAACTGAGCAATTACTGTTCATTTAATTTAAATGAAGCAAGAAATTTCATTTAAAAGAAGTTGTCCAATTTGATCTTAGAGGAATTCTGAAATTTGATAAATTATCTGTAAAAGAAAAAAAAGACAGAAAATGCTTAAGTAATTGGAAAACCACCCATTTGATGGTTTCATTGTTTACCTTTCTGATATGTAATCACAAACTATATATATATACATAGTTATGAGCATTAAGATTACTTTCTTATTTTTTCCTGAAAATTGAAAAAGTACTTACTATAATATTTTCGATAAAAAAAATCTTTGAAATGTCAGGTGATTTTTATGATTTTGTAATATCAGTAATTTGTGAGAAGAAGCAACATTTTTCCTTCATGCTCTTTTTGATAAGTAAATAAGTAAATAATCACCTTTATAATTACTAATTCAATATACGAGTTCAATTAAAAAATGACAAAAAAGATCGAACATATGTAACTGAAGCCTTTGATAGGCAAATTCGTTTAGTTTATAAGTGTTCTGGCCATTTACAAATTTGACATACAATGATATAGTGAATATAATTTATTGATCAATTAATTAATGTAATTATTTAATTCAATCATCTGTTGTTTTTTTTTTATCAGTATATATAATTAAATTATGTACCTACATATGTGATATTTTCTCAAAAACATATGAGAATTAGTGAACAAAAAAATAAGAGTGAAAGTAAATGTAGTAAAATTATTACCTATTTTAGTTGGCGTGATTGGTAAGGACAAAAACATTAAATAAAAAATTTCTTTTTAAGACAATTTGATAAAATTAGTTAAATAATTCAAAATTTTGAACTATGAAATAAATAACTGAAGAAAAAAAGAATTAAACTATGAATTACAACCTCAGGATAAAAACAAACCAATTATACAAAATTACACAGGAAAGGTTCTAAAGTATAACAAAAATAAAACTTTAGGGCAATCAATGTGCTAAATATTGTTTTCACAGTGATGCACTGTTAAGCTAAATGTTTGTGCAAATAAAGGATATTTACAGTAAATGTGTAAGAATATAGCTTCCATAGTACAGAGCGCTGGACGATATCAGTACCGTAATGGCGGAATGTGACTTGATGCACATATGGCTGCACCCATTAAAACCGTAAGGTCTATAAGTCATCCACAAAGTTTGAGCCAGGTATATGATGCTGAACTAATGTTACGATGCAGAAACCATCTGTCTTCTTTCAGTCAAAGTGAACTTGATCTTTGGACCTCAAACTCAATAGACTTCTTCCATACCCCAAGTGCAAGCCATCCACAAAGTTTGGTCCAAGTATGTGATGTAGAACTAATGTTATTGTGTGGAAACCATTTTTTTTCTCAGTCACAATGACCTTGATCTTTGACCTTTTGACTCCAAAATTGATTGGGGTTTTCCTCACCACAGGTGCAAGCCAGCCACAAAGTTTGGTAACTGAAGATGGTGGAGAACTTAAATTATTGTGCTGAAACCATTTTTCTTCTTTCAGTGACCTTGACCACTAATATTTTGACCCCCAAATCGTTGGGCTTCTTCCTTACCAGAAATGCAACCCATCCACAAAGTTTGGTAAATGTAGATTGTAGAGAACTCAAGTTATTGTGCTGAAACTATTTTTCTTGTTTCAGTCACAGTGAATTTGACCTTCGAACTTTGGACCCCAAAATCATAAGGCTTCTTCCTTACCCCGAGTGCAAGCCATCGACAAAGTTTGGTAACTGAAGATGGTGAACAATTCCAGTAATTGTGCAGAAACAAAATTGGTAATACAGATACAGACAGACAGATGGACAACATCATAACACAATATGCTCCACTTTATGGTGGATGTATAACAGAAGTAAAATCATTAAAATACAAAGTCAAAATTGTTCTGTATAAACTGTACTCTTTTGAAAAATCCAAAACTTCTTCAGTTGGAATGCCATCAATGGATGCATCTCACATGGAACACCATTACAGGATGCATCTCACATGGAACACCATCACAGGATGCATCTCACATGGAATGCCATCACAGGATGCATCTCACATGGAACACCATCACAGGATGCATCTCACATGGAACGCCATCACAGGATCCATCTCACATGGAACACCATCACAGGATTAATCTCACGTGGAATGCCATCACAGGATGCATCTCACATGGAATGCCATCACTGGATGCATCTCACATGGAACACCATCACAGGATGCATCTCACATGGAACACCATCACAGGATGCATCTCACAGCAAAAAGATTACCTCCATTAGTCACCTCTTACAACATGCAGCAGGGCACATTGGGCCTATTTTACAATGACATGCAGCAGGGCACATTGGGCCTATTTTACATCCTCAAGCTTTCATGGGGACACATCACAACAAGATGTACCACCACTGCATTTGAGTTTCAAAAATTTCAACATAAAGCTGGAATACAGGATTTTAATTTTGGTAAAGATGTTATCAGTGCTGCTGCCAAACGAGTGATATCTATGTAACAAGTTTCATCCCTGCCATGGTGTTTGCCTTGGTTGACTGTTTATTAACATGATCACCTTAGATCATTAAGGGGCTGGAAAAATCAATTTTCCTGCAGTGAAAGACAAATGAAAACATTCTGGAGGCAAATCATGAAATTTTACCAAGCATAATTTTCTTTTTTATATATTTGGTAAGAAAACTGTATTCCCCAAAATACTTGTGTCCCAAAATTTTATAATAAACTATTAAACATCAGTTACTTGCCAAAATGTTATGAAGCTAACACGCTGAATCAATTGTATTTCACTGTTTTCTCTAGGATGCACAACTGCATGAATCCCCACTAAATTTATTGCCTAACATAATCTGTAGCCTTTATTAATATTAAATAACTCAATGTGATCATGTAAGCACTTCATTTCTGGATCAACTGCCAAAATCAAGTGACATTTTGCAACTGAGCAATTACACACTAACATTGATTATCTAGTTATCAAAAGTGTTTCACAAGGATGGGCAATGGCAGACAAGTAGTTTTTGGTATTCAGCGGTAATGTCTCTTCTATTACATTAATGCATACAACATAGAGTCATTGTCCTAACACAGTCCCAACCTTTTAAACAATGAAAATTCCCACTTATGAAAATGGCAGAGGGGATGAGAGAGATAAAATCAAAAAGTGAGCAGAAAGATAAGGTTAATTAGATAATGCAGTGTTCAAGAATACATAAAGTTAGATAGCAACTGATGTTTCATGTAAAAAGAATACATACTGAACAAATAATATTCATAAAAAGATAAAAATAGATTTTTGTTGGTAAAATATGCATGCTCCCACTGCAGACCAAAATTTTAAGTCCCAAAAGAAAAAAAAAGCATTATATAACTTTAGAAAATTGCAATAATAGCATACAAATTTAATCAGAACATTTACTTATGACTCACAGATGAAAAAAGTCAAGATTTTTCTAAGGATTTTTAACGAGGGTTCCATCAAGAATCCTATTGCTGCTTATATAGAACTTTTAAAAAAGATTTTCATCCATTTCTATGAGTCAGGGAATCTCCTTATTGGGTCAAAGGTAAACCCTGTATGTATAAAAAATTTTTTAGAAAAAAAGTGCTGTAATAGTCTGACAATTAATCAGATCATCTACATATGCATTCAAATATACCTACCAAATTTTATTTGTCTATCTCAAGTTGTATTTGCGTAATGGCGCTAACAATGTTTTTATATGAAATGTCTATGTCCTAAAGTTCCAAATTGAGTAACAAAATTGAAAAATTGTTTTAATTGTCAAAAAGATATAATATAATCATCTACATATGTATACAAATATGCCTATGGAATTTAATTTCTCTAATCAAGCGTTTCTTGCACAATCATACTAACAAGTATGTCAGGATGCATAATGCACATGCAGATCAGGGTCTATGTTGTTTTGTTTTACTGTTTACTCATAACAAACTGCATAGACCTAGATCTGCCAGCACATTATGTGATGGCAGATATAGGTCTGTGCTGTTTACAGTTGGACTTGACTTATAAGCAAGGATATACTGTACTTTTATCAAGTACTGTATCAACTACTACTAGCTCAGATATTTAAAAGGACAATGATAAAGTAGGCCCAAAAGCATGGATGGATTTTAAACTGGAGACCATCCTAACAACACTTAACATTAGCTAGTTTTTAAATGTTGTAGATGGACATATTTACAAGCATGGTCTTATTATAAAATACATATGGCAGAAGTAGATGGACTTATTTACAAGCATGGTCTTATTATCAAATACATATGGCAGAGGTAGACAGGCTTATTTACAAGCATGGTCTTATCAAATACATATGGCAGAGGTAGACAGGCTTATTTACAAGCATGGTCTTATCAAATACATATGGCTGAGGTAGATCAGCTTATTTACAAGCATGGTCTTATTATAAAATACATATGGCAGAAGTAGACAGGCTTATTTACAAGCATGGTCTTATCAAATACATATGGCAGAGGTAGACAGGCTTATTTACAAGCATGGTCTTATTATCAAATACATATGGCAGAGGTAGACAGGTTTATTTACAAGCATGGTCTTATCAAATACATATGGCAGAGGTAGACAGGCTTATTTACAAGCATGGTCTTATTATCAAATACATATGGCAGAGGTAGACAGGCTTATTTACAAGAATGGTCTTATTATCAAATACATATGGCAGAAGTAGATGGACTTATTTACAAGCATGGTCTATAAAATACATATAGCAGAGGTAGATGAGCTTTTTACAAGCATGATCTTATTATAAAATACATATGGCAGAGGTAGACAGGGTTATTTACAAGCATGGTCTTATTATCAAATACATATGGCAGTTCTATGTGATATCCTTAACAGCAGTGCTGTTCTGAAGATTGATCACATTCAGTAAAATTAATAAACAATCAATTACAATTTTTGCTATCGATATTGGTATAAGTTCAGTTTTGCTGAATTGCCACTGTTTTTGCAAGACATAACAAACTAATAACTTGTTAATCAATCATTGATGAGTTAGAAGAAAGCAATGACTGATCATTCAATTTTATCTGGTTCCCAACATTCCTTGAGAGACAGGTACTTTTGATAAAAAGGAGCCATGGTAGCCTAGTGGTTATCATGCCAGACTTGCAACCAAAAGTATCTAAGTTCAAATCCACCCATCAGATCAGCCCGGATTGGGTACCATGGTGTGTCCTTGGGCAAGGTACTTTACTCTGACTCCCTTGGCACAAAATAACCTACTTGTGTTGCCATGCCATAAAGCACCAAACCAAACATTTTGACAAAAGCTAATATGCAAATGATCTTAAATGTTCGAACAGGCACAAATTGAGAATGCTCAATATATTGATCCCCATGCTACTTACCAGATATAGTTTCATTAAAAACTATTTTGTCATCCAGAATGACAGTGAAGGATATTCCATATTCTGGTGCTGGTAGGTATGTCAAATTCACACACACTGAAAAATAGAAACAAACTACATTCTAGAGCATTTGATTCTATGTACATAGGCATTTCAAATTTATTTTCATCAATATAAAATTTCTGGAAAAGTTAATACAGTGCCCTTGAAGGCAGTATAACTGATATCTCTGTGTGTAAAATGTATTTATCACATAACATTCATATTTATTAATATTATTAAAATCAAATATTTGCTGGTGCTTAAATAGTGGATTTGGGAACATGTCTTAATGTTGCTTTGAAAGGACAATAGTTCACTGTGTCCTTAATTTTGTGGTTTGTAGCAACCAATATGAAATCCACAAATATTGTTTCCCCATGAAATATAGTAAATTCAAAGTGTCATGTCATAAATACTGTACAGTAGTGAGTGGTCCCTCTTTTGTGATAAACCTCTCTCAACTACTGTACACTAGTGAGTGGTCCCTCCCTCTTGAGAAACCCCTCATAAATACTGTACAGTAGTCAGCAGTCCCTCCCTCTTGATAAACCCCTCTCATAAATATTGTACAATAGTAAGTGGTCCCTCTCTTGTGGTAAACCAATCTCAAATACTGTACACTAGAGTGGTCCCCCCTCTTGAGAAACCTCTCTCATAAATACTGTACAGTAGTGAGTGGTCCCTCTCTTGTGATAAACCAATCTCAAATACTGTACACTAGTCAGTTGTCATGGAAAGCCAAACCAGACTTATTTTATGTATAAGACTGTATATTCATTTTAAAAAAGATGGCCACTTAAGATGGGGGAGGGGTGCTACTGCATGTCGCATTGTTATGTAATAACTATCAATGTCACATCATAACATCACTGAAAAATGCAAATTCTATGTACTTATTGTTGATAAATATTTTTAAATTCATGTTTATTTTACATTAACATTTATGACACCCCGTTTTTTTAGCCTGCCTTTTATTTAGCTAATCAACAAATTTTAACATTGAGGTCAATCTAGCGTGATGATGGAAGTACAGATGGACAGAGGATAAACACACACTCAGACACAAAATGATAACTATATTGAAGTACCACCATGGCAGGCTCAACAATAAATCATTCAATCTATTGAATTTAATTTTATTTGTTGGGCATCAATGGTCATGGATATTGCAGTTGCTACAAAATACAGTATAAACTATCTTATAAGTCGAGTCCAACTGCAAACTATACAGACCCACATCTGCCATCACATAATGCACCGGCAGATCTGGGTCTATGCAGTTTGTTAGGAACAATCAGTAGAACAAACAGAATAGACCCTGAACTGCTGGCACATAATGCGATGACAGATCAGGGTCTATTTGTTTGCAGTTGGACCTGACTTATAAGTGAGTATCTATAGTAAGCTCCAAGAAAAACATATTCATCTGTAAAGACAATAGCACCCACTTCGATCCTGATCAAAGGAATATACACAAATATAAGTACTAACAAAAAAGTAATTTCTTTGCAAAATTACCAAATTATTACAAATAAAATCAAAGAATTTACAGTTACACAATATGGCAAAGCATAACACTGGTATTCTAACTTTCATTTGACTACCACCAATAGATTATGGAAAACTAAGAGAGATTTGTTTTTGAAAGTAAAAACATATGTGCCCGCAACCATCACCATCATTGCTATGACAATTAATGTCATTCATTCCGTGATACTGGTACTTGACAGAAAGAAAAAGAAAAATCAAGCAAGGTGAATACAATGAAACTTTATGACTGAGATATAGAAAGTTATTGATTTTTAAGGTCTGGATTTTAGTCTTCCTTTCATAAGATCAAAACAGTTTGGTCAACTTAAGTAGCAAACAGAAAGCTTAACCTTTTTAAAAATTAGAATAAGTTTGACATTTGTCCCAAAGAAGGGCCATGTGGCTAAAATCTTCTGCACCCTCCCCCCCCCCCCTCAATGGATTTGCGTTTGTAAAACACTGCAGATAGAAGAAGCAAAGAGTCCTAAAACATTCAGAAATGCAGAAAATATGAAAAATGTATATAACTTCATGAAAATCTAATATATAACTGTATGAAAATCTAATATATAACTGCATGAAAAACTAACCATCATCTAATATGCCTAGTGAATGGCACATCATATGCCCACCCTTTGTTTAATAGTACTCTATGTGGCACTAGTAGGGTATGGTTGACGGTGGAGGCTATTGACCAATGGATCTTAATGAACTGGACTTTTGCTCAAGGTATGCAGTCTTGAACTAAACTTAATGTGCAGAAACCATTATTTTCTTTTTAGACTTAACATGACTGTGACCCCAGACCTTTAGAGCCAGAATTTATATGTTTCTTTATTACCCTAAGTGCAAGCTATCCCCCAAGTTTGGTCAAGAAATTTACTTTTAGAACAAAAGTTATTCTGCAAAACCCATTTTTACCACAATGACTCTGTAATGGGCACTTGCTGCAGAGCATGTGACAGTCGCTTCTGTTGGATTACTTTAGCTGAAGGAATATGACAAGTTTAAATAATCAAACCAATCGTAATTGTTGTTTTGATACTATTTTGGCTTGTGAGGTAATGGCCAAACAAAAAGCACACATAAAAAGTTTACAGTTCTCTTACAGTTTTGACACAAGATTAATAATATCAGATTAATGATAACGTGAACCATAATGATGTAAACTCAGATAAACATAACAATTCTGGTCAGGCATGGCCAGCTTTAGAAAGCTGATGGTCAACATTGTAGACACCATCAGAAAAATTAAATAAAATTGTTTGAATATGTTTTATTAACTGATCTCAAATAGATTAAATTTGTGTATAAACTTGTGTGACACTTTCCATTAGCAGGACTGATGGTGTGTTACAAGCATTGGGTGCAATATATATATATATATATATATATATATATATATATATATATATATATATATATATATATATATATATATATATATATATATATATATGACAAAAGTTGAATAACATTGATTATAACACTCTTGGGGGCAACTGCAGTAATTTACTAGGTGACCAGAAAATCTCATTTTCAAAGCTGGCTGCCCAGGGATACCATGGATTTTAATTATTGCTCTACCCCTGTGGATTCCTTTGTTTTCAAATTGTGTATTAAAATGTCATTCATTATAACTCATTGTGATGACTATAAAGTAAATCACTATGGATACTGAGTTATTCTGTGTGCCTATTAAGTTTGCTAAATTGAATATTGACGTACAAGTATCGTTGAGGCCAATAACTTCCACCTCAGCATGTATACAGCATCCACACTCGTATCCCTGGCAACTGCAGCCAGATGACTTTTCTTCCACCTCACCTAGGAGGTGTAATTCTCTTAATGTCTGCTGAACAGCTGCAATAATAACAATAATAATATTAGTAACAGTCTAACACAACAACAGCAAATGAACTTTAATGGTATGATATAACATGGTAAATGTCCAAATTTGTTACATCCTGACAGTTAAGTTAGATTATGCTCCCTGGAGGGGGTCAAGAAGCCAAGTACACATAATTAGCAAGTATGATGCTTAACGGTGTGCTGTCAATTTCATGGTAATGTTAAGTAATGATCCTCTGTGCTGTGAGAATCACACTCAGTGCAGATAAAAGATCCCTCCCTTGGTATTCAAACAAGAGTACGAAATCTCACATCAACCTGCAGTGTGTAATAGAAGATGTGCTCATAATCCTCAGTATTGTGAATGAGTGACAGTATGTGGCAGAAACAGAAACAGAAATGTTTTGCCAACCACTTCAGAGATATTATATGCATGTCTTCTTCAGCCTTCTCCTTCAAAGTCATGGGAGAGTTAGAAGTAAACACAGATGGCGTGAATATTGTACACATAACTAGAAGAACTATAATGGAATGACGCCACAAGATACCTACTTTTTGGAAATACTGTTTTTTGGATAATTTTTAATTTGGTTAATTAAAGTGACATTTTTTTTAAAGGTCTCATTTCATTTTGATTATTGGTATGTAAATTAAGTAATCTACCAGAAATGCTATTTAATAATTTTTAATAAAATCACAACATAATGTAGCATGCATTTCCAATAATGATGCCCATTACAAAATGATTTGTTGACATCCTATTTTTTTAAACTCTGCCCTTGGGTCAGTTGGAGGAGAAAAAGTCTAGTCCATACCAAAGTACTCTCAAAAGACCTTGATTTGATTTGACATTTGTGATGACATGATTTTGTGATGTCCTAGTTTTGACCCCTTTGGCCCCTCCTGATCTACACAGACCCTGGAGTCACACTGGAAGTCTGAACCCTTACTGATCTACACAGACCCTGGAGTCACACTGGAAGTCTGAACCCTTACTGATCTACACAGACCCTGGAGTCACACTGGAAGTCTGAACCCTTACTGATCTACACAGACCCTGGAGTCACACTGGAAGTCTGAACCCTTACTGCAAACCTAAACTCCATATATAACTCACATACCAAGTTTAAAAGCTGTATATTTGTCCAGGGCTGAGCACATTTTTTTTTCAACCACTAGTCCAGGACAAGTGGTTTCAGAAAATTCACTTGTCCCACCTTACTCTTCACTAGTCCTACCTTACTTTTCACTGGTCCCAAAGTGGTAATCACTTGCCGAGATTTTATGAGATGTGTGTACTTAATCCATAGAAAAACAAACGAAATAATATACCATATAATTATTTCTTAAAAGAATTTAATTTTTCAAAAACATTGGTTGTTATTATTGATAGGTAGGCAACTCTGACTTCACTGATTTTCTGCACATGGTGGCTACTGTCATGCAAATAGTCAGTTCCACTGACAAATACACTGGGTGAATTTCCAACCTGTGCCAGTTTTGGATATTGTTTGAAATAACTGCAAAACATCTTTCCTTCCGAGTCAATACATTCAAGCCAGAGATAACAATCAACCCAATGTGGCTGAAAATTTCTGTCTCTTAGTAGTGTCATATTTGACATTTTTTGCCACCACAGATTCTTGCTTATGTTTCTTTGGAGAAATAGCTACTGCACACTCAGTAGCAGTCTTACGTTTTATCCCTCCACTTTCAAACAATTTTTCCTTCTCCGAATCGCCCTTATTACCTTCCTTGCGAAAATAATTTAGCAAACTCATTTTATCCACAGAGTAGCTATCAGCTTGCTGTTGTCTATAATAATTTTTTTTTGATTGACCAGGAAAGTACCAAATTCATTTCATAACATCTTATTGCTTCTTTTGACCCCTCCCGGGAGCTAGTTAGAAAATTAAAATTTAGTGTATGATAAAATATTCTTAAAGACCATTGACTTGACATCCATTAATACATGCATTGGTGATGTCCTAATTTTTTAACTCCTTTGACCATCCCTGTTCCCAGGGACCCAGGGATAAAACACTGCTTCATTTATTTCCAACCTAGTTTAAAGAAGGAAAACATGTCTACTCGTGGGAGGCTAATAATGATCAGAGGCACACAGTTCTTGGATTTGTTCTGCAATAAATATTCACTGTTCCAGCATTATTTGTTTTGACTCAATCATTGTCGAGTGAGACTATAGCTAAAAATACAGTTCTTAGACTTAATTTAGTGCATGCACCAGGCTTCAATTTCTGTATGTGAACTGCACATTTCAGGCCATGTTTTGTACATGCCAACTGCCTTCAATGCGTGATCAACATACATTTTTGCATGAATGAGAAGGAACACTGTTACAGGCATCATGGAGGGAACTTTTTTGCGCCTAATAAAAATAATAAGGGTCACTGGTACAAGAGCATAGCCTAACCTAAAATGACCCCTGCCTATACAGAAAAGTTATTTTTACTCAAAACAAAGATTTTCAAAATTTTGACTGCCATTTACTAGTGAAGAAACAACAAATTAAATTTGTTTCTTAAGTATCAGTTGCTTAAGTATTTTTACCTATTTGTAATTACAATACTGTAATCTAGGTACTCCTGTCGGTTAAAATTAATTACAATATAAAGTTTCTGCTATGCTTTTTTCAAGTCATATGGCCAAAATACATTGCATATTTCTCTCCATCTAAATATACACTTTCAAGTATGAATACACTGCATATGAGTATAATACATTCATATACTTACAAAATGTGATTATAATATACATACAACATAGAGAATTTTCAACTTGAAGATAAAGTATTGCTTAAAACCAATGTTAAATGCAAATATGGAAATAGGACACAGTTCAAATAAGAGAACCTGAGCACACACACACACACATATATATATATATATTGCATTTCTTGCTTTGCTTTCACTTCTCCCTGTTCTGCTTTCACTTCTCCCTATTCTGTCCAAAAGGAAAAGTCACTTCTCCCTAAAATTCAAGTCTAGCTTGACCACTGAGCCAGTTTGGAAAACAAATTTTGATTGCAAGTGTGTCTGTCATGGTATGTGGCAAGGTCAAGAACATGTCATAGCACAAACACTGATTACAGACTCATTCAAGATGGATGTGATCCGTCATCATTGTTTTTTTCACTGACTATCAGTAAGCAGTATCATCCTGCATAGCCTAGCTTTTCCAAGTTATCACTTTGCAAATAGACTGCACAGATAATGTTATTCTGGTATGTTGTGTTTATTAGTAAGAAAATGGCTTATAAACATAATTATCGCCGAAAAACAGCAGTTTGGGATTATTTACCATCAACTACAGTATGTACTTACACAAGGGCTTGGTGCTAACAAATCAGAAACAGGGCTCTCAACAGAGTTTCAGGATGAGGAGTCCTGGACTCTTCACTAAGGAACTCAGAAGTCCCCAGCCTATTTATGAGAGTCCCTGGCATAAACTTTCAAGTCCCTCACTTTCAAAAGGATAGAAAGGAAAATGAAGTACATGGTCATTATTTTATTACATATCTGGATTCAATTCTCAGTCTCATAAGATCACATTTTAGAGAAACTATTCTTCACTAATTGTCCAAAATACTTTATATCATACTGCACTCTACCAGCTGCAAACTAGTTTTTGAAAATGAGTTAGCTTCCTTACTTTTTCCTGTTCTTTGATTTAACAAATGTTATGTATGGCATTCTGATTATCGAAGTCTTCAAGTACAGGACACTCCTCCATTATTCAGATTAATTTGTTCACTGTTTCATTGTACAGAACCGTGCTGCTTCGCAGTCATCATTTTTCACTTAAAATCATACAGGATTGTCTGTCTTTTTGCATAGCATGGCAACCTTCAACAACAATTAAATGGTCCCTGTTAAATTCGTGATGGCTAGAGGCTGATAGCTGCAAGTTAGTATTTCCATTTTGAGTGAAAGGATTTTGTTTTCCAGCAGTTTTATAACACTCACAAATTAATTTTAATGTACCATATGATTCCACTTCTTTCAACCCTGAGACCTGCTTCTCCCCATGCAGGTCTCTAATTTCTCACGTTTGTAGTTCTGCCACCATTTTTATCAACGTCCTTCATCGTATCTGAGACAGAGTCAGCATCAAATATACATTTCGACTTCGAGTTCTCTTTGATGTCTTCACTTGTGCTCTCACTTTCGTCTATTTTGTACCTTTTATTACCATTACAGGGCTCAGGATAAAGTTTCCCAAGCACTCGTCCCTTGGAGGAGTGAGGTTCAAGAGTTACTCATCCCTGTCCAGTTATACTCAGCACAGTACACTTTTTCACTACATTGCTTAGACTCTTACTAAAAAACACTGGTACTTTATGCAAGCTTGATACTTAAATGCATCAAAACCATGCAAATAGTATGTTCTAATACATGGCTTCTTAGACAAACATATAATAAGATACAAGGTTTGTAACTCGAGAAATTGCAGTTGCACACATAACCCTTGATTTCTTAGTGGTATTTGGATTTACAGTGAAAAATGTCAGTAATCGAGATGTCATAATTTTCCTTTTCAATGAGCTATCAGAAATCTTTACGAGTTAGATATGGCACAAGTTAAGAGACGGAGAATGTCAAAATATTATAATTTTCGTCTGGTCAGACATTATTAATCTTGCCCCAGATCACCAGTATTTTCAATACTGTGCCTCTTCATTAATACATTGTCATGTCAAAGTAAAGATGCCAGCAGATATTTGTATCAGTATGTAATTACTTTTCACAAGAAAATGTCAGTAGTTTGCATTTGAAAGAAGAATTCCAACAGTCTCAATTTCCACCAACTTTCGTACTAAATGATCCATTTTCATCAAACCTCCATTCTAGAGAACTACACAAAGGCGCCATAAAAGGAAGATTGCTGATTGGCCAAAAGAATTGGAACATTTATAGGTCATTACCCAAACTAGATTTTGACCAATCGGCTGTTGTCTCAATATTATCTGCTTTATAAATAGATTACAACAGTAGGCATTATGTGAAAGTTGGTGGGAATTGGCTGAGACACTTAAAATACTCATTTCACATGAAAGTTGGCAGCATTTTTCTTGTGAAAAGTAATTAAATGCTTGTATATAAATATCTACTGGCATCTTCCCTTTGCCATGACAATGTATCAATAAAGCTTCAGTCTTGAAAACACTGGTGACCTGCAGCAATGGTAACATTGCCTGACCAGATGAATAATCACAAAAATCTTGGCATTCTCTGTCTGTTAACTCTGTAGAGGTCTGACTTATAAAAATGTGTGATAGCTCATTGAAAAGAAATCTCTCTCCACATCAAAATGAATCCTAAATTACTGACAATTGTCACTGTACATACAAACACCATTAAGCAATCGAGGACTAAGTGTGAAACTGCAACATAATATGTTCATAATATTTATCCATTTTAGTATCAAGCTTTCATCAGGTACCTGTATTTAAAAAAATGAAGTCGTTTCCATTGCAACATGTTCAAGACTGACAACAAGTAGGCAAATTAGGCATTGGTTATTTATAACTGACAAACGCAAAATGTTGATCAATGTTGAACTTCGGTGCTGTTAAGGGTAGAAAATGAACTCAGGTTTATTCTCAAGATGTGAATTTGCATCTACTCTGCCCAGGGACAAGTACATAGTAAAGTTTTACTTAGCCCAGCCAATTTTTACCCAGTCAGGATGGGTGGACAAGTGGTTTTTCTGAGCCCTGCATTATTGTAATTTTCATCACAAGTCCATTTCCCACAAAATGAAAACAGATTTTGCTGACTCATTTCTACAAGTCAATGTACTTTTCTACACTCTTTTCAAAAGTGTCTGCTGATACTGTAATGCCCAAGTATGAATCAACGTACTTAAGTAGCAGTTATTATTATTATGGAATATCGATGATTTGACAATATTGTGCAAATCAAACTCTGAGAAAGTTCTGAATACTTTTATGATTTACATACGCATCAACACCAATTTAATTCAAACACCATTACAACAAAAAAAGGGCATTATTTATTTGCCAAACTTGCAGGTGCTTACATACACACTCAATAAAACTCAATTTTTTTGAAGTCATGTCGGAGTAACCTTCATTGAGGCGATCCTTTACACAAGATAATTACAGTGATAAGGATTAACTGTTAATCAGTCACACTGGCTTCATGTCTGTTTACTTAAGTCTAGCCTTTAGCTATTCTGCAGATCGGCATGGCTAACCAAAATATAAATTGGGAGAGCATCCCAAGGGAAAATGAGGAGCATCACGGGGACGCATTACAGGGAGAAAGGGTGTGCCCTTTGAGAATTTCATGCGTATTTTACCTGGAAAGCTTGGGTACTGGAAAGCCCTGAGAAACTATATGCTTTTTTGGAAGGGTGTGTGGATAGAGAATTTACAGTAACCATACGGACTTTCTTTTTTTCAATCCCCTGTGGTTGATTGGTTGGCTGGTTGGTTGGTTTGTACATTTAATTCCCCCAGTACCTGGTATACTTGAGAACCCAGAGCATCATGTTATTTTCACTTCCTACCATCATGTCAAGTGCCAACAAAACTACATTACTTGCCAACATAAACTGGAATTACTCAGCTGTAAACAGGTCATTTTGTTTTCTACAATGTTTGTTTTCATGGTGAAAAAGATAAATCAGAAACTAGAACTAGTTAAATCTTGATTTGACCTCTCTGCCACTTGTTAAGAAATCAATTTTTCTCATCTCCAAAAGCTTCAATTTAAGCACAATTTTATTTGGATGTAAGGAAAACCATTTACACAAGTTATATTACTTTGATAATATCATTATTGTTATTTTATGGTAAACTCATAGTAAAATGTATGGTCGCCCTTACTTGTCAAAGTAGTATATTTGTCTGTGATAAATGGTTGGAATTCTGTTGCATTTTGGTACCACAGTGTTGCACCTTGAGTGTATGATCACAGATTTCCCAGAATTTTTGTCATGTTCCCTATGTCAAGAGTCCTGTGCATCCCGTGGGCATGCTCTTCCATTAAGGAAAAATGAAAAAATCTGCCTGCTATTTTTCTTTAATGTACATCCATCCACTCCTTTGTTCGTGCTAGCAATGGGCAAAGTAACCAAAGGCAATAAAAATTTTCAGATGGCAATTAATTTCCATTTTAAAACAACATAATTGGCAATAGAAACATTCAAGGTATGTAGTAGTAGGCAGAGCTGCAATGCAAAGTCACTGACGACTGCCAGTGTAACATACTTTCGAGGTTGATTTAATGACAAATGAGAATAAATTTCTGGAAATAAAAAATTTCAGAAATACACAGATTGGTATTTAATCAATGAATAATCCATGAATTATTAGTTTGAAAAGAAAAATAATTCAGCAAAATGAGAATTATTATAATAAGCACTATTAAAAAATGAGTGAACGCTAAAGTTAAAATGTGAGCAAGATTGGGAACAGAAAATTCCATAGTGCAGCACTTTCAGGCAAATCAGGCAATCAAATACATAATGTTTTTGTATGTATAAATTGAGCACTTGATAAACATTTATTAAATTATGTACATGTCCAAGGAAAATATAACAGTGAGTCCTGATGGCAAAGTCAAGGTGGCAAAACTGTCAAAGCAAATAAGATCATCTTGTTTTTTAATTTTACCAGTTCCCTATACATGGAGAGTGGTCAAATTTCACATCCATTCATTGGGTTCAAAAATAGATTCTGGATCTCCATTTCATTAGGATTGAAAAGAACAAATGTAGGTGTGAAACTCAATACAGAATTTATTTGTAACACCTCTCACAGTTTGAGACTTAAGCACCTAAATTGTCACACCACCAGGCATACCACAGGCACTTGTTTCTGACAATTAAAAAAAGGAAAAACAATTGATGACACCCACTTCCCATTTTATTTTGGAGAAGGGGAGTCTGCCTGTGCCTGTATTGTTTGGGCGAAGGGAAGTCAGCGTTATCAACAGTTTCCTTTTTTTTCCAACAGAATTAATAGTCCTATAAGATGCTGACCCTGATAATTGTGATGGGGAGTAGACATTGACAGTTACAAAGGGGAATAGGTTGTCCCCCATCATAACTATCAGGGTCAATGTCTTACACTGTAGGACTAACAGAAATTAATACCTGTGGTAGGTACACCTCTGAGTAATACAAAACGTAGTAAAAATAAATCAGCCCCCAAAACCGTACTGGTGTGTTGTGTGGTTTGATAGAACCAGTTATTCAAAATGGTGACACAAAGCAGGGTTGTGTTATTCCACTTGGATTTGCAAGTTGTCAAACATCAGATTTGATACAGCAATATGCTGTACTAATCACCAAAAGGCCACTTTGACCAATCGTAACTTAAGAGAATTGAGGTATACCAGTAAGTGTCTAAAAGTGAGGTATACCAGTAAGTGTCTAAAAGTGAGGTATACCAGTAAGTGTCTAAAAGTGAGGTATACCAGTGTCTAAAAGTGAGGTATATCAGTAAGTGTCTAAAAGTGAGGTATACCAGTAAGTGTCTAAAAGTGAGGTATACCAGTAAGTGTCTAAAAGTGAGGTATACCAGTGTCTAAAAGTGAGGTATACCAGTAAGTGTCTAAAAGTGAGGTATACCAGTAAGTGTCTAAAAGTGAGGTATACCAGTAAGTGTCTAAAAGTGAGGTATACCAGTAAGTGTCTAAAAGTGAGGTATACCAGTAAGTGTCTAAAAGCAATCTATATGTGCACTGATGTGTTGCAGACAAATCTGTCTGAAATAAACCAAATGTTTTATGACTAGATGAGATCAGACTGAAAAAACACAGAGCATATCAATACAGGTTTGTTTGGGGGCTGATTTATTGAACTACAGAGGGTCTGCACCAGTTTCCACATGGAACCAATTACTGCACGATCATTTTTTATTCTTTATTCTTTGTGTATTTTTGATAGCTGCAGAGACAAAATGTACCTTACATGGTGGGTTCATTCTTTCTTCTGCCAGTTCAAAATGTACTCCACAGAGCCAGGTATAAGTGATGATCATGTGGCAACCAGTTCCAAGCAGCAGCTGGTGTAGTCCTACCATGTAAGACATTGACCTTGATATGCATGATGGGGAGTTGATGTCTTAATGCTTGAACAAGTGGTGCCATGTAGTGTATTCTTGGGTCAGTTGATTAATTGAAACAAATATGGCTAATCACATTTGGACAAATGTTCTCCAATATGTTTGTTTCGGTAAAGAAAATATACCAGAAGTTAACTTACTTCGATAATCCTTGAGCACCATCACTCTTCAATCAACTGAAATGTCGCACAACAGCGTTTTAAAACTTCAACCACTTCAATGTGCTTTGATATATTTCAGTAAGAAAAAAATCATTACAGTAAATGTAGTACGACTAAAGCAATTTGCCTTTAGTCTGTGCAACAGTATCAATATAGGCTGCCAACTATGCGAGACGTTGTTGAAAATCTGGCCAAATGACCCCAGAATGCGCTTCACGGCACAGCTTGTTCAAGCAGTTTGACCTCGCCCCCCCCCCTTCCATCACAGGCACTAGTTTCTATCAGTAAAAAAGGAAAACTAGTGACAACACCCACTCCCCTTCTACAAATTAACAAAAATTAACAAATCTGAAGAACATTAGGTGTTGTCAATAGTTGTGTTTTTTTACTGACAAAAACGAGTACCTGTGTCCTCGACGTATAGTCTAGAACGTTGTTTCATCGTTGAGATGTGAGTCATTTCTCAGTCGAGCAAGCTCCTACAAAATGATAATCTAGTGTCATAAACCGTGTAAAAAGTCATCAAAAGTATACACCAATTCTTGATTGCTTGATTCCATCAGCAAATCCATTCCAGACACCAAATATAAGGGCAACAATAAGAAATGCATGAAGCAGCGGCATCTTCCCTCCGGCGCAAATATGTTGACAATTTACAAGGAAAATACGCGAGGTGATCCAACTTCAGAACCCGGAAGCGTGATACAATAAACTCGGTGGCATACATAGAAGAGAAAAACGACACATTACAAGATAAAAACTGGACCATTAAGATACATATGTCTACATTGAAAACTATACCAGTGGAACATATATGAAGAAATAGAGACAAACAGTTTTATTTTGCTTTAAATTTGTAGAATTTATTAAATATTATGAATTTATCAATTATATATATATAATCTTAGAACTAGAACCTTTTGGACGGACGGTATCCAAACGGTTAAATCAATACGTTTAGACGTTCCATTTCATATTGTATAATATCAATTGGTATAAATGAAAAATATTGTAAGTTATGGAACCCTCCATTAAAATGTGTGGCAACATAAATGAAAAGATGGATCGCTTAGTTATTCATGCAAGTCTCTATTTGTTCATAAGTTTATATACTTGCTGACGAGTTTTTCCAACATTATATATGCCACACATTTTACAAGTTATCAAATACTAATAAACAACATATGAAGTTGCACAGTTAGTCTCATGACGCATCCTAAATTTTCCGTTAGTGTTCCTGCTACTGAAAAGAAAAGTGTTTTCATTAATGATAAGAACAGTGCGAACATTTGCGTCTATGCGCATGCCTTTGAAACCCTATCACTGTAGTAAGAAAATGTCAGAATATCTGAGAAAAACACGAACAAAGAATTGTTTAATTCCTATACATATATAAGAAAAGGTAAACAAATATTATACAAAGATACATGTATTCTGACATTTTCTTACTATAGTGATAGAGTTGTAAAGGATTGTGATCTATTACATTTAGTAGATGAACCGCTTGTTTATGCTTTCTTTATGAATCTAAAAGAAACAAGGAAATTTTTAAGATTCCTAGTCGTTTGTAAGGAGGTGTATGCTTTGCTTTTTTTGAAGTGATTTAGGACTTACATCAGAAGATAATTGCAAAAGATCTCAATATTTTTTGACAATCCTACCTTGATTAGGTAAACTAAGATTATACTCAACAATTAAAGTAATTATATTTTCATCTTTGTCCCTGATTTTACATTTCAGTGAATCAAGCTGTATAAGAGAAGATACCTTTTCGAAAGCAGTATTAATAATATCAATTCGAAAATGATACGACTATGAATTGTGGGCTTCTGATGCTAAAAGCATTGTAACCAATGCGAGAATCCTCGTCATACTAAGATAAAATGTTTGAATATAAATAATAAGTACACGTATCAGTTTTAATAAATACACATCAGTACTTACAGAAATAGGAACTATCAACTTCTTCCTCTTACACGTCTATGTATACGCTACAATACAAACAAAACAAATCACTAATGTATCGAACGTTGACGCACGTCGTTTGACGTTTTCCTATATATATATATATATATATATATATATATATATATATATATATATATATATATATAATGTCATCCTCGTTTCGCATTAAAAACACAGTAACAAAGACCAATACCCATGTCGAAAACAAAACTGTTATATGAAGTACAGATATCGTAGATACATTTGGAAAAAAAATCATTAAAATGTGACGTAGGACCGATTTTAGTTAAAAGTAAATCTAGTTCTTTCAGTACGCAAGAAAAGGAACAGTTCTAATCTGTTTTAAACGGCACGATGACTTACGTGAGAGAAGTGTTTATTCTGGATTCATGAAAATATAATTTTCTGGGAAAGGATAATAATACGTTAATTTGTTTAAAGTGTTTGTTATGACAATACAACAACAATTTTAAATGTTTTAAACATAGCCATCAGTGTAATATATCTTAAAATATCGCTAGTTAAATAAATCAGTGCTGAAGGTTTCGAAACTTGATTTACTGATCCAAAGCAAGTGAGGAAAAAAATTTAATACTCCTATAATAATCTCCAATAGAAAAGAGTTTTGACGTAAGAATAAGCAAACTTTAAATAAAATCACCATGAAAAACCGCAGAGATTCATTCAAGAAAAAGTTCACGAGTACAGATTTTACTCTGCCAATAATCAAGATTTGTAGGAATTTTTCAATGTCATTGAAATTACTTGGCAGAAAGTGATCAGCATAGCATAATTTAAAAAAGTAGCAAAATTGAATACAGAGAATTTTGCCACAGAACAAGAACCTATAAACATATTGAAAACAGGTGAAATGGACCATGTAATTGAACGTTTATTTGACATTTTGCATACCAAATTTGGACGGGAAATAAGCGAAAATACGAAATGGATGTTCGACAGGAATGAATCGTTATCATTGCACATTGATATAAACTAACTGCTCAGAGGAAGCTTAAATACAGATTTGCCTGAACTGATCCAAAAAAAAAAAAAAATCTAAACAAAACAACTTATGTCAATGTGAAATAATACTGATGACAATATGTGTTTTTCTGTGCTGTAGAATCTGTTAAATACACCGAGTGATCATGTAGATAGACCATCAAAATACAGTTTTGATATACCGGTATACAGTCATCGGTTTAATTTATCTTTACATGTGTATGAAATATTGGAAAGAAGAGACGAAGCTGCAATGCAACAAGGCTTGTTCCCAAAGGAGCAATGAAAATCGTGCAGCTGTTATGTCTTTGACTTACCTCACCTTCGGAGACCATAGAAATTACATTGAGCTAGCTACAGTAACTGAGACAAAGAAAGAAAGGACGTTGACACGTTGATCATAATAACTACAAAGATGCAAGGTACCATAACGTTGGAATAAAAGATCTGTCCAGATTGGTGTCATCGCAAATAATAAACGTCACGGACAGAAGTATATCTGTAAAAGATGTTTAAGTTGTTTCACTACACAAGAAAAATTATCACAACACAAAATACTAAGTTACAGTGTAGAGAACTCGGTATATATAATGCCCGATGAGGAATCAGTTATCAAATTTAAAAATTATGAAAATCATTTTAAAGTTCCTTGTGTTGCTTATTACGATTTGAAAGTATTATTGTTCCTCACACGAAGTGTCCGTGCTGTGTTACAAGACATCTACCCATACGAATACGTGGATAGCTTTGAGACGTTTAATGAAACAGCTATACCATCCAAAGAAAAAATATATCCAGGTCTAAATGATTAACACATATACAATGACGATTATCAGTATATACATGATGTAATGCCACATTTCAACTTCCAAACATTAGGCGAACTATACGACTATTACGTAAAAAAGATATTTAGTGTTGGATGATATTTTCGAGGAATTAAGGAATGTCTGTATGATACACTGGCTGCAAACTTCGCCCAGCACTTTATTTCAGTGCATCCAGTTTAGGCCATGGTGCGCGTTTAAAGATATCCGTTGTTAAGTTAGAACTTTTGACAGATTAATGTTATATTTTTACTGATCGAAAGTGGAATCAGCGGTTGGAATTAGTATGGTACCGCATAGATACGCAAAAGAAAACGACGATGCTATGAAGACATAGATGACAAGATAAAATGTGATGGAGAGCATGATGGGTCAAACCATAAATCCTTCGTTATTTACAGAATTACATACAATTTATATGACTCGGATATGAGCCAAAACATGCTTTTGAGACAAAAACTTAGCAATGATTTTGAAAAGGACTTCTTCAACTGTGCGTTTGGAAAGGAAATGGAAAATCTAAGGAAAAGAACAACAGTAAACATATATACAGACGAACATAATTTTTATAAACGCCAAAATTATATATTATTTGCCAGGAGAAAAATTATTGACGATAACTTGGTGCTAATCAGTCTGAGAAACAAAGAGATCAAATTAACCAAACCTATCATGTCTTATTTTTAACAAATAGTTTGACAGTGCTAGAGCTATACAGAAGGTTAATGTATGTACTGTACTACACCAAGTTGAAACAGAAACCTTTTACGGAGACATGAAGGATACCATCAAGTTCTATGACACTAGTGACTATTCTAAGGAAAACACCTATGACGTCACTCAAGTGGACCAAACAGTTGTTGCATTATTCAAGGACAAACTAAATGGTACACCAAAAAGAATGTTTTGTGGGATAAGGGCCAAACTTTATTCATTCAGGACTGATAACGACGAAACGAAAGTGTGCAAAGGCATTAAAAAAAAAATAAATGTGTAAGGAAAAAGAACGTAAAAAATTCGAAATGTACCTAAAATGTCTTTCGAACACAGAGAAGCTGATCAACTGGCGCATTTACGCAGGACATACAATCGCGATATGCATAGCTTCAAAATGAAGAGAGTAGTATTGTCTCTGTATGAATCAAGTTTTCTTTGATTGACAACGTAAACACACTGCCATACTTACACGTCATCATACCAAAGACAATGTGTACCTAATGTACAAGGGTCTTGTACTGAAAAGGAAACTCGAGTCTCAATTAAAGTTTATTTCATTTGTTCTGTTTCAAAGTTCGTACAATCTCTTTTTCTACACCATCTATGATGAGATCATTTTCAGTGAAGATAGTTTCCATTGCCGTTTTGTCCTTGCTGTAGAAGACTACCAAATAATATGTTTTCTCCTCGAAATCTTTGATCACAGAGAGATAAATACCATAGAACGATCACCCACACAGATATTTCTAAATGTCTACCATTGAAAGCAAGTTTGGTTAGGCTTGTTGCTTTCTTTTTTATGTCATAAATGTTGCCACAATCATCTGTTATAAACATAGTATTAGTTCCTTTGCAAATATAAACTAGTTACTCTAACAACTTGTTCAATTTATCATCTCGGTCTATCACGATCACATTTTCATCTTTGAATAACCACTTTCTGTCATATGACTTGTTCCACAGAAGGGTTGGACAAATGTGAACTATGCAGTCCAAAAGGTCTGTGTATTCAGTCTCAATCAGACTTAGTGCCAACATTATTTTACCACAGTTAGTCATTCCACAAATTATCATGTTATGAGGTTCTTTCAAATACAGATCCGCTGCGCTCCACGACGATGAGTCATTTTACATGCCTAAAAGAGTATTGATATTTTTTAATGTTGACCTAACCATCAGACGCGAAACGGAGGCACATTTTGATCTTTCTCTGATGATTTCAAGATGAATACCTTGTTCTAATTTGGCAAGTTGATGTCCACTACCGTATAGTCTGTTATCCCGAGTACTTCTCATATCAAAGCAGATGCAATAAATGTATGTGTAAAATTTGTGAACACTTACGATCAGTGGCAGCGCGATGGTTCGAGGCGCCCGGGGGCAATGTTCTTTAGTGGCGCCACTACCGGGCCCCTGGGGGCAATATTATTTAGTGGCGCCCCAACTTTGCCACAGAGAACAGTTTTTATGTCAGTTGCTAACCCTCCTCCCTCCTCCTAAATATAGGTTTTGTCAAGAATTGCCCCCGATACACTAAGTTGAGGTGAAATACTATGAAAATGTAAGAGCTAAAAAAAAGAAGCTTCCGACGGGGCCCCCCCCCCCCCTTCACCTGGCGCTTGGGGCAATTGCCTTCCTCCCCCCCCCCCCTCGCGCCACCACTGCTTACGATATGAATTTCTGCGTGTTTTTCCTGCTAATCAAAGAAATACGTAGGTGCCTATCTAAACTGTTGCATCAATTGAAAACTCTAGGAATAAACCATGTTTGGAAGACTTTCTGTTGTCATCGAGATTTTATTTATTGCCGAGTTTAAAAACTTGTCAGGATTACTTTCTTCACTCTTTTTGCACAGTATCAAACACCTTTTAAGCTCATTCTGGGAGAATCAAGAGTAAGGTTTGTTAAAGGCTTATTGGATGTCATGTATATGAATTTCTCTCTCATAATGTAGTTGAAAAATAAAGCGAGTCCATTTCTATACTTATCATTCACTGACTGTACAGCTGATTCAAAGGTAATGGTTTCATTAAGCAAACACATGTTTTCCAGTTAGTGGTCATGATTGCCACTTTAAATTACTACAGCTGCTTTTGAAAGTGTATTGTTAAATATGAAATTCCGTGGAACAGCACACGAATACAGTGGACAATGATCTGTAAGTATTCGGAAATCAAGTGGTATTCTAAACTTCTTTCCACATACCACTAATTGTATAACTTCTGTACCAGTAGTTTATGCATTAGCAGCTCCTGATTTCAACATACTACATTTTTCATTCATGATGCATTGGTCAGTACCGTTTTCCTAGCTGAAATAGGTAACCACAAACCTTTGGATGTCGTGAAAATGTTATAGTCATTCAACTAAATAAGATCATCACTACACCATGATATGGTGACGTCTTTCGCTATACGCAAACTGTTTACCACTGCATCGATAGCATCTCCTTTAACCATCATATCAAACCACACGAAGAAACTGCCATGTACAATCATTACATTTGGGCTTCGCGCACATAGCAACAATAAACCAACATCACAAGTGCAATGAATGTGTATTCGTATCTGACCTGTTCATCAGAAGGTTGGTAGAATCATTTATTTTAGGTTGCCTTTGTGTTTCAGTTTTGGCTGATCGTTTAAATTATGTCTATCATCATCTTCATGAGTAGACGCATACAAAGAAAAACATGGCACTGAATATGCTACATAACACAGTGTCTGTTAGTTTATATATAAAACTATCAAATTTACACTGGCTCTAATTCAAATGACTTTTTAGTGATACAGCTGACAGAGAAAAAACAAAATTTATTAGTAACTTTAACCTTCAAGATACTACTCTGCTCGTGGTATGTGAAACGCACTCCCGTGACTTTGCCTGTGGTACGTGACCCGCGCTCTAATTAAGAAATATAATTGTATCAAAGTTCATCCCAGTACATCAAATAATTCTTATGTCAGTATTAAAGTAAATAACCGTAAAAACTTGACCTGTGACCTTGGGATTAAAGATTGGCTCCATGAATATGTCACACACAGACACACACACACACACACACACACACACACACACACACACACACACACATATATTATTAGGTGATGTGTGCATGGTCGAGATGGTATAGCGGTTGGTGCTTACAGGCAAGGCGATGGGTGTCGTAACCCGCGGATATCTCTGTAGAGTACGAATTAAAATTCTCTAACCTGTATGAAAATTATATATATATATATATATATATATATATATATATATATATATATATATATATATATATATATATATATATATATATATAAAATATATATATATATAAATATATATATATATATATATATATATATATATATATATATATATATATATATATATATATATATATATATATGCACGCACATCAAGTTTATTCATTTAGCTCAAATAGTTTTAACATGATAGAGTGGAAACAATTGTATAACGGAACAAAAATAACTTAAATAGGGGGAAAATTCCCATTTAGGCTCATTGTGAAAATCCGACTAAAGTACAAGACAGATGCTAAATTACGTCAAGCAGAGTTTAGTGCCACTTTATTTTTTGAGATAGGTCACCCTATAAATACTAATTTAGGGTCATCTTCTATTTCTTTCTTTTTTTTTTTTTTACTGTTGACCCGATTTTAACCCAATGATAACTTTTTAAAACATGTTTCAATCATTTTCTTAAATACGGAAGTCAATATTTGCCGTAAACTATACACAGAAGTGTCTTTGTTATGAATAGGATATCATTTATTCACTTACCTTTCTTGTTATTATTATGCATATTTCTCAGATGTAACGTGAATCGTACCTATTATATTAGGCTATAGCTATTATTTTGTTCTTGCTTTAATCATCATCATCTCCGTTAAATTAGATATACTTTCTTCACTGGTATTTTTCTGAACCCTTTTTTAAAAATATGTTTTGTACGTAATCAAAATGTCTTATTCTTACTCGATTTTAAAACCTTCGTACAACATTAAATGAATCTTTTCTATGTTGGTTTCATGTATATCCGTTCCTATACTTAATCGGTTACAACTATATCGACGAAGAACAAGTTACTTCCCTTTCTCACGCCAGTTTATGATGTATGTTGGTGGTTGGTGTTTTTAAGAAGCTTCAAATTTGTTTTATGTTGTTTTAAACATTCTTAGTTGTGCATATAAATTGATGACGTTTCATATTTTCATCTACAAATGTCAATCTGTAGAACCAGAGACTGAGTATGGTTACACTCGAATCCGCGTGCACGTGTAGTCCTACAATATAACTTGTAAGACGTCCACCGTGAAATAAATATCAGGTGAACGTCTTACATTGTAGGATTACGAGCACGTGCTGTTTCAACGTAGTGAATGTAAAGTTTTGACATTTCATGGGTGTTAATTGCGGGCAACGTAAAACAGTAATGGATAGTAATGTACACATATAAACCACTTTATGCACATTATGAAAACTCGTCAGAGAATAAATATACAACAAATTCAAGTGAAAATGTTCTGTTTGGTTGTAAAATATCCATGTCAAAACTTCTCTTGCTTGTTGGTTCTTCACGATGGTTAGTATGACCAAGATTTTAAGATAAATGTACAGATAGCATTGCCACTGCTGTGAATCATCAATTTTTTTGCATTACTGCACGTTGTATAAGTATATTATATCTACATTACTATTTATTACTGTACATAACCATCCATTACTGTACATTGCTGTCCATTACTGTTTTTAGGCACATCCATTGATTTTTCCCCACCACTAAGGCGAGGAGACATAGAATGGTCTCTATCCGTCTGTCCATCCATCCGGCTTGTGAATTCTTTAGCATCTACATTTATTATTAGATCAGAACCAAATTTATTGTGAAACTTTGTCTCAAGAATAACTTTATGGTGAGCACATTGTGTACTTGTTTCTTAAAATTAGAGAACTTGATTATCTTGTTAACCTTGTTCCCAGGCCTGATTAAGCATCATTGCTTCTTTAACCTCTCTATTCATTTGTGGTTGTCATCACCATGTGTTGCTTGTAGCAGAATCGACTTGACTTGTTTGGTTTGTTTGACCAGCACCTATTGAGTCAACTTTTAAAAGTCTTTAAAGTTTCTGATGACACATCTTCCTCTGGAGGACTGTTCCATATGTTGACAACCCTGTTGGCATATGAAAACTTTCTGAAGTCTAGTCTAACTTGTCTTTTATAGATTTTGTTCTTATTACCTTGTCTGTTATATGTTCATCTGATAGAAAATAACTTTTCAGTGTTCACATTTTTGATTTTCATTAGGTGTTTTATGGACTTGAATTACATGAGTTCTATGGTTTTCTTTATTAGTGGTAGACCTAACTTTTTCAGTCTTTCAAAACAGGAAAGTGTAGATAGTCTTTGAACTATCTTTGTAGGTCTCTCTACTTTTTCTATGACAGTTGCATCTCTCTTGTTACATTATTGACTTAACTTTTGTTGTGTTTCAAGGTGCGGTTGCACCAGTGATATATAAAGGGTTCTAAACATGACTGATCCAAATTTGAACAGGTTTTTCTCATTATACTTTACATTCTGTTTGCGTTGCCTACACAGTTGTTCATGTGTCTTAAAAGAAACCAGATTTTCATAAAATGTAGGTCCCAGGTCTTTCTCTTCTGTAACATTGGACATTTCTGTCCTTTCTTTGTCTTACCATAGGGATAGGCAATGCACAGCCTTTTGAACACTTTTGTTTCAATACTCAGTATAAGATTTTATCCAAATTTGCCATCTTCATCTTCCCATCATTCCCATCCTTCACTAATGAATATTATAAGAATGTGCATGTTTGGAGACTAAGCAAAGCAATCTTCGGTGAATATTGTATGTATTGTTCAATGACCAAAAATACGTATGGATACTTTTTAAAGTTAAGACTTAAGCCTTAAAAGATTCTTGGCTGGAGCATGACTGTGTTTTAGAGGGAGGGCTGTTTCAGTGTCTGATGGTCTTAGGGAAGAATGAGTTTTGGTGAGATTTAGTGTTAGTACGGGAACGAGGTATAACAAACCTAAAATTACAAGGTTTTAGGTGAGGATGGTCCACATAAATGGTTTAGTTTGGTTTTGTGGAGTTTAATGTCAGTTTTCAGCACATGATAGGCTGTACGTGGCAGCCAGTATATTTGGTAGAGGAAGAACCTGGGAAGAACCACCAACCCACAGGAAGTTACTGGCAAGCTTTCTCACATACTCATGTTGGCTGAGCTGAGACTTGAACTCACGCAGATAGAGGTGAGATGTGTGAGTGATCTATGAAGTGAGCGCCTTAGACCACTCGGCTACCCAGGGTCCATTCCACATACATGAGGATGTTATGAATTGTATACAAACTAATCAAGAGGAAGATATCCTTTGTTGTTCTAAGTATGCCAGTTGAGTGTTTGAAGCATTGATGTCACACTACTATTTATGATTGTAATCATTACGAACAAATCTGGGTGCACACTTCTGGTCAATTTGAATGTTGTAGCTCAGTAGCCAAGGATGCCAGACAGAAGAGCAATGTTTTAGTTGCAGTGGAACATAGGTGTGGTATTGGTTTCTTTCAATTTTCTGTTTTCTGATGTATAGGGTCATCTGAGAAATTTCAGTTATTTACCATGAAGCTTAATTTCAAGAAGAATTTGGATGAGTTCGATGATGAGATCATTCTGTACTGTTATGGCCCATGATCATCTTGGCAAAGGAATTGCTAATGCACAACCTTGTGAACACTATTTCTACAATATTTATAATTATTTAGATTTCAACCAAGTTTTAATTTTAATTTACAGAGATGTGGCCCTAGAAAGACTTAGAAAAGGTATTCCACTGGGATGTTAACACTGACTTGGGCAGTGAACTGCCAGTAGTTTCTGAGCACTGTCACTTCTCATTTTTTGTTGATTTCAGCCACATATGCTAATAAAGTTCGCAGCAAGGTCTCAGATGAGTTTGATGATGACCAGCTTTATGTATATTTTACAGAGTTATGGCCCCTGACCATCTTAGAATAACCATGCATTCTACAGTATTTAAACACTCTAGCATCCACATTTTGTGCTCGAAAGATTTCCAAAAAAACTTTATTTCGATAAGCTTTTAGATGAGTTTGATGATTGGCAGATATGGACCATATTTTACAAAGTTCTGGACCTTGATTAAATTAGAATATTTTAATGGCTTGTGAAAACTAGTTTTCATATTGTTTTGTTTTCAGTCATATTAGTTATGAAGCTTCATATCTAGCAAGATCTTAATATCAATTTCAAGAAAGATTTTGACCATGTTTGACAGGGTTATTGCCTGTGATTGACTCCATGCTACACCCAGTTCCGATTCAGCCAGTCTTATAGTTGGAGGTTGCAGGGGACAATGGTCATGTTAGTGGCAACTTCTTGTTGCTATTAGAAGAAATTAAAAAGGTCCTTGCAGCCAAAAATCAAGCATTTGACAATATGATTTGTTTGAAATGAACGAGTCAGGATATATTTATATAAATATTATGGTTTTGAGATAACTGCACTGGGATCACTACAGGGGCAAAGGAATTTGATTTCACAAGGACCATTCTTTGCACCATTATCTTTAATTATCTATCTCAACAGGACTACGGAATTGGGAGAATATTGGATCATTTGGGGGAAAAAGTTTGAGTTTTATAATGCTTAAATTGTGAAATTTATTTTATTTTTGCCTGTTCATATGGCCATTTTGATGCCTATTTTCTGTTCCTGAAGACACCAGGAAAAATGTTTTTTTTTTCAAAGAAGTGGTTGCTATCTGATTAGAAGAAGCAACCATAATATTTTGAGATGATCCCTCATTTGGTGGAGATGAAAATTCCATCTTTTCCCTTGTAACAGTTGTCAAATATTATACCCTAAAGAGCAGAATGAAACATATCTTATACAACTCTCATAAAAATTGAGAGTAGTACAAAAGTGTTATTTTTTGTGTGTGCCAAAATTGCAGCATGAATGCCCAGATTTAGGTGGTGAAGTAACAAGTTTAATTTACTTAAAAGCATGCAGCTACTGTGATGGCCATCCCTAAAGGAAAAAATGTGGCACACTACATCAGAATAATAAAGTTTAGAATATTAGCTTTCAATATTAGATATGATTATTATAATTGCATACCTATCATGACTTAAAGGTTTTTTTTTTTTTTTTCAGTGAATCTGTACATTGAAAAGACCTCATGGCTTTCATCACATTTAGTTGTAATAGAATTTGTCATCATAGAAAAGTCCTTCATAGATTGTTGTTCATTGGACACTGCATCACAAGGAATGCCATTCATACCTTGAGCCAAGGCATATCTTGCAATTCGAGACCTGTCTCACATCATGATGTGAGACGAGGCATATTTTCTTACATGAGACAACCTACCATTAGCAGTGTGACACAAAGTAACTTGTACTGTAAACAAAATTTATCTCCCTTTAGGAGAACACATGCATCATCTTCATTTTCAGTCATTTATAGTCCGTCAAATCAAGATGACTTTGTAAACATTACAAATCATCAACAAATTCTGCCTTGTTTTGGTGGGCATGATAAAAATAGATTGTATGCAGCTCAGTTTAGCAAGTCTGGGTGTCCATTGTTTGCACAAAGAAGGAATAACCACACATTACATAAGGTGTACCAGTCTGTATATTCTAGCACAGTGTTAAAGAAAATAAACACTATCAGAAGTTTTTCTGATATGAAGAAGGATGAAGAACTTAAATCACTTCTTAATGAGATAATGAATGACTTTCAAGGTGATGCAAATAATTCTTCAACTGAGAAGGATTCAAATGAAAAATCCAAAGATAATGCACGAGACAAAGAAACTAAAATGGAAGCAAATCAAATTTGTTCTGAAAGGGTAAAACTGAATGACACGAAAGATGATAGTTTTGAAGAACAGAAGTACAACACAACTAAAATACAAGATAAGTTGAGCATAAGCCATGATGATTCGACTGGTTTACAAGAAAGTGGGTCAACTTCAGCATCCAGTGAATCTGATGAGGAGGAGATTGAGGATTTTGTAGGTGGAGAAAAAGAGGAGGAAGTAGAGGAGGAGGTAGAACCATCTTGGGCATCACCCATTTCTCTCATAAGTAGGTACAGCCATCATTGGTACTGCCCATGACTCATAAGTTGGTGTAGTTACCTTGAGTTACCTCCCACTTTCTCATAAATAGGTGGAGCCACCTTGGGTACTACCTATTCTCAATAAGTAGGTGGAAGCAACTTAATTAAGTAGACTCATTTCTCAGAAGTAGTTACATGTAGGCACCTTGATTACAGTAAAACCCAAGCAAACACTGGTGTCATTTATGACCAAAATTGTGATGCACAGATCAATTTTATTATATAAATATAATCTCAAATGGCTTTAAGGTTTATATGTTTATTTTTGTAAACACGTCATGTACTTGGGCCATATGACTTAAGATGAGCACAGCAGAAACTATACATTGTAATTAATTTTAACTGATAGGAGTACCTAGATTACATGATTGGAATTACAAATAGGTACAAATATTGAATCAACTGCCACTAGAACAAGCAATTTAATTTTTTTTTTAGTTACCACTTCACTAAAATAGGACTTAGTCCAAAACATTTAAAAGCTCTTTTGAAACAACCCCTATAAATGTACATGAGAACACATGCACAGATGTCATACCCTAGTGGTCATCAATATGGACGACAGTGGTCACATGTTACGGGGAGTAATCTCAACTTTGCAACTACATGTACATGTTTAAGGATTCATTCAAAACTGAATGTGAATCATTTGGACTTTCTCAATTTTTTGTGAAGTTTTGAAGATAAAAAAAATCAAATTGTTCTAGTCATTTTATATTTCTTGAAACACCATCTTTTCAATACCTAAACCTATTGGAATTAACATGCTCAGCTGATTGTTTCCTGCCATTTTGTTTATAGTGTTTCATGGAACCCATGTTATTGATGATTTAAACATCTATTCATTCATTTATTCCTTTATTTGTATATTCAACAGGAGGAACAAGTGGTGTATTCGAGTTAGATGAACTTATGTTTGTGTTGAAAGAAAGCAATGCCATAGATGCCTGTGTTCTACGACTCCCTCCTGAGGCCAAACTTGCAGAATACATGGTCATCATCAGCGGGACATCTTTCCGACACATACTGGCCATAGCGCAGGAAATCAAAAAGATTGTACGTAGCATTGCAGATAAATTATTGCCTCATCTGTGTTGGTAGTACAGCTGTCACATTTTCAATTTATAGTTAATTGTAAATGTTCACACATCTTTTAGGAAATGAAATGATTCCATTTACATGTGTACACATGATCTTACATTTCGTAGTAGACCATAATGAAGGTGGTTTTCTCAACAAGAAAGTAAGTGATAGTCAGTCTCAGTGTTGAGTCTAATCAGTTTTGATGTTGCAGAATCATTACATATGTTGCTAAAGTGTCAAGTATTTTGTTTTTAAGTTTGTTAATTTTACCTAAAGTTTTACAGTCATCAGCAGCAGTCGGATCCATCACAAAGCCTAAAGTTGAATATAAGGTGGTAACTGCTAATTAAGCAGGTTATCAGTGCAATTTTTTCGGCAAGAAATTCTAAAACCTTTTTTTATCCTAACTAAATACTACTCTAGATTTTAAATTTACTAATCTGATTTCTCTGTTGACACATGTACCACATAGCACAAATTCACTTAACATAGGTTAAACCATGTTACATCAGGCAGTCACTCTGTTCCAGCAGAGGTTGTCTCAAAACAAATTAGTAAAAACACACAAAACTTAGATGATGTTGCATCACTCATGGTTAAGACTGACATTCACCTAGTATATAATTTAACGGGTATCTACATGCACTATGGTGATAGGTCTCGGATGATGCCTACACATCACGACTAGTTTTGCAGTGCACTTTGCCATTTTACTTTTGACATTGAAGAAAGTAATGAAGTCTTGAAAGCTATAATAATTGTTTGTTGAATGAAGATCTTTTCTGAATCAGTTTCACCAGGCATGTTCTCAGTCCAAAGGGGTTTATGTTTGTGCTTTAGATGATTCAACATTGTGCTGGTACTACCACCTCAGTAAGCTAATTCTGTAGCATATACCGTGTATAATCCGTTACCAACTGCAAACTGTATAGACCCAGATCTTCCATCGCATAATGTACAGGCAGATCTGGGTCTATGCAGTTTGTAAGGACTAATCAGTAGAACAAACAACATAGACCCTGATCTGCCGGTGCATTGTGCAATGGCAGATCAGGGTCTATGTTGTTTGCATTTGGATCTAGATTATACAGGAGTATATACGGTAGGTTGCATTTTACCTTCCTCCGCTATTTCTACCCTTGTGAAATATTTCCATTCTTCAGATCATTTGTTTTTGTTGGCCATTATGATGTGACCAGCATTCCCAGCTTTTTCATGTCATAGATCAAATGTGTATTCATTTAAATTGAATAATGAATTTGTAAACATTTGCATGACAAACACAAAATGGTGTCATATACATGTGTGAGCATAACTTTTCCCATTGTTGGTAGGTAGCAAAATGTTCTCAGCAGCGGGCATCAACATTAAGATATTTTGTTCATTGTCTTGAAACTTACATACATCAGAGTTTGATTGGCAGGCCAAGCATATTTCTCTGTTCATTTCTTTCTTTCCTTTGTTTTTATCCCTTTGTCTATCCATCTGTCCATTCATTCATCCATGCATCATATGTTCATTTCTTCTTTAGGACTTTAAAGCTATTAGAGATAAATGAATGAAACTTGGTGATTAGAAAATTTATTTTGGAATTATATTCCCGAGCTAAACTGTCTTTAATATAAAAGCACTTTCTAATAATTTTGTTGTCCTTCATATCATATGTATAATAAAAGGATAGATAATATTTTTTTGATGTAAGTTTGTTTTAGTTTATCAAATCTGTTCCAAAAGGAAGAGTTTTAGCTCACCTGGCCATAATGCCAAGTGAGTTTCTGGTATGGTCCTGTAATCATCATGCATCGTTAGTCGTCAGTCCATCAACAATTGCTTGTTACCACTTGTCCATATTTCTGATTACATTTTGATCAAACTTGGATTTGGACAAGTTCAGTAATAAACAAGATCCATGCATCTAATGGGGCGATCTTGCATCTGATTGGCTGAGCTTGTTACCACTATGGAGGTCATATTTTGTACCTAATTTTGATCAAACTTGAAATGTGGGCAGAAATCATCAAGATCTTGGATAGGTTCGATTAAGAGCAAAATCCATGCATATTACTGAGGTACTCTTGCATCTGATTGGCAAACCATTTTACCACTCTAGAGGCCAGATTTATGATACAATTTTGATTAAACTTGGAATATATGCTTATATCATCAAGATCTTGGATGAGTTCGATAATGAGCAAGATGAGGTGATCTTACATCTGATTCTCTGTTCTTATCTTGAATTCCTGGAAATGCTTTTCACCCAGTAGAGAGTCAATCTTTTTGCATGTTATAATTAGTTCCATGTAAATCATGCAAATTGTTAGTAACGGAACTTAACATGACCTGTCGCTATTTGATATTCTGTGTGACCAATACAGTATTGTAAACCTCTTACAATCTATCACAAATGGTACATATGTTTAGGAAAAACTCTTTATTAAATACATGAATAAAATTGTTTAAATAGCATTTTTAACTCTCATCACAATCATAATCATGTTTGAAAATTATGGAGAAATCGGATATTGATGATTGTTGATTGCTAATCGAAATTAAGTGACAATAGAAATTTTGGGTGCAGCATCTGTTACCAAACTAAACTGCAAACTTGCCAAGGCCACACGAAAATTCACAAAGGAATGAGAAATAAACAAAATAAAGAACCATAATCCTTATGATTAAACTCACAATCATTAAAATCTTTTGTTTAAAGATGTTATGCTCTGACATCTGTCAGATAGGACTGCTCTGTGATATTTCTGAAGTATCCCCACCATAACAATGTTCACTTTATTGATCCGTGCAAGAAATGTGTTAATGAAAATTAAAATTTCATTTTGCTCGTTAATTTGACAAAATATACAATTTAAAGCATTGTATATACAAGCTAAATTTATATACTCGTGTATAATCCGATACCAACTGCAAACTGCATAAACCCAGATCTTCCATCGCATAATGCGCCAACAGATCTGGGTCTATGCAGTTTGTAAGGACTAATCAGTAGAACAAACAACATAGATATTGATCTGCCGGGGCATTATGCGACGATGATGATGTGACCAGCATTCCCAACTTTTTCATGTTATAGATCAAATGTTTATTCATTTAAATTGAATAATGAATTTGTAAACATTTGCATGACAAACACCAAATGATGTCATTTACATGTGTGAGCATAACTTTTTCCCTTGTTGGTAGGTAGCAAAATACTAGCATAATGTGCTAGCAGATTATGGTATATGCTGTTCCGATTATGCGATCAGTTTGATAGCATACATTCAATTATACTGTGGCATAATGTGCTAGCAGATCAAGGTATATCATGCATGCTCTTCTGGTAGATGGACTGTTTCCTAATACTTAATTTTGATTTAACAAGAAACAGCAGATTTAATTCCCTAAAACACTCATCATCAGTCATTAACTTCATTAGTGTGCAAAACAGACAGGTTTTGGTTAAGAGTTTTTTCAGCATAATTGGCTTATAAGTTGAAAATTTTAATATGTTTGGCTTCGAAGTGAATGTCTACCTAAAGAGCATCCATCATGATGATGCGAAAGTAATTGAAGGAATAAAGGATGAACATAACTGATATCCTGTTGAATTTATATATATATATATATGGTGCAGGTACCCCATTTAATTCCTTTCTTGCAGCACAAGAAAAAAAAGGGACGTAGAGACCCCCATTTGGTAATTGAGGGAATGGATACCAAGGATTGGTTGGCAATGAACCTTGGTAAGTACATGTAAAGCAGTAAAAAAAATTCATCCATTTTGAGATACATCAGAACCACTCCTGCTACACCATCTTGAATGCATCAGAACCTCTTTTATCCAAACTCCTTGGGGTACTTAAAAAAAACTGTCAGTTGAATAGGAGTGTTTAGGGTGTACTAAGTTTGCAGACTTGAAGGTTGTGCGTGTGATTAGAATAACTGAAACCCGGTTCTGCTCTCTAATATGACTCAGTGGCATTTGTATGTGTGTAAAACTATCTTAAAGATTTAAACCAAAGCTCCAACAACCCCTTCCCCCAATCTCTGGGTTTGGGTATGTGCCAGTGGGTTGGAGTTGCAGAGACTGAGTGGAGAGAAAGCAGCCACTAAGACAAGGATTGGGAATATAATGTGATACTACAACTTTTGAGAGCACCTATTCATTTTCTAATATTAGTTGTAGAGTTACTTAGTTTAGTTACCTTGTAGATGGTGTATTTATTTATTGTTTAATTTATTTAATTGATTTTTAGTTCTACTGGTCATAGACCAGAAGAGCTCGGATAGCCTGTTGTTCTTTGCCTGTCATACAACTGTCCATTACCACAAGTTTGTTATCACTACTCTTCCTAAACTACTGAGAGGATTACCATGAAACTTTACACACACATTCATCCCAAGGTCTAGTTGGTCCTAATTCAGAATAGTGCTACTCAGACATCCAGTATGGCTGCCACACCAGCCATCTTCAAAATCTTGATATCCCTCTTCTGCTTAAATGGATAGTCATACCAGCATGGGCTTTTCACTAAAAGACTTCTTATATGTCTAGTTGGTCCTAAATGAAAATGATGCTGATATTATGTCCAGTATGGCCACAACAGCAACCACCTTGAAAATCTTGTTGTTGCTACTCCTCCTGAACGAAAAGTCATATTGACATTGGGTTTTCATCAGAAGACTTCTGATGATGTCAGGTTGGTCCTAAATGAAAGCAATACTGCTTGGACATCCAATATAGCCAACACAGCAGCAGTCTTGAAAATCTTGTTCTCACTACTCCACCTGAATGGATGGTCATAAAATTCTTTTCAGACAGTAGAGCATCTTCCCATTTGAGGGACTCTTGTTTTACAGTTAAAAGTTCTTTTCTGTTTCTTTCACAGACTAGTTTATTGTCTTCTATGCTCTCTCTTTTTTTTATTCATTCATTCTATCATTCATTCATTAATTTTAAATTATAAGCTAAAATTCATTGTAACAAATATTCATTCCTTTCTCTTTTTCCCACCAGGAAACATAATATTACATATTTTCCTGCCAGAGACAAGAGCCATGTATGACTTAGAGCTACTTTGGACTGTCGGGGAGAAATATGACGACTTGTGTCTTAAGCAACAACAAGAATCTTACACCATGTCCATCGATGATTTGCCATGGTTAAAAGAATTGGAAAGTGCAAACAAGGAGCAGGCATCAAAGTCTGGAAAAAAAAGTTGATTGTAGAAAGGAAGATTGAGCTGAATGACTGGATGTGATAATATTTTAAGCTTTTCAAATTTTCTTTTGGATGACACGAGTGCTCTGACAAAATTCTTTCTTTAATTTTGCAGTACTTGCAAAATTGATGTATATATCATATTACCACCATTGTGTCATATGACTGATGCAGCAAAAGAACTAAATGTATTTAGGTCAATGTGTAAAATTATCAACGCTTTCAAATTGATGAGGTTACATGTATAATAATTGTCTCAGAATTAGTTAGATAATTGTTAGAGAGAGAGAGAGAGAAAGAAAGATGAATTAGATAAATGTTAGTCAGACAGAGAGTTGAATTAGATGATTGTTAGACAAACAGAGTTGAATTAGATGATTGAGAGAGAGAGAGAGAGAGAGAGAGAGAGAGAGAGAGAGTTGAATTAGATGATTGTTAGTCAGACAGACAGAGATAAAAAGATAGATACATGCATAGATAGGTACATATATACCACATTTCACACATTTATTGATCTGATCAAGGTAATAGTTACTAAGTTTGTAATTTATATATTTTTCCTTTACATGATTGATAATATAGAAATGTTTATACCATACCATCCCATTCTATCTCTCTTTCTCTCTCTCTGTGCTCAAAGCTTCAGACATATGGATGTGAAAATAATTATAACCACTACATGTTCACTTGCTATATTTCCAAGTTTTTATAATGTGTAAATTACGAACTTCATTTTTTTTTACATAGTTGATGAGCACTTTGATTTCATAAGTGATGAATCCAGGGCATTAAGGCTCCAATGTTTACACATGTAAATGGCTTAGTTTGGTTTACTGCTCGTAAACGTTACAGAATTGATAAATGTGTAAATGATCATGTACCTGGTTGTCAGTGACGAAAGAACTACCCGTTCCAATTAATGATAAATTTCTACATCTGTGCTAAGACTACTGTGTATAAGATTTTTGTATTAATTAAAGGATGGATGATTTTCACATCGAATGCTAGGAAAAAGTCAGAGTTGGCAATAATTGGTTATACCACACATTACACAACATTACAAAGCAGGTTGATTTTCTGATCTTGCTGACAAAAAGTTCTTTAAAATTACATTATATACTTTTGAACGACAAGTTCATTAACAGAACCTTTGATGAATAAGATTTGATTTGAAGAAACACCATTTCAAGTTTGTAAGGCATTGCAGTTTCTTAGTCATTGTAGATCCTAGAAGAGTGTTGTTGTATGTGCATGTCCAGGCAGTACATCTGGTTTCATTATTGATTTTGTCATCATGTAGATTTATGTAGCAATACTAAACAATATCACGACTATAATAAGGATGTTTTAGCTAAATTGTCAGATATATTCAATAAAGATGTGTCTTAAGAACTGAATCATGTCATAATAAGAGGTAAAGATGTACAGCAGTGAAACAATCTGACAGGTTGAGCAAGGTGTGGCTTGCAGATTGTCAATGATTTACATATAAATAGCAGTCAGCAGATCGATGGAAACCATTGCAGCCTTAAAAAAGGCACCCTAACTTTGGCACCATAATATGTGGGGGAGGCAAAAAAGAAAATTAAAAATGATAAGGTTTTTCCATTCACAGACTGGTTTAATGTTTCAAACCCTTGGATATTTCTTCTTCCAAGAATATTTTGTCTGTAATCTGAAAGAAAAATGTCAGTGACAAAGATGATTCAGGACAACTTCTCAAAAAAGTCCCATCTTGATAGAATGTAAATTAATATCGCTGATCAGATTCAAAATGAAATAACAGGTTGAAAATTGTGCAGAAAAAGTCTGAAAACAATGCCCCACACCTTGTACTTGTAAATAAATTAATGAAAGTTACATGTGCTTCAACTTCATAACTGTCTGCATATCTATATTATTGGGTAACTTTTCATCCAATCGGGTTACCAAAGGATTTCACTTTCCAACCTTAGTTTATCATAGCAGTTTGTTGTAATCTGTGACATACATCTGCATTTTTCATTGAATTAATCAAATAAGCATTTCGCAAATTTTATACATTGTGTTTAGAAGTGGAGTTGTCTGAACTTATTCCTCTAATAAGTAGTTTTTACCTGAAACTGAATAGTTGTAAACTTTTTAACCTCGCTGCCGATTAGTAATGGGTTGGGTTAGTTGGTGTTTTTACAGTAGAGCAACACAAATAAGTAATTTATTGCCAAGGCAGTTGGGGCCCCGGGTGGCAGACTGGTGTAAGTCGCTTGCCTTTACCGATCACTGCCATCTCACCTCTGTCCACATGGGTTCGAGTCTTCATTTAATTTCTCCCGTAACCTTGCTGGTCGTAGGGGTGCCAATAATGAGTTTGGGACAATCTCTCTCCATTTTGCCCTGTTCTCCACTGCTCTTTGGGACTTTGCAAAATCCATGCCTGTCCACTCTTTGATATTGTCTTCCCATCTCTTCTTCTGTCTGCCTCGTTTTCTCTTTCCTCTCACTGTGCCCTGTAGGATTGTCTTTGACAGGCCAGTTTAGTGTGAGATGTGACCATACCATCTTAGTTTGTGTTTCTTTATAGTGGTGAGCAGATCTTCATAAGGTCCAATTGCACTTTGGATTTTTGTGCGCACCTCTGCATTAGAGACGTGGTCTAAGTATGAGATTTTCAGGATCCTTCGATAACATCTCATCTCTAAGGCATGGATTCTTTTCTCTAATTCTGCTGTTAGGGTCCATGTCTCACATGCATATAGGAATATGGACATGACAAGGGAGAGCATAAGCTTGATCTTGGACGCAAGCGTGATGTTGCTGTCTTTCCAAATAGGCTTCAGCCTAGCCAGAGCAGCTGTTGTCTGCGCAATCCTGGAAAGAACCTCAGGTTTTGAACCTTCATCAGAGGCGATAGCACCTAGGTACTTGAAGTTTGTTACTGCGCCCAGCTTCTGTCCATTCACTCATTTCCTTTTGGAAGCCACTCGGGTTGTTTGTCATTAGGTTTGTCTTTTCAGCGTTGATCTCCATCCCATATCTTAGTGATGCTTGATTGAGACAGTTCACTAAGGTTTCCATTTCTTCTTCATCTCCTGCTAAGCCATCGATATCATCAGCGAAGCGCAGGTTGGTAATTGTTCTGCCTCCAACACTGACACTGCCCTCATGGTCTTCCAAGGCGTCGGACATGATCCTTTCCAGGTAGATGTTGAAGAGAGTGGGTGAGAGAAGGCACCCCTGTCTGACTCCGACTGTGGTTCTGAACCAGCCTCCTATGTTGCCATTGACAAGAACTGTACTACACGCCTTGTCATACAGGGTTTCTATAGTGTTGATTAGTTTTGCGTTTTTATGTTGTATATCCGCATGGTGGCCCACAAGGCTACATGCCATGCCTTGTCAAAAGCCTTCTTGAAGTCAATGAAGACATGATATAGATTCCGTTGATGCTGGAGATATTTTTCACAGAGGATTCTAAGATTGAAGATCTGTTCTGTAGTGCTACATCCTGCTCTGAAAACTGCCTGTTCTTCTGCAATGATGTGCTTTGCTTGGGGTTTCAGTCTGTTGAGGATGATCTTAAGCATAACCTAGCTTGGGTGACTGATGAGTCTGCTTATTACTTCTCGCCAGTCTGCTTGTGTGTCTTCTCCTACCTTGGCATTCCAGTCTCCTTGAATAACCAGAATATCCTTCTTGGGTGTCTGGTCTATGAGAGTTTGAAGCTGGTCGTAGAACTCATCCAGTTCCTCATCATCATGGTCAGATGTTGGGGCATAGACATGTATGCCTGACATGGATTGTAATCATCCTGCTAGACACTGGTCGACAACCCATGACTGCACTCACATTGTCCTTGTGTACCATAAACCCGACTCCATGTTCATGCTTGTTCTCATGCCCACTGCAGTAGATCCTGTGTCCGTCATCTGTTGATCTCTCTCCGAAATGTTTCCAGTGCATCTCGCAGAGTCCAAGGATGTGCCATTGGTATCTTCCCATCGCATGGGTTAGCTCCTCGAGTTTCCCTGTTGGTCTTAATGTCCTGACATTCCATGTTCCAATGGTGATGTTATCTATTGCCCGTACTTTGATGGTAGTTGCACTAGTAGCATACTTGTCACCTCCGTCCTGGTGTCCAGTGGAAGGCGCGGTCATTGGTAACAGGGCTGCGACCGATCCGGTATGTGAAATCTATTTATTGTCATTTTGTCATCATTGGCGTATCATGGGCCGTTTCAACCTGGTGGCGCCTGTCCCTCTCCAGGCTGTAGACCATGCTACTGTATGGTTCGCCCTGGTCTCGAACATGTGGCCGTTAAGTTAATCTTTGGAACCCTTCCGCCCTGGCCGTTGACTTCAACATGGAAGACTTCCGCCCAGTGATGTCATGTTACCCCCATCCTATTTCTCCCATGGGTAGGAAGACTTGTGGAGGCAGGAGTGTATTAAACCTTCCCTTGCAAGTTTTTTTTTTTATCTTGCCCACTGCCTGTCCAGCCCAAGGAAGTTCTTAGTGTTGAGCATCAAACGAGGTAGCTCTTGGTGCCATTTTTCATTTTTTTTTTTTTACAATGGCTTGGCCGGGATTTGAACCTGGGCCCTCTTGCATATGAGGCCGATGCTCTAACCACTGGACTATTGGAGTTTGTGGGGAATAATAGCCATTTTCTATACTTTTGAGGGATAAGCAATTAGGAAATAACACTTACTACCCAGGAACAAAAAAACAAAAATTTGTTACACGGTTTACAAAAAAATTAAAGGGTATGACACTGTTCCCACTACATTCTTGAATTTGGGGGTTTTGTACCCTGTAGGTTGCTAAAATGGGAGTATAACACAAATATTGGGTGTACACATTGTGAACAAAATAGTATTATTGCACTGGAGTATACACAGTAAAACAAGAAAATTACAATTTGCTAGCATTTAGTACTTCACAAAAGTAATGCTGATGTACAGACAGATTTAGTAAAAAGTTATTTAACAACTCCAAATATTATCAAAGCTTCCTGTTCTCTTTTCCTCAAAATGAAGTTAGCCATACTTTTTCTTTTATAATTGCAACCCAAAGTAATATCATTGATTCCATTAATTTGTAAGTCAGGTATTCCATATGCCACTCCAGAATTTGTTTATGTACATGTTTTTTTCTGGATCATTTAGTAAAATATGATTTCAAATGGTCACATCATGGACAAGATTCATACTGCAAGCTAGATTTTATATGTGTGCACTTATGAACATCTTGAATGTAGTCTGATATTGTAAATTTGGAGTATGTACTGTTTTTAGACTTTCCTGGTGATGTAAATAAAGCATGGTGCCTCACGGTAAGGAATTGAAAGATGCTCAGAAGCAAGTGATAATTCAGTCAGTTGAAAATGATTTGAGTGGAAGAAAAAATATCTGAAAGAACTGGAATATCACATTCTACAATTCATAAACTTTTGAAAACATTTCACAAATGGGGGAACAACGAAATTGAAAAATAAACGGGAGATCAAAATCATAAGCAAAATCAGGTGATTGTGTACTTTCTCATCTTCTTCATCACAAATTTTTACAATCGCAGACAATCCTTGCAGGACTTGACTAGCTTTTAATGAGTATGTCAGTGACCCTGACCTTTGTCCTTTTGACCAGAAATCAATAGGCTGCTTCGATACCTCAAATGCAAACTATTTAGAAAGTTTGGTAATGATTGACGGTGGATACTCAAATTGTTGTGCAGAAATGAGCTAGAGAACAGACAGACAGACATCATAGCTTAATACATTATGCGTTATTATAGGTGTATAACAACCTCTGCAGAGAGATGGGCCCTTGTGTGATATTTCCAATTTTACAACACATTGGAGTTCATTCTTATTTCTAGTCAATTAACCAATAAGATAATAATTTACTTAGCAATTTGTAACTAATGTAAACAAACCTTTGCAAGGAACATGCCATAATATGGATTACTTTGTAGCTCCAGAAAAGACACTTCCTTGTTTTCAATCCAGTGTGACATTATTTATCACAAAACAAACCACAGAAGCAAAAGCAATGGATGCTGATCTTATGAGCATATATACTTGAAATGTAATGGTAGAAATTACCTGTCTATTTATAATAACAATTAACAGCTATATCAGTATGAGCTTGGCAATTTGTACAGTCTTGCTGTTTCAATCGGTTAAAAAAAGGTCATGCAGAGATCACTATTCAGAATAGCTACCTGATAAATCAGCACCTGTTTAAATGGAGACTGATACTTATGCTATGAATAGTCATTTGAATAAAGTGATTATCTAGATGAACGAGGGTCAGATAAACCAAATTCTTCTGTGGAATATGATTCAGGCTAGTTTGTAGATGTGCAAAACAGTCTCCAAGGTTTAAACCGACACCCCTTATATGTCACCGAGTTGTGACGGCAGAATCTGCATAAGAAGGCAAGCTAAGGTAAAAAGCCCTGGGAACATACTGCTGTGCTACCATTTCTGAGACTAACTATTCATAGTTTAGTATTAGCAAGTTTATTAGTTATTTTAGTCACTAACTTTGATAGTTGCTCTGTTATTTATTTATCTATTTTGTGTATATTTTAGAAGCTATTTTTGCAAGTTCCTCTCAACTTCTTTCACTTTGCAAGTTCCTCTCAACTTCTTTCACAGACCGATTTAATGTTTTAAACTCTGTCCAACATGAACAGTCTTCCATCCTGTCTTTTGCTCCCTTCTTTTTTTTCTTTCTTACATTTCAAATTTATTACTGATATTGATTGTTTACAGTGGCAAATACTTCTGTTCATTCTTTTCTCTTATCTTTTTCTACCAGAAAGAATAATATTACATATTTTCTTGCCAGAGATATGAGCCATGTGTGATCTCGGACTACTTTACACCATGGGTGAACAATATGATGACTTGTGCTTCTAGCAACAACAAGAATCTTACACCATGTCAACTGACGACTTGCCTCGGTTGTAAGAACTTGCAAATGCAAACAAGCAGCAAGTGTCAAACTGAAAAACAATGTTTATTGTAGAAAGGAAGATTAAGCAGGATGTCTGGATGTGACAAATTTTAAACTTTTCAAATTTTGTGGTTGATGACATTCAATGAAATGAAATTCTCCTGTATGTATTACAGTAAAATATTTTGATGACAATTAAATGTACCATTACTGCTAATAACTACTAAATTTCCTTTATTTTATCTACCCCTTAATCTTATGGGTGATAATTAATATAGGATGCCTTAGCATCTAATACTAATTTAAAGAGCTCTTATTTAGCACCAAGGTCCATGATTTTACAAAATATTACAGGTCTCCAGATTGCAGTTATCTTGATTTTTCTGTACAATTTAATCTTTAAAATACAGTGTATCACACTAAAATTCCATATCAATGTTTTCCAACTATTTCATCGCACATATTCATAAAGAAAATGGTGGGTCCTGCTCTAGGTATACAAGTACACAAACTATTAGTCCGACAGAGTAAACAAATTTTGACTTGCCAGTTTTTTTGGCTGCTCAAGTGCAGATGAAATAAGAATAATTGGAGAACATAACTGTGTTTTTTCTTGGTCATATGTATTATTTTAACAGTTATTATAAGTAAAAAATTCCAGATGTAAGCTATCTGGAAATCTTATCAGATTTTGCAATGTCATGGATCTGAACACTTACACTTAATATATTCCTGCCATAACATGTGTCGCGCTAAAAATATGATTTCTGACTCCCAAACACGATTTTCAGTAATCTTAGGAAGAAAAAAAAAGAAGAAAAAAAAAGAGAAAGATAGATTTCTTGACCATCTTGATGTATGCCTTGGGGCAGTTTATACAGCTAATTGTCTTAGAGGCATTTAAAAGGTAAGGGGGTCAGAGATAAACAACCACCATTTCACGTGTTATTTAATTGTCTGACAATAGCTAGGGTGTTGTCTCCTTTGAACACTGCTGTGGGGGAGCCATTAGGCAAATTTGCATAGGTACAGTGCACAAAGTGGAACAACCCAATTCGTTTGAAGATAGGCGGTATCAAAGAGATGCGTGCTGAAGAACAAAAGTTGTTACACGTTATTGTCATGAATGAGAATGTTGAACCCATCTTTATTAAAGATTATTGTAAAGTTCGTGAACAGGGGCAACGTTTTTTTGAAGTCGGATTTTACTCCATATATAAAACGCAAAATGTGGTGATTTTGGTAGTTGGAACAGCGTACAAGTGTTCGTTTTTTAAGGCAAAATGTTAAAGCAGCTGTGATTCAGGGAAGATGAGTCATTTGTGAAGCGAGTAAAGCCCATCAAAACTAATTTTCAGAACTCCTGGTTGATGGAGTTTGACTTTGCAAATCACAGTGGCAAGGGAGCATTTCATATTTAGTAAATTGCACATACTGCAAACCCCATATTGACATTAGTTATTCTAGAGTGTATGACATCGGTCCACATACAACACCACCTGTATGCAACACCAGGACAAGCCACAACATATTTGACATGTTAAGTGGAACATTCAGGTGAGTTCTCTTTATTAATATTCATTATCTTAATCTTGTTAAACAACCAACTATTAATTGACCTATGCTTTTCAGGATGATTTTAGCCATAAAATAGATTGATTGAAAGACAATAACAAGCACACGCTCATATTTTTGACAATTGGTTTGTGTTAAAAATGAATTGCATTAACACCCTTATCTCAATGGTTACCTATCAAAGTACTATTTAATTCACCCACCCAGAAACACTCCTGTCAGTTTGCATTAACAAAACTCATTGATAGTTGCTTGCTATGGACAATGGAGAATTGGTTGGAACTATATATCTTGATTTTAAGAAGGTTTTTGATTTAGTTAACCATAATAAACATGCATGGAAACTTGAAAAGTCCAATGTTCTCTCTTATCACTCTCATGGTTCAAATCGTACCTATCTGACAGAAGCCAACAAGTTGTTATTGGTAACATTAAATCGGAGCTGATGTCTATCAACAAAAGAGTTCCACAGGGATCTATTTTAGGGCCTGTATTATTTATATTGTTTATAAATGACTTTCCCCTGTATGTACAACATTCAAAACTGATCTATATGCTGATGATACTATTTTGCATAAGTCTGATTCTAATGTTAAAACATTAAAGAAACAATTGGATAAAGATTTATATCAAGTTGAATATTGGTGCTCACTGAATAACATGTTTATCAATCCCCTAAAAACAAGGCAATGTTCCTTGGAACTAGACAAAGATTATCAGTGAACAGAAATCAATGTCTTGACCTGTATATTGAAGATAATCCAAGTGAAAATATTGACACAGAGAAACTTTTGGGAGTTCATGTTGATAAGAATCTTGACTGGTGCAATTAAGTGAAACATGCTTGCCCTGTTGTAGGCTCAAGAATTTATCTGTTACAGGGGATAAGTTGTCTACCACTCAACTATCAGAAATTATTCTACAATGCATTCATTCTTCCTATTTTGGACTACTGCTGCACAATTTGTGGAAATGCAGCTGATAGCAATATTGAAACAATCCATAAACTTCAAAAAAGGGCAGCAAGAATTATCCTAGATTTACCATTTAATACACCTTACAAAATTCTATTTTCAGAATTTAAATGGATGAAATTTAAATACAGATTATCCTACTACAAGTCATTATTAATGTTCAAAGTTAAAAATAAATGTTGCCCTCAATATTTTGCATGGTATGCTTCATTTTAAGGCAGAAGAACAACACCAAGGACCTAAATTGAGATCAATTACAAATGATCAGTGCAGAATATCATTTCCAAAAACAAGTACTTTTAAAAATAATTTGCTTACTCTTGTGCTATTTTATGGAATGAACTCCCCATAACCATTAGATCAGAAACAAATCTAAATGTGTTCAAAACAAAATTGTGCAACCATTATCGTGAACAGCAG